>CM046360.1:4477548-4790076 GCA_025436335.1 Bursaphelenchus mucronatus
TTTTGCAATAATGTCATATGTTCTTGGCACAACTACAAACATTTACACTTACAATCACAAGATTATCACCAACAAATAACATTGTTTACAACATTGATAACCGTATATCTTCTCAAAAGGATGTCGCATTGACAATGATAAATACACAAACCATTACAACACCTGAAAAACATTACGCAATAAATTGTGGTAATAACATCATATTGCGTGCAAAAACAAATCCAAAAAAAAACACCTTAAACCATCCGCAACACCGCGAGTAGGGCACACTGTGGCGTCGAATGTTCTCCATAAACGATCGCAACGAAGCCCGGGAAAGTCTCCGTTCCAAGGGAGCTGTGGAATCGTCCAAAACCCCAAGTGCAGTGGCCTCTGACATTAGGGATTGTTGCGAAATTTCGTGCTTAAAAGATTGGAAAATAAAAAAAAACACTCCAAAAAACAACATGGATTAGAAACTTGTAAAGAATACATACAAGGAATTGAAGGCACTTCAAAAGAAATCAGAGAAAAGAAATTGCAAATGGAGGGAAAGGGTTGAGTGAGGGAAGGAAAGGTTGTGCGGGTTAGTTGCAAGCGGTTAACAGGGATTGCGGCACTTAAATGTTTTTGGTAATGGGCTTGATCCAAGAAAGCAGTGAGGATATCCGTATCTGTTTCAAGAAAAAAGTGCAAAAACTATGACCTCCAGAATTCGAAGAAACGATATGGCAATTTTTGGTTAACTTTTCTGAAAACTATCAACTAAGATTTGGAGAAATATGGTTAAAATTATTTTCTCTGCGTCTCTGCTGACCTTCCGTTCTCCGAAGGATGCGCATGCAAAGCAAAAGCTAAAAGTTTCAGGAATTTATTTGCGTTCTATCGAGAAATTTAAGCATACACCTATAGCCAAAGGTCCGAATTTAGAAAAAAAAGAGTGTAGAGCATTTATGTGATAGCTTAGGGTATAGCACCTGTTAGAAAAAGTTAGCGGGAACTTGGAAACTTTGTTAGTTTTTCTCTCAAACACACGCCTAACCTGATTTTTACGTCGAATCGACAACATCCTACGCCGGAACGATGCAGTCGCCTAGAAAAAGAAAACAGATTTAGAAGCTACGGACATTCTTTTTTTAACCGCAGAAACACAAAAATTTTTGCCAGCCGGTACGTACTTATAACACAACAAAATTTACCTATTTAAGCAAAAAAAAGTGTTTTTACAGTAATTTCACTTCAACAAAAAACATTCTTGTGCGCAAAACTGAAATTTTAACTCAGTACGATGACTCTCACCCAACAAAAGATATTTTTCACGCAGCAAATTGGGGGCTATTGGCCAATTAAGAAAAAAATATTTATGTCTTTTGGAGTTCGTTGACCGATATCCCCGTATGTTATAAACACACTCAAACTATATATTTTTGGCACAAAAAATTTTCGTTTTAAAAAAACAAACGGACCAATGGCAACATGAGAGAATGCAACGCGGACGTGGCGCCAATTTGAGTTGGTGAAAACATCTGAAATGGAACAATGATGGACATTATAACGACCGGGACAAGTAACAGGCGGGAATAAAAAATTAAATCGGGCAGGAGTAAGTGGGCATGGGGAGGGAGGGAAATCGGAATTCTTTGATTCCAAAATTTTTTGAAAAGCACTAAAGGTTGTTTCCAATTTTAAATAATTAAAATTTGAAGTAAATTTGGAAGCAAATTTTGTAAGATATAGACTTTGAGCTTGCGATAAATTTTTTAAAACTTTTCTCAAAAAAAATCTCACAAAAGTTTTGTCGGACCATAAATTATTTTTTCGCTTCTCCATGCCCTCTAAAAATACAATGCGACACGTAAAGCGCACAACACTGGTTGTGTGTACAGACATTAGACGCAATGACAATTTGAATAAAGAAAGATCATACAAAATATGTTATAATGAACATCCAAAAGATGTTAATTAATATAAAAATCAAAGAATTTATCCTAGAACAATTAAAAAAACCGAAAAAATGATCGCCAACCGACCTGTCCAGCCTGAAGTTTCCGGAATTCAGCGGTTCTTTTTCGAGTTTCGCAATAAACTCGGTAGTAGAGGTAGATCATGATTGTAACTGGAAGATAAAAGGCGAAGAATGAGGTGGCCACAGTAGCCATTTGTGAGGCCCAACGGCCTTTTGCACCCGGCGAAAGGAACTGAACGACGCAAGTCATTGGCTCCACAAAGGTCCGACCTAAAGTAATATTGAAAAAAAATTGTTTTTATTAAAACACTTTACTTTTTTTGCCAAAATTCTAACTTTTAATTGTATTTGTAAGATTTTAATCCGCGTTATGCAGAAATATCTATTTTTTAATTCTAAACAAAACGGGTAAAAAACTTTTTAAATGCCTTCCGCGTTAAGCAGAATTTTGAAATTTTGAGGAGCTTTTGAGTAGCGTAATATGCAGAAGTTTTTCAAAATTCAAAAAAAAAAAAAATGGATTTTTAAAATTGTTAAAAAAAGTCTCCTTACTACCTTCGATGGCATTCTCGATCAACGGCCATGTGAGAATCCATGGCGGCCACAGAGCCATGGATATTGCATATGCCAAAAATATCGCAAATAATGCTTTTCTCGTTGTCCTCCGCGGTCGATAAGTCAACGGCCTTGTGATGGAAAAGTATCGATCAAAACTGATCAAAAGAAGATTCAAAACTGAGGCATTGCTCATCAAATAGTCGAGGCACAACCAGAATTGGCACATGTTCCAACCGATTCCCCAGTAACCCGTCGACGTGTAATATGTCATTAGGGGAATCGAAATTATTCCTAAAAAAACAGTATAATAAATTTTAACGACATTATGACATATGACAATTCGGCAATTTTTAGTTGTTTGCATCATTTCGATCTTATTTCTGCCGTTTCTGCAGAGTGCAGACTTAAACTTTCAACTTACCAATTGTAATGTCAGCAATTGCCAGCGAAAACAAAAAGTAATTGCTGATGGTCTGTAGTTGTTTATCCACTCGGATTGAGATCTAAATTGTGATAATATTACAACTTAAAATGCTATCCTTACCATGACCATCAGATTGCCCAGAGTTGTGGCAATTGCAAAAATTGTTCCAATAATTATAATGGGGACCATCCCAATATCTGCGCTCTGCTCGGATTGAGGTAGTAATGCTAGAAGTTGATGGGTTAACAAAAAATAACCGGGAAAACGAAGTAAAGAGAAAAGACTTACAGGTATGGTTTTGAGTGGGAGACATAGAGGTGTGTAACTGGATTGGAGCTAATGGAGCTGGAGCTGTCGTTGTGATCATCGATGAGAGGACCTAAAAATTGATATCTAAATTTTATATAATACAATTAATTTTTTTGTTGTTTAGAAAATAACCTTTTAAAGCTTCCGAATTATTAGAACAATAACAACTATATGAATATATTTGTGGAGCCCTTTTTGAGCTATTACAAATTTTCTGAATTCATTTAAATTTGGCATCATTTTGTCTGAAACCCTTCAATAATGTTCTGATAGACGCTGGTCATTTGCATATGTCATGAAAAATAGAAAACAACCGGCATTCTTGGAACAAACTGAGGACCACCTACACACTCTGATGCGCAGAATTTGATCCCATTTGCATAGTGACGCTGGGCAAGGTAAACGTTTTTTGCAAAACGATGAAACGAAAAGATACGTGCTCTTTGACTTCTTGAAGTCCAAAAAAGGATCAAAAAGTGTCGTAAAAATGTTATAGATAAATGAGAAAAATGGTAGAAGTGTTACGACTTCAGTCCTAGCGTTCCCAATTATTGCTCTACGTGTCTAAAAACAGATACGAGAGAAATGGCTTACTTGGTCCGAGTCTTCCGACAAATCTACAGTTTTATTTTGAGGAATATAAATATCACGTTTTGAGAAATCCCACATAAATGATTTCTTACCTGCATGACCAAGTTCAACACCTTGGACTTGCGTTGCGGCGAATCCGGCGGAGGTTGGGATTCGCCGAAGAAGGGACGCGGCTGCTCGTCGTAGCCAAGCAACGACTGCGACGGCTGGACCGGCTGTTCGGCGGCGGCGTTGAGGAGCTGGTCGAGGAAGAGGTCAGCAAGCTGCGCATCCTTTGGCAGCCACCGCCCCACATCCTCGGCGCTCATTAGCGGCGGGCTTGGGTGGCTGAAAAATTTGTGAAATAAAACAATTAAAAATATAAAAAAAGACATCGAAAAATTTGAAAATAAAAAAGGTTTTGCAAAATTGCTTTACAAAACATTTTTAAGTCCAAAAAATTAGAAATTTTGTTTTCGTGACTATATCCGAAATTTCTCCCCGTTGAAACATAACCCGGAATATTCATAAAAAGGAATGTCGTCGGACCGCGGCTCAAGGGACCAATTCCGTACTAAATTCAAATAAAATCGCGGAAAGTCAACATGCATAATATTGTTATACTCTTGGAGATCTCTTTCCATTCTTTGGACTGTGTTCAAAAATATAAAACATGCAAAAATAATTTAGCAGTTGCATTGATAAATTTCGAAATCTTCTACAGTTGCTTTGCAATTTTTAAGGTCTTTAAATTTTTTTTTAAATTGTCTTAAAGTTACATGACAAATAACAAAATGATACAAGAGAACCGTTTTATGACATATAATCCGCCTTATAATCTAGATGTTTAGTGTTGCAGATAAGATTAAAAACCCCCCAAAAAAAATACCAGAGTGAAAAAAGTTAAGTGTATGCAGACTTATTAGTGCAAAGTAATTATGATAGAAGAAGAAGGTGTAATCCGTTAACGTTCAAAAAACGGATGACTAAAGTTGGTAATACGTAATACACATGGTTAAAAAGGGACTTGTGAAATTTAGAAAGCAAAATTGGAGCAAATATTTATGAACCTTGGCAAAAATGTGTAAGATCATCTAACAAAAAGCAAAATTCCAAATAAAAAACTTTTATTAAAAGTTGTAGAATATCTCAGCGGTGCTGCAAGGACCGTGGAAATAATTTAGAATGGTAAAGTGGGCTAAACAGAACCGACAAGCAAGAGATTATAATGCACGTTCCTTGCTGAGAACCGTCAAATTTCTGCCCTGGAAAAGATCAAATAAGCCTATCTATGAAAGGCCAATTTGGACCCTACAACGGATGTTTGTACCGCCTACGAGTTCATAAGGATGATTTTCCAGGAAGCACTGTACACATGGCCAAAATGTTGCCTGCGGAAACCAACATTTTTACAATAGGACGGTTCAAAAAATTGCTGACCCGAATTTAGAACAGCTCAGCTGACAGCTCAACACAAAAGGTATTTGTCGCTCTACAAATGATTTAAATATTAGATGGCGGTTTTAAACACCCCACCCTCCCATTCCTTTTCTTCGCTCCTCTCATTATTGGCAATTTGCAAAAAAGCAAACTGGGCGAAAAGTTTTTTGAACGTCGTTTGAAGATGTCCCCGCGCCGCAAAATCCCCTCCTCAGCCCCTGACAACCGCTGAAGCGCTTTTGTCTTCGGGCAAGGCGTTGACGCATTTGACGCGCTCCAATCTCCGAATCTATTGGGGTTGTGCAGCTTCTGTGGAGATGGAAAAAAGATGGGGGAAGAAACTTGGTTCGGGGCAAAAGCCAAAAAAAAATTTGGGGTCAGATAAAAATTGGGGGTCAAGAATGAGGGCAATGGGACAAAATGAAATAAAGTTTTGGCGATGAAGAGGTCTGGACTTCATTGTTCACAACATTGAAAAAATAGATTCTTGAAAAATCTAAGCTTTGAGACATTAGTAAGTTTAAACCTTCAAGGAAAATGCGTGGCTACCTATAGCTATTTTGTGCGATATTTTTTTGTTAAAAAAAGTCAAAAAGATAAAATACGGCCAACGAATTGATTAAAAATCTAAAAACCAACCCAGGACAAGAAAAATGGCCATAGAAATTTATAAAGATCCTGCTTTCGTTTGCAAAATTTTAACTGGGACGCTTAGGTAAAGAAATCTTATGCCTTCTGGTGGCAGAAACAGCAATTAACAAAGACTACTAAGACTGCAAACTGCTTAAAAACAAGATTTTTTATGCAAAACATAATTTTGGGGAAAATGACAAAAAATCTTCTTTATTCATTTCACAGAAAGGCGAATTGTCCCTAAATTGATAAACAAGATCAAAAGGTCAACCCCGTCATATTTTTAACCTATCAATTCCCCTGAACATTTGATATGATCCCATATAACATCCCTAATGTCGTCTAAAAAAGTATCCTCCTCCGAAAAGAAGCCGTTGGGTTTATATCTCGAGCTCATCATGACCCATGGCTTTTGCTTTTCTTTTCCGTTCTCCGGACATCGGAAATAAATCTGTGCCGGGTTTGAAGACAAAAAACGGAAACGATTCCGTGTTAATTCGATTCCTCAGGCAATAGAAGCGTGAAAATTTGCGAAAATTGTGGGGTTTGCCTAATGAACAAGAAGGAGGTCACTAGGGCAGAACTTAGAAGGCTATTAAGGAGATTTGGAAAAAATATGACCAGGCAATAACAGCTATCTCATTAAAATTAAAAAGGCAATAGCAGGAGTCTCGTCCCCATTTTCAAAAATTTGGTTAACAGAAAACATTTTTTGAGCCAAATTACAGAGATGTGCGCGTACCACAAAACTTAAGATCTCGAGTGTTTCTGCATAACGCAAGCTAAACATCCAGCGCTTCTCAGCATGATCTTATCTCGTTTCTTCCATGCTTGCACAAAATGTGAGTCTCTAGAAATCTCTCTAAACCTTTTAAAAACAAATTTACTCATATCACACCCAATTCAAACGCTATGAACTCGCGTAAGAACAAGAACTCAAACACAAAATGTTTGGCACATTGCTTTGGGCGGAAGAACGGATATTAAAAACGAATATTTTCCTGAACCCGCCTTATAATTGAGCGCACTGTGAGTGACAAGTTTATAAAAGATACTAGTGACACAAAGCAACTAGCAAGCGCTGTCAGACGTTTTTTTGAAAGATTTTTTTTGCGGTGACAGCAGACCGGAAATGGGTTGCAAATATGAGTTAATTGGGACAAATTAGGCCTAATAAACGAATTTTTGGAAAAATAATGAAGAGTTGGTGATCGCTGGGGAAAAAACGAATACGTAAAAAAGGTTTGTTGACAAGAAAACGCTAGCAACTGAATTTCCCAACATTCCTTTACCTATTTCCGCTACCCGGAAATCTGACAACTCCTTCCAATCCTTTATGTAGAACCTACAAGACCCTCCACAAGCTCTCAATGGACCAAGTGCAAAATATTAAGTGTCCTCACCACTCCGAAAAAACATTGTTACCTACATCTTTTCCTGAGGCGATTAAAATACACACGGAAAATGAAGAGTTCCGCGGTTTAAAATTGCTTTAGGAACAAATGTTTGCTTGGATAGGCCCATACAAAGTGTTGAGAGCGAAGACTTTGTTTTTTGATTACTAAATACAATTTGAAAAAAAAGATTTTTGTCGTATCTTATATATTTTACCAAATCAATGTTATATGTAAAAAACATTCAAGAAAACCCAATTTTTTCGACCAAAAAGAGCGCTTGACAAATGACTACCGCTGAGTAGATAAGTCTCCGGAGCGGAACGCCAAGGGCCATCAAGTCCAGAAAAAGATGAAATCACGCAATATTGGGAAGATTCAAAAGGATTGAGGGGAGAGACGAAAATAGATGTGGGTGGAGAGAAGGGCAAAGTTGAAAAAAAGAAATGATTGAATCAAAAACATCATCAAAAAAGTTGAACAAATTCAATCTGAATTTTTGATCTAAAAATCTCGGTTTTTTTAAAAAAAACGTGTGCATAAGTCATATGCATATACTATGTAAAATGGCAATCTAGATCTGCATCATGGACTATCTTAGAAATAATTTTTATTTGGTATACGCTACACGGTATACCCTGCGCGTATAATTGCTATCACAAAAAGGTCATCATCGCCCTCATCATCAATTCAAAGAACCCTTCGGTTCCCCCACAATTGCGCACGCTTTTGGCGCAAATGAGAAGAAAAAACCGCTCGGACAATTGGGGGAGCCTATCAAATTGCAACAAAAAAATTCGAACTGGCGAATTTTTTGCCACGAAGGACGTCAAAGGCGGCTATTTTAGAAAATTATTTCCTTCGTATTCGGCGGAAACCGGCTCGAGAATAGCATGTCCAAAAGGGATTTTGGACGTTGTACGAGCCTGCAACAAGTGCGACAAAAACTCTGAAATTGAAATTTGAGGCGTTATATGAGAATGTATGATTTAATGAGAGGGGGCGAGTGACGAGAGGTGATGGGATATGTTAAAAGCTACCGAGGGCTAAAATACGGACTCTTTTCCAAAAATCACTTATTTGCGACCAAAATGCGCACAATATATAATAGAAAGCAATTTCTATTATCTGTATCTTCTCGCTTATAGTATACTTGTCTATAAAGATTGTTGACCATATAAATTATGCAAAATTCAAAAAAACCGAACTCGATGTTTTGAAAAAGGCTCGTTCAATTTTCCGGCTTTCCAAAAAATATTTGGGCTAAATAGAATTTTCAGCGATAAATGTGTGTACTATGTATTTAGCGGAGCGGTGCAAAATTTAAAGAAAATTAAGCCGGTTGGTTTACTGTAACGAAAAATAAAAAATGTCCAAAAGTGATCAAAAAAGAAAACTTTCGAAGATATTCCCAAAGCAAAAAACTTACGAACAAATCTGCCATCAAATCATTCGACGGAAAATTCAAAAAAGTTCCGAAGATATTATATTATCAATTAGTTCCCCCTCAATTCTTTATCCCTGTGACCGCTCTTGCCAGACCCAAGAGTTCCATGAATCCATAGTTCAAACCTATTTTACGGGAAGTCCGCCGCTTGAAAGCACTAATTTCTATATAAAAATGAACATCTCCTGGCCCGCTCAAGCAAACGGAAATTAGTTCAAGAAAACGAACAAAAATTGGATTTTCCTCAGGTAAAAAACATGGCTTAGGTAAATAGAAATTATTGGGAAAACAGCGGAAAGTTTGAGATTTCAGGGGCTATCAAATTTTTAGGCGTCTACCAATCTAAGAAATCAAATATTCAAACATCTCCAAGCCAAAATCGTACTAATTAATCTCGCCTTATGGCCACAACACTTCCTTTCCGAGCTTCCTGCCACTCCAAAATAAACAAATAAAAATCCGGTATTTCTGCGACTAAAAAAATAATAAAAAAAATATCCAAGTTTATTGTTGTTTTATGGATGTGATTTTAATTTATGTCTTTTAATCATTCAAGGAATTTGGTAAGACCTTTAACCTTGTTTTGCATAAAACGCCGAATGTTTTACATCCGAGATTTTGAATTTTATGTTGGAAATTTCAAGCTATATTTGGAGTGGGTTGTAGAAATCATTTTCCGTACAAAATGTTCAAAGAAATTGACAACGTCATTTTTCTTTAACCCCCTCTCCTGAAGTAAATTCCTCCATAGCCCGTTCGGCCTTCGGAGTGGGGCAGACCAATCCGATCTCGGATCGGGGAGATAAAACGAGAAGCAGGAGAGTCGAGAGGTCTCCTGGCCATAAGGGAGCCAGGTCTTACCTGAACATGCTTGAGGGTAATAAGTATATTGTAAATCGTATTTTAATTGTCTTATTGGAGTCCCCACTAATAAACGTTTAGTTCGAATACTGGTTAGTCCATTTTTACTCTACAAAGTTCGTTGAATAAATCGGCAACGCCTGAAAAAACATAAACTAAAAATTTTAGGAATTAAAACGGAACCGATTAGAGCATGCCCGCAAAACTTAAGGTGGATCGACCGGTAACATTTAGAGCATTTCCGTGCTTTATTTTAGTCATCCTTTTTTGTCAAAAAAGCGCTCCCAAAAGGTCCCGAAATAAACTGAGAATTTTAATCACTTGAACTTTCAAAAGTCCCCGTAAACGGCATGGCATACAAGTAAAAATCTTCAAGTCAAAACATATGCTTTAGTCTAGGGATTGGGGCCGGAACAGTAAACACGATTGACGGTCGAGACGCGCCCGAGGCCCTTTTTCGGAGCGTCCGTCAAAGGGAATTAACCCGCCCAATAAAGACATCATTCGCTTTGTGACATTTGGCTAATTTTTTATCGAGACTTAAGAGCGATTTCTGTTTTTTTGAAGACTGAATGCGATTACAGGGTTTCTGGAGAGGGTAAAAAGAGAGGGTAGGGCAAAAGTTGTGGTGGGAGGGGAAAGTACGAGTATTTAGGTCGTCCTAATACGCTCGATTGGTACAAAAAGAACATCAGTTCGTGATTAACAAGGAACAGACAAAAGAAAAGAGATAAGTTGGTTTAAAAACCGCCCTACGTCTTACGAACTTTGTTGGTCATAGGAAGAGGATCTTCGTCAACCAATGTTTTCAATTCATCTTGCCCAGAAAAAAAATACGACTTAGCGTGGAATCGCGACCTTTTGCGCCAACAAATGGTGCAAAATTGCAACAACTCCGGATTTGTCATATTTGTTTGGCCGTGATTTGCTTGGCCGTGATGCCGTCAAAAATTTTTCAACGAACGTTCTTTGTATTACATCACTCATGGGCATTCCACAATCATTTTGTGACCCTTTCTTTTTTCTCCATGATTGACACATCAAGTGACAAATCAATTTTTTATGTTTATTTTGCTGTTAAAATATTCCATAAAAGTGAAGGAACGTGTCAAGTTTTGCCTCACACCTTCTGATTTGTGTCCTTTGATTTGTGTGTGCTAACGATGTTTATCCGCTATATTATTACCTAAAATAACCGCGGGATGTATTTATTGAACAATTTGAGAGTCTAGTTTAGAACCGTTGGAGGAAAAAGTAAACAAATTGTAGCGAAGCTTTGAAATTATTACATTTTTGGCTGCAAGATGGGATAAATTTGATTTCACGCTTTTCTATAATAAATTAATTTGGAAGGCACTAACAATGTGTGATACTTTGATCCCTTGTCAAATTTTCGGTTATCGGTTGTCCAAACCATCCAAAAGCAGCCAAGCACATGTGTCTGTTTATTTGCCTATTTTCTCCGCAAATTTCCAGTGCCATTTTTTGCAAACATTATCCACTGATATTTCGGTGGTATTTTAGTATGAGCAATATTTAAACAGATGGGTACAAAGCACCAAAAATCCAATGAAAAATTTTTAAATTTTCAGTCACGGATGCACATTGCAAAAAGTGAATCAGTGTGAGTCGGTTGTTGACTCAGCTGGAAATGGCAAGTGCACTAAATGACGTGACCAGCAAGCGTGCCATCTCAGTCTTGTGATCGTTTCTTTGCATAAATCTTCAAAAAGTTTGCATAGATCTTTAAAAAATTTGTCTGCTTGTATCATTTCATTAAATATACACGGACATATACTGTGTCAAAACAAACTTGCAAAGCCCCCAAATGTGTTACAAAACAAGCAACTAAACAAACTACTCATATATTCGCATTATTCATCAACTAATCCCTTTCGATGCCAGTTCCTGAATCACCGTTACTAGAGCAAGTTCAAAACCAGGCCGCTGACGTTTTTGTTTCATTCTGTAGCGTTCCACAGCAGAAAATGAAAAACAAACGTGTTTATAACAAAAAACGCGATTTATTGTTGCATAATTCGTCCCGAACTACAAGAAAAATGTTGGTATATAAGCCGAAATAAGGTTGGAAGTTTGTCAAAATTTATTTTGCAGAGTTTCACTTCTCGGTTGGACAACTGATTTTTTTTTTCGAAAAATTTGGAGATTTTGCTTTTTCTTTGATTTTCTCTTTGATTTTTAGATATTTAATTCAAATTCTATTTTTAGCACCATGAAGTTTCAAATTCTCGTTCTTGCTTCAATTTTTCTCACTGCCTCAGCTGGTGGAGCTCTCCGTCAGATCTACAATCAACTGACCACCGAACAACGTCAAGAAGTCGAGCAAATTTTCGAACAAAGTCGCAACGCAACCAAGGGTCAATTCAAGTCAGCATTGAACAACTTTATCAGCACGTTGTCACCCGATTTGCAAAGTGAGATCAGTCAAGCCAACACGACCTTTCAACAGCGAGTTCAAGAGAATTCACAGCGAGTTTCCAATCTAAGTGCGGCCGCTCAAAGTTTGTATACTCAAATCACGGCGGTCTTTGAAAACGATAACCTTACGTTCCAAGAAGGCCGTCAACAGATCGAGCAGCTCGTGGAAAGCGCGGATCCCTCCGTAATCCAGGAGTTCCAGAGCAATAGAGTGTTCTTGCCCGGAGTCCCTCCATTCCATTCATGCAGTGGTCAGAATATGGGAGTTACTGGCAATCCCTTTGAGACGAACTGACAATAAAAAATGAGTTGAAATTTCCGGTATTCAAAACGAATATTTTTGATCATTATTGCTGTTACATTATTTGACACTTTTTAAAGCTTTAATAAACGAACGGGCATCTTGATTGAGATTATATTATTTGTTGCTGGTAAAAATTAAGAAAGTTACACGTTCCAATAACGGTCTGTAGAACAAGGTATTTGTATAAACGCATGAGTCGTCTTCTATAAGAAAAAGCGCCAAATAACTCCGAGCTCCCAAAAAGCAATTGACAATCCCCGTCTTTTCCTTAACTTGTCTACAGTAATTCTCAAACCGAGTAATCTTCCAAAGTGTCTCTAATTCAATGAGTCATGACTTCCGCTGCATGCACTTTTAATCTCCGGTGCGCATATGCTCTGTCGACTTTTGCAACTCGAGTAACACGAGCACAAAGGGTTAGTTCTTTATTTCCTCCATGTTCTCTCTAACCTCCGTGCAGACAAACAAACGTCATAAGCCGTTCAAATTCAGAGTTTGTTACCCCGTTGAAAAGGTAGTGGATTTTTAATAAACAGACTATTTGGACGAGTTTACCATAGAAATTGAATAGATTATTTGCTGAATACCCCAAGGAACATTTTTTTAGAAGACGCTTACATAGAACCGTCTGTAATTACAATTTCTTTATGTTGCAGTTTGCCCAAATCGTATTGTATCTTGTAAACCTTGAAGATCAAGGTCTAATCTCTCCTTCCGCAAACTCTTTTCGGCCCTATTCACCGTAATAACCATCGCCTCTTCCGGACAAAAGTCTGGTTTGTAGTCTGCTGGTTGGGTGTTCGAAAAGAAAATCACGGCGATTGAAAATATTGACGTAACTGGAGAAAGAAAAGAAGGAGGGGCGTTTCGAACCATGCGTTCGCATGATTCATTTACATGTAAATACTGACATGTTGACTGTATAAAAGTCGAGGGTCGTGGCCTCGAGTCCAGCAATCCGGTTCCACACATTGGTCCAGCATCCGCGGGTAAGTTAAAAAAAATTTTGTGTTTTTATGAAAACATTAGTTTTTGTCCATTTAACCTGTAATTATCACGCCATTTTCTTTCAGATATCAAAATGCATTCGCATTTAGTTCTCATCGCATTTGCCGTTATTCCTTGTGCCATGGCCTTTCCCGGCGGCCGTGGCGGCCCAGGAGGTCCTGGAGGACCTCATGGACCTCGCGGACCTCCAGGTCCACTCAGAGAAGTCTTTGGCCAACTCACAGAAGAGCAGAAACAACAAGTCCACCAGATCTTTGAAGACAACCGCGATTCAACCAAAGCACAACAGAAAGCCGCCATTGACAATTTTGTCAGCACTTTGTCCTCGGACCTCCAAACAAAAGTAAAGGAGGGAAAATCAAAATTCGAGCAAATGATCGCCGAGCAAGACCAAAAAGTTAAGTCGTTGAGTCAGAACGCTCAAGACATCTACAGTCAAGTTACCGCCATCTTGAAAGACGACAGCATCACTCGTCCAGAGGAACACAAAAAAATCCAAGCCATCGTCCAAAATGCCGACAAATCAGTCCTTGATGAATTAAAGAACGCTGGAATAAGGCTTCCACTTGGTCCTCCTCATGGACATGGTGGACCACACCGGCCATCTAAGCGTCATGCTGGCCCTGGCGGACGCGGGGGTCCTAAAGGCCCATTAGACAAGGTCTTTAGGGATCTAACCGATGAGCAAAAAGAACAAGTCCGCAAAATCTTCGAGGAAAATCGGAACGCTACTAAAGCTCAACAAAAGACTGCAATTGACAACTTTGTCAGCACCTTGTCTTCAGACCTCCAAGAAAAAGTGAAGGAAAGCAAGGCAAAGTTTGAGAAAAGGATTGCTGAACAAGACCAAAAGGCCAAGTCTCTTAGCCAAAATTCCGAGAATTTCTACAGTCAAGTAACCGCTATCCTGAAGGATGACAACATCACTCATGAAGAAGAGCACAAGAAGATCCACGACCTCGTAAAAAACGTCGACAAATCAGTCCTTGATGAACTGAGGAACGCTGGTATCAAACTTCCTCTTGGCCCTCCTCATGGACATGGGGGACCTCATAGCGGCCCTTTCGGACGTCACGGAGGCCCAGGACCTAAAGGCCCATTACGCGAGATCTTCAAAGACCTCACCCAAGAACAGAGAGAGCAGGTCCGTAAAATTTTCGAGGAAACTTACAACGCTACAAAAGCACAACAGAAGGCCGCCACCGACAAGTTTATCAGCACCTTGTCTTCTGAACTTCAAAAGAAAGTCCAAGACGGCAAAGCCAAATTTGAGAAAAAGATCGCTGAGGACGACGACAAAGTGAAGTCGCTAAGTCAAGGTGCACAAGATTTTTACAGCAAAGTGAAAGCTGTTTTGAAAGACGACAGCATTACGCGTCCAGAAGAGCACGAGAGGATTCATACCATTGTTCAAAGCGTCGACAAATCAGTTTTGGACGAATTGAGAACAGCCGAAATTGGACTTCCACTTGGCCCTCCTCATGGCCCTCATGGCCGACGTGGTAACCCACACAGACGTCATGGCGGACATGGAGACAGCAGCAGCTCTGAGAATAACGATTTCACTCCCTCAAGCAATAATATTTAAAAACCAATGCCATGTCCGTGTCATATAATAATTACAACAATAAATTAATGCGTTTAATTTTCTTTGTTGAGACACTTGTTACAAGAGAGCGAGCAATTTGACACATAAGTTTGGCGAACTCTGATTTCGAACATCAATGAGAGCAATCGAAAAGAAAAGACTAGGAGCTCAATTTCACACAATTTTTAATCGGATTGGAGGTTTCTGCGAAATGAAGGGGAAAAAAATAAACGTGCAACAGAAGAGACAAGAAAGGAAGAATGAAAAACAAACTACAGAAGTTTGGGGAAGTAGGTATCACTCACATCGATGTAAGTGTGCGTAACAATAAACTAATTTACCTCTAAATAAAAGATTGGAAAGGAGAAAAAGTAAAACTGCAGATTCCATTGACAAAATACAACAGAAAGCTTTACGAGATGAGATATCCGCGTACAGACAATGAAAAAACCGGAAGGTCTCTGCAGTTAAAACCTAAACCTTGCATCTCTAGTACGTGACCTTTCATATTTTGCTCGTTTTTCTGAGCTTCCGGTTTTTGAACTTTTTTGTTAATTTTCCAGTAAAAGCATGAAAAATCTATGAATGCAATTTCCTTTCAATTTCCCTGTCCTAACTAATAGTACAATTTTGTTACCCTTCAAAAGAACCGCTGAATATTTCATGGACTGAAAATTTTTATTGCTCTGATTCATAAACGATTTTCAACACATATCACAAGTCAGAGGAAGATATTTCAGAACAAACTCAAGTTGATCATGTGCTTTCTATTTTATTGGATGGTTGAACCGGGAACGAACCTGACGCAACTTGATCAATGAGGGATTTGGAAAGCGAAAGGGCGGATCCACCCAAAAAAAGCTGTTTAACGGGTGAATCAAGGGATTAAAACGGCTATTGCGATGACTATAAAAGGCACAGCAAACTGGAACAAGATGTATCAATCTCGAATTGCTACTGTTTTACATATTGTAAGCGGGTTTTGAGGGGTTATAACTATTGGTAAGATTTCAGGATATATTGGCGAGAAAATCGCATAGATAATCCATGAGTAATTGTATGATGCCCAAAAGTTTTCGATACAAAAAATCTTAATTTTTAAATGTACATGTGATGTTTTGAAATTATAATTGACTTTGCAAAGATAAAAAAAATCCAATTTCAGAATCCACTATGTACGCTAAAATCATCTGCGCCTTTGCCCTCGTCCCTCTGTTCATGGCCCACCACACTGATCAAACTGGTGAACCAGGAAATCATCATGGACCTGGCGGAGCGTTGGGAGAAATTTTCGACAAACTAACCGATGCTCAAAAGGAACAACTCCACGAAATCTTCGAAAACAACCGCAACTCCACCAAAGCCGCCACTAAAGAAGCTATCGACAGCTTTGTAAGCACTTTGTCATCTGAACTTCAGGCAAATGTAACTGCCGCTAAAGCCGCCTTTGAGCAGAAGATTGCCGAGCAAGCGACAAAGGTCTCATCGCTTTCGCAAAGTGCACAAACATTGTACAACGAGATCGAAGCCGTTCTCAAGGATGAGAGCCTAACTCATCAAGCGGAGCACCAGAAGATTGAGACAATTCTTCAAGGAGCCAACCAATCGGCGTTGGATGAGCTCAAGAACGCCGGTATTCATGTCCCATTGGGCCCACCAAAGGGATTCACCGGAACTCCAAGCCAATAAAGTTTCAGTTTTGGGAATTGTAATGCTTAACGATCTGTGGATTCGCCTTTTGTCAAATAAATAATCGCTGTAAATCGCTTGTTATTGTATGGGCTTCGCAAATATTGAAAGAGGGTTTTTGAAATCGCTACAAAAGGAATTGAAAAAATGAATCATTGAAAAATGGGATAAATAGGGTAAACAAGGATTTAAACAAGCGGAACGGACATACCTGTCTATAGGAAACTGAACCTGCAATTGGGTAGGTTATGTAGCCTAACGAAGAGTTTAGCCTTACAAAAACTAGTTCTTTTATAAAATAGGCATCCTTGCAAGGCACCTAAGACGCTATAATGACTAAACGGGTCTGCAAGAAATCATTTATTTCTCTTGAAATTTGCAGGCTTATGACTTAAAAAGGAGTTTCCTATATCAAAAAAAAAATTTTTAAAGAAATCAAAAAGTCGTAATTGCTGATTTTTCCATAACATAAATAAACGGCGGCCTAATTCTCCTTTATCATGCAACAATTATAATCAAACCCACACATAACGAACTCTTCCATTTATAATGGCCATAAATGGAAGTGCGCGGTTTCTATGAAAACAAAACATCAATTATTTGGGCGCGCCTTTCCAGATAATATTCAAATAAGCGTGAATTCGGACGCGTTTGGCAACATTAAGGGCGGAAAAAATAAGCCGGCGCTTTAAATGAATAATGCGCGCGCGGCCCGACGACTGGTCGATATTCGGTATTTTTGGAGACAATAAATTTTGAGAGAGGGATTTAGAAAATTGTACTTTGAAAACGTTTGAGAAAAAAGCCCAAAAAAATTAATTCGAAAATTTCAAATTAGAAAAAGTTTTAATTTTTAAATTATTTGGATCCGGAAAAAAAAATTTCGAAGTAAAAAAATGGCTAATCATTTGGAAAGCCCATAACTGATGAGTAAATTATTCACCCACGACGAAGCGCGGGGGACATCCGAAAAACAAAACTTTGAGAATTTTGGCCAAAAGATGTTCAAAAGTTCAAACTGGCCAGAGCTGGGAGATAAACAATAAACCGTTTGGACATTGGGTAAACAAAAACAAAAAAATTGTTGAACTTACAGTCATTGGAATCATGGCGATCATAAAGTTTAGGGCAACGGAGAACTGATTTTTTTGAGTCAGAAAAGCAAGATTTGAACCGGAATAAGGAGAAATAGCACCATTTAGTAGCGTAGAGGTTGTCCCTGAAAACAAAAACATTATTGAAAAAGTCAAATTGTAATAATATCTTCAGAATTATCTACGAAGGAAGTGAACAAAAAATTGCAATTCTCTGTTTTTAATGGCGTCGTATTGCCAAAATTTCAGCCATTTGAAGAATTCGAAATTTCAATTTGAAACAAAATTTGTCATTCGTTTTCTATCTCGAACATTTCTGCAAGATAAAGTTTCCGGCCATCAATTTTAAATCCATGGCCATTTCCGAGTTTTGCATCTCAAGCTCTGTTTGTAAAATCTTTGAGAACATTTATAATGAACTACATTCTTTCTAACACAAAATGAGTTTGTATAAACAAATATGGCAATAAAACTGGTCAGCGAATTCCACGAATTACGCACGATTCCACAACCGGTAAACATTTCCTTATTAGGTTTGTCAAAAGTTAAAATTAACTTTGCGGGAATAAAGGTTACAGCTTTTTAACACTAAAACCCATTTTCTGTCCAAGCACATGTCTAAGCTAAAAAAATTTAAAAAAATTGTATAAAAATTTCCGAATAAATAAATTTAATAACCGTCTACCCCGATATAAATCACCCCCTGGCTTTTTGAATATCCTCCAAAAACGCAAGAAAACAATTAGAAGCCATAAACACTAAAAGACCCCGGGAATTCCGGGAAGAAAAAACAGTATGTCTTACCTTAATCTATCTTAATCTATGCCAAATGTCCTTTTGCATAAGAGACGATAGACTAACAAGCGGCGTAATCTCAATGGAAAACGTCGGGGTTGACCTGAAATGTTATATTAGAGCAGATTAGACTTAAAGTACTTTTTTCGTTGTTGTAACGTTTTAATGATATGATTGTATTATATTTTGTTCTCGAAAAAACGAAAGCATAAGGGCAATAAAATTGGCAACGTGAAAGTAAAAAATAACAAATAAAAAAAAGTAAAAAATGATGACTAAAAAAGCAAATGCTCGCCAAACCCATCCAACCAAAAAATCGGACAGTGCACTTCCTGACTTTGATTATTGGTAACGTTAAGATCAACGGACTGATTTCCTGATGGCTTTTTTTATAATCAAGACCGCTTGTAACGCAACTATCTCCTAACAATGAATAACCCACATCATTATCAACCCAAATTCCAAAACTCAAAAAGCTGACTTTGCTATAACATGTCTGGCTACATGAATCAATGGAGTCTTGTTTGGCTAAATCTTTTGCTTGAAACCGCCAAAAAAGCAGGAAAACAAGGCTTGCGGAAATGGTTGGCACGCGTTGAAAAGAAGAAGACCTTACGACCAGCTTTTTTACTGACTGATTATATAAAAGACCATTGCTAAAGGGCATGATGTACGATTCAGCGTCTGCACAATTTTTCACTAAATTTTTATGGAAAATATTTGTTTTCTTTTATATTCTGCTTTTTAGTTATATGTATGTACAAAAAAAGTTATTGTTACTAAACCGGAAATTCGATTAGAAAAACGACAAGTTTCAGTGGGTCCATTAGGACCTGAAAAACTTGGCTTTCAGACAAAATTAATAGCTTGCCTAGGGATCCTAAGGGCCCGAAAAATAATTAATCTCAATCAGGTCACAAGTTTTTGCGATTTTTAAATCAAAATTCAATTCAGCAAAGGACATGCTTAACTCAAAATTTTTACCTGTATATACCGCCTCAAGCTTTAAAGTAAAACAGATTTTGAGCAAAAAAAATTTGCAAAATTTGGTATTTAGCAGTCAAAGTTTTTCAAATGACGTCACTTTTTTGCCTTCGATATGTTTGTTACCCGAGCAGAAGAGATCGAAGAAAAAAATAATCCGTTACAAAAAGCAGGCATCAGGTGGATCCTTTCCTCGTAAATCATGGAAAAGAGGGTGATAAAACCGGATGTAAGTGAACAAACGTATACTCGATATAACATGGGCTTCCAGGAATGCTCATAAACTTAGACCGCATAAAAAAGCTGCAACGACGTAGAAACTCCACAGTTCTAAATTCCTCAAAAAAGGCACAAAACACAGAAAAAGAAGAATGCAAAGCCGCGTAAGATTGCACTACAATCCTTAAAGCAAATCCAAATGATTTTATTGGCATACAAATTTCTGGTGCGGAAAAATTTTAATTTCTGTATGAAAACTAAAGAGAAACATGCAGCTTTTGACAACCAATGCACTTATCATGTTGTAGAGAAATTTTAGCTTGCGTTTTAAAAAAAACTGGACTGGTTGACAACGTTTTTACTAAAAATACATTTTCTTGCGCCATATCACTCTGAATCCCCCAATAACAACAATGCGACACAATTATGTCCTAAAGAATACGAAACTTCTTGAATGTCCGCCGTCTTGCTTCGCCGACCACGCATATCAATTTACGTTCTTTTCCCGCGAAACAAAGGGCCAAATATGGTCGGAACAAACGAGAAACATTTATTTACATTATGGACGGAGAGACCTTACATGATATTCATACGGTACACAGTGAAATCATTACAAATGAAGGCTGCTTGCAATTTAAATGCTGCAAAACGCGTGATCAAATGAAAAAATGGGAGGATCACATGGGAAGGGAGGTTATGCATGCATAGGCTACAGTAAGTAGAAGCTAGGATGTGATATATCGACGGCCGGCTGAGGTTTTGAAGGAACGGGGCTGGAACGAAACCTACATATGCAAGGTGTCAGAGAGCTTTCTTGGAGATGAACATTTCACTTTATTGTATACTTCGAGTATTTTTTCAAATTGAAAAGTCCAAAAATTTTTACCTAACACCTTACTTAAAAATTGCCAAACAACGAAACGAGTCTTTGCAGATCAAAAATCCACTTTCCTTTTTAAACATCCGATTCCTGTCAGAAAGCCGATCCGACTTGACAACATTTAGCTATATCAATTTCAAAACAAGTACAAGATCATCATACAATCCCAAAACCAATAAAATTTCCCATCCGATTTGCGAGAACACACAGCTAAAAGAATTTTTACGATCAGCGGAACGATCACTCTTTATCAGTGAATTAAATCCCAAAAAACAGTGCCTCAGGCACTTTTTACAGCCGAAGAAAAAGCCGTCAGTTGGCCCGAACTAAAACGCCAAGAATTGCAAACTAAAAGAAAAATTGGGCTCAAGGTGCGAATTAATGGGATTACAACAAATTTTGGGGAGAGATCAAGTCGGAGAAGCGGCTTCAGCGTTATATAGCTCTTTTATAGTGGTAATAAAGATGCAATTTGGCAAGTAAAGATGTTTATTAGAGCTTTCTAAGAACGCGTCGGAAATAGAGCAATGCAAATGGATAAAAATAGCTTTAATGTTGTTAAAATTGTCCTAAACGGTCTCTCAAAAAAGTGTTTAAAATTATGAGAGGGAATGCTCGACAAATGGTTCTCAGAAACTTCTTGACACTTCCAACCGTTAATTCTCCTAAATAAGGCTTTATTGCTATACTTCCAACTCCAAACGGAAAAAGCTTTTTTGTAGAAACGTTGCGAGTCAAGAAGGCATGTTTTTTTGTGTACATACCCGCAAATAAGTATCAAGATGTGACCAATTTTTCCTCACAAACTTGAACTGTTTCTGTAATGCACGATTTTGGAATTCTGTATTTCTTATTTTTAGAAAAATTCATTCAAAATTTGGTCCTTTCACTAAATCCCAGCGTGCAACTCTGAGCACTTAACCTTTTTTTTATCAGTGACCATTGTTCAACGACAATTTACCATGCCAAAAAAGTATATAGTAAAACCTCCTAATCCTCGCTAACCAGAAGACAAAAAAGAGTTCAAAAACACAATCCCTTTTTTCGTTAACCCTTTAATTCTAATGCAACATCAAAAAAAAACGTCACGGTTTATGGGCTGTAGGCCAAGCATGGGATTTGAGGGCATTACTCATCTTTTCTCGCACTCTTATCTCATGAAGCACCATTTTTTCTTGGCACGTTCGCATTTATGAGCTATTGTCTTAGTATAACACTTATTTTGTGGGTCGGGGGAGGAGAATGATGGGCTAGATAAAAAAAACTGTAAAAGGAACGTTTTAAGTTTTTGGATTAATGGTATATAATGAAAAAACGTTAAAAAAGCCCAGAGGCGTATTGAATTAGACGAACCCTTATAAAAAATAAAAGCGAGAGGCTCAAATACATAATTACGATGCATATAGAAATTGATAAAGCGTGCCACAATTTTTGTATAGGTCATCTTGATGTTGTCACGGAATATCTAAAAGAAAACTCTAATATTAGAGTCGCAAAACCTCCAAAAGTATCAAATTTCTCAAGAATTTTAATCAGAAAAATTTTGACTCTTTCTACGAACAGCTGAAGATTTTGCAAAATGTGTGCGCCTGATGAAATACCGCAAACAAGAAGACCAAAAAAGCGAACAACTTGAGCTTTTGAATTCATTTTTCATAAATAACACTTATGGCTTGCATCCAACCAATAATGCCTGTTGAGCCTGGAATTCGCACTTAATAGTGCTTAAGGTCCACATGGTTTTCAAAAGAACTTGTAAATCCAAAAAATCACGTTTTTACTGCGGAAAGCAATTTTTTGAGAAATGAAAGAATGACGTGAGAAATTCAGAAAACCTAAAAATTGTTCCGACAGTAAAACAACTCGTTCTAGAAAACCCTCAAAATTGATTACAGCGTTCGAAGAAACAACGACATTTTTCAATTTTCGAAAATGATCCTTCCAAAAATAAATAAACGCTTGTCACAGTTACTCGCCCAATAACTCTATAATCACAACTTTCTGGGCCTATAATGCCCTTCGTTTGAGTCATCCATCATCGCATCGGGGCTCAGCGAGAATGCCAGCGGGGATTTGTTTTTGTCTTGGGAGGAAAAGGCAAAAAAACTTGGGTTTTATAAATCAATTCGACGCCTTCTAATCGGACAGATCGAGGAGAGACATGGATTGAGTGGTATAGGCCAAAGATTAGTTGATACTCGAAGTATGTAAGAGAGTGATCCAATTAAGGTTCTTATGAATAACCAACCTATTGCATGTTTCGGGTTTGCAAAATTCTAATCCGTGGTTTGCAGGTCCAACCCAGATATTCAACAATATTAACAAGTCAGAATGAGCTAAGGTGATAAGGCAAACACTTCCTTTTTGGCCAAAAAAAGGGAAGGTTGTGCATAAAACTTCATAGACCAAGATTAACCATAGGTAAAAACCTTGAGACCCTGCGTTTTTCTTAAAATTTTGCGAAGATGACTTGTAAGGCTCGTTGAGAGATGCCAATATTACAATATTAATTTTTCAATTCTCTTGACCTTTTACTGTCAACACAATTTTACTGACCCAAAAAAAATATTTTGGCAAATTGTAAATGCAAAAGTGCAACGAAAAAAGCCGAAAAGTCTTTGTTAAATTTGAGGAAAAATAAACAAATTTTATTTTCCGCCAAGTCAAAGAGTCATGACAAAATTGGTTTCAGTGGTTTGTTTATTACCAAATTTATATGGGACTTTATCGTCACAGGTCTAAGGGCCATAAAGAGATGAAGAACGCTCTCAAAAAGGTTTTGCTTTAGGGAAATTTTTTTGCTGATGATAGTCCAGGGCTAATACCTCATGCAATAAAAAAAATACATTAACTCGAAAAAACGCCGTTTTTTTCTTACTTGGCGGTCTAGTGATGCGAATAGGAACAGGGTTACGGTAATCTCTAAACTAGCCAATATGTTTTGGAGAAGAAAATAATTACAAAAACGTAGGGGTCAAATCGGTCTTCAATAATTTGAGAAAGTTATTATTAATAACTTTGATGGAAACGCACTTTAATCAAAATGACCTTTTAATATCATAACAAAAATCGCCGAAAAATTGAATACATGTCATGCTTGGCAATTTTTAAACCCAAAAAATCTAAAAACAAATCTCCTGTTTACTTTGGCTGACCAATTCCAAAGGCTCGGCCTAATCACGTCTCACATCGCGCAGAGAAACGGAACAAATTAACCGAATGTACTGAACCGTGCTTCATCAGGGACATCAGACACCCCACAAGCGAAAAAAAACGAATTTCACTCAGATTAAATCCGAGAATGCAAAAATTAGCGGAGAATGATGAGGAACAGCAAGAATGACGCGCTTTTAAATTTAGGAGAATTAGCAATAAAGGGAGGCAAAAATGGCTAAAAATTTTCCTGCAACAGTCTCTGTAACGTGTATTAGTTCTATAAGATTCGACCTCTTGATTTGCAGGCTAATAAAATCGGCGGTTTTTGCAAACGGTAGGCCACAAAAACAAGGAGATAAAGGCAAGAGCTCTGAACATGATGTCCGGGTGCACAAGAACTGTGCTCAGAATCAGGAACTACATGCTTCTTCATTTGATGACTTATTTCCTCTGAACCATACATTAAACCCTACGTAATCGCTTTATTTTTTGTGTTTGCGCTAAAGCAAAGGTTGACAAATCCTTCAATTAAAAAGATTTGTGAGCCAGTCCTAAGACGACTTTTCAAGGAAAAACTTTATGGTATTACATTCTATGAACATTAGTGCTTTTTCTTCTTCTATCGTCTATCTCCTTTCAACATAATATCGTTCTTTCAATGATCGCTTTATCTTTCGGTTGTGCAAGCAAATCTCGAGCTCAAACTTAGACAATAGAAAACTTCTAGAAGAAGGTCATACCTTTTGCTACCATTTGCGAACTCAATTTGTTTAAAATATATCATCTATCTTAACCCTCAAAAGGTAAGATGATAGTAAAGAACTGTAGGCAAATAATCATTTGAACACCTTAGCGTTTTGTTTGTTACGTATGAATAGAGTAATGTTTTTACCAAAATTAAAACAACGAAAAAAGTTACACAAATTCTCAAGTTACGGGCTCTATTTGCTTAACACCTCATGGTCCCGTAATTTTTATTTTGGCTCCTTTTTCCCCGGAAAAACGTTTTCGGTCCTCTTAAGTGCCAATGGCATTTATGTCGGATGGAAGCGAAAAAACCACTTCCTTTCAAATTCAATAAAACTTAGCACAATCAAACGACAATTTCCCCTAGGATGTAGTCTATTTGGCTGTACACCGTGCCGGAAAATAGGAAGATAAATAGGAAAAGAAAGTGCCTAATAAAAAAATTGGGAGAACTTTAGACGACTCGATTTTGAGATCTTTTACCGTGAAAGCGGCGCTGGAATGATTATGGCAAGAATGGTTGAAGAATATTTACTTGTTGTTTCAGGTACCTCAAGTGTGAATTTAACATACGTTACGCCACCTTACGATTGGAGTCCCATTTATCATAGAACAAATGTTAGGGTTCTAAGATTCTCCACTCGAACAACAAAACTATAAAAATGGGGTTCACACGATTAATTTTCGTGAAATAGATATTGCAGAGCATTAAAAGAGGATTTTATTTCCAAAACCCCCGAAAACAGCACTTCCATGATCCAAAATAGCAAATCCCTCCTCGGATTTCTAGCTTAAAGCTCCGAGCTGATTATATAATCCAAAGCGTTCAAAAGATTTTTTAATCAACTGAAAATTTCAAAACGCTTCCGAAACACTGTAAAATGTTTATTAAGACACAACAAACATGATAAAAACGGTTTAAAGAGCTACAATAGCTACTTTTGAATCGCGCTTTTTACGGCGTAGAAACGAAATCTCTAAAAACTTTCTTTGTCTACTGAACCAATAACAACGGTGAAAAATAATGGTGACAGTCTTAATGCCTGCTCATAATTATTCTACTGTTTGCAACTCTGCCGCTTTTGTTTTCGTTTCAGAACACAAAAAAATTCTTTGACATTTCGTTTCACATGCCGTAAAACGCGCAATTCAAAAGTAGCTGTTTTGGAGCTTTAAACCACCCATATTGCCGACGGAAGAATTATACGCGCAAACCTGGTCTCATCTCGGATCAGTTTTGTCCCATGCCTTTTCCAAGAGTTCAAAATACCTCTCTGCGACCACAAATGAATTCCTGTTAATTGTTGGCTTGTAAACATCTTTCGGATCAACGGCTGCTTTGAAACGACGAATCCGCATTGCGGAGAACAAACGCTTCCGCAACCGCTCGTAGAATCTGAGATTCAAATGTCACTTCGTTTAAGGCAATTTAAAAGTTCTCAATTTCAATATACAGATCTGTATATTGCTTGGTACAAATATAGTATTTTTTGTTGTTTAAAAGATACTACCGAATTTTTAGGGTCAAAAATTGATTAAAATTGTAATTTCTTTTGCGAGTTTTGGCATGAAAAGTACCTGCTCAACAGACGCACTACCGTAATTTCTTTTAATGAACCTATAGGGAATATCAAAGTAAAGGCACTGAACTTACAATATCATAAGAAGAGGTGGAGTAAAATTAGAGAGAGTATAAACGCAGCCGAGGTAAAAATGCAGTTCTTCTGCGAGGTATGTTGAGATCCAACCCGAAATAACGCTAATATAGTAACCTTGAGAAAATAAAGAACTGAAACCAAAGATTGAGAGTCACAAACCACATTAAAAATCTTACAAGCCAAAGATGGCACTACTCCAAGGCAACAATAACCTATTGGTTATGACATTTTCGTGAAGCTGATATCGATAACTCAGCGTGTGTCCAAGCTTAACGGTCTTCTTGTACTTTTCAGAGTTGTACCAATGGAGAAAGAGGAATACCTTCAATGAAAAGACCTTGTTTGTAAAGTACATTGCGACTTACACAAAAAGTCGACAAATTCAAACAGACTGTCCCGTAGAGATAACACAATGCAATGGTTGCTGGCAACTCCATGCCTTCCCGTATTTTATAGTATAAGTAATAATCCCTTTCATACATATTCATTGAAGCATATGCAATAAAAATAGCCAAGGACATCTGTAATTAATTCAATCAGTCGGAACAAAATTAAAGGCTCCACAAACTGTAGTTTAATTGGCAAGCTAGTACAGAAGGATATGTTATATTCTGCACGTCAACCAAGAATTGGCAAAACGTGCCGAAATTGCTTTTTTTCTTAATAACTCTGAAAACAATCAATAGGGGTGTCCGAATTAATTTTGCGGTAAGAGTGAATGCGTGCGTTTGAATATATGTATTAACAAGGAAGTTATTCTAATTACAACTCACCTGACAAGTAAAAAACGAAGCAATAAAGAAGCTGAGATTACACTTCTTCCCTTCATAAGTCTTTGAGCATATTGTGGCAGTGATTCTCTCCACACAAATTGGCAGTTCCGATAAGAAGTTTGCGTACAGCAGGGTATACTACAATTTAAATTTTTAAATTTTAGAGTTTCATTTTGGTAAACGTGAATCTAACAAAAGCCAAAAAATAATGTTGTTTCCTGTTCAAAATAAGTAAGGCCTACGAAAAAAGAGACCATCATGCGGCCTAGCACTGTAAAACAATACAAAAGGAAGTAACAGTCTTGATACTTCAAACACATCCCAAACTACGAACATCACTGTTCGACCATACAGAATATTCTAATACAAAAATTTTATATTTCTCGGTTACATATATGCCAGCTATAAAAGATCAGCTAGCATTCCCTAAAATAGAAAATTGCAAAAATTGGAATTATCAAAAACTCTGCAACCTACTTTAACATAATCGATCCAGACTTCAAAATCAAACAATTTCACTTCCAGCCAGTTGACCAAAATTCGATCGGAAATATTGGAAATTTCTCCAATGACAAGCAACGAAGAGCGAATAGTCAAAATTTCACGTAGATTTGGATGCACATAGCCCCTTCGGATCTCGCGAATAAAGTAAATATTTAGGAGCAGCGACATTGAACTAATAAAAACTTCTAGGCATCTGAAGAAAACGACGCATACTGGCATCGGGCGGACTGAAATCATTGTACATATTTCAGTGGATAAATGCTGGGAATATAACTACTCTCGGCGGTAATCGTTGAAATGGACAAGCGAGACTACATATAAAATCGGACAAGATATATGGCAATTTTTTAATACACATTCAAACGCTTTTTAAAAGATACAAAACCCTCGGAAAGGTTGATCGTTTCTTTGTGTAATAATACAATTTTATCACAAAATTCGAAGCCAATGACATGAAGGAATAAAGGCAACACGTTTTATACAATAATAAATAGAGACAATTTTCTTTGCCATGCATAGTGAAGAACCAAAAATGTATTTTACGAAAGAATAGAAATGTCATAATCTTTGAAACTTTGTAACGGTCTGAGTTTAGACATCGCGCTGAAGCTGCTCGTCCTGCGCACTGTTTAAGTCCGAATTATAGCGTCTGTCAAAAGTTCAACGAAATATTTTAAGGAAATGCTTAGCGTAGTCGATTAATGTCAAAACGGTCTATATATGAAAGGCCATGCCATCGAAACTACAATTTGGGTGTGAAAAAGGAAACGGCAACTAACCCATTATGGGGGCAAAACATAATGGGTTAGTCGGGTTCTATCCTTGGTTTCTATCCATAGTCAATGTGAAACCACCAGCCATGGGACACCGCTAACAAGCCTCAACAAAACTTGTTGCGTCATAGTTGGCAGAATTCCACAAGAAAACGTGGCATTCCTCGAAATGCAAGACCTTGAAGAAATAAACCTAAAGTAACATTATGAATAATATAACAAACAATTATATCTAGGTTAACCCTTCCCACAAAACATACGAAAATAGTAATTATCCCGCTTGAGATACGAGGGTGTGAGTAACCATTTAAATATGGAAAAGCACTTAAGACTATCCAAGTTTTTTTTTATTTGGGTCCAACAAACCACCTGAGCTAATTTTGACAACGGCTTTTTCAGGACAACTAATTTCATCACGGTAATAATTTGATTCCACTTTTCCGTTTGGTGGCAAGAATACCCTGGTATCGAAATATCGGGTGTTGCGGAAGAGAATATGCCCCAAAAAATTGATGGTTTGCACACTGGCATTTCAAACAGTGGTGTTTCCTTCATTTGTAAAGTAAGTGAAATGTAATCCTAGGAGTTTTAACAGCGCCATAGTACCCAAAAATTGCTCCAACGCAACGCAAATCTTCCTTGCAGTTTCTCCATTATATTCACATAGAAAAGGCCGGTAGAGAACGCAATTCAGAATAGAATGTAGTCGCTTAGCTATGGAAAACGGTTAACTTCTTGGCTCGTTAAGTATCTACTGCTATCTGCCATTGTAATATTTTACTTATTTTCTGAAGAAACTAGGTATACTGTAATATTAACTTGGCACTTGGGCTTTTTTTGCATATTTGCGACGTTCTACTGTAAATTAACGATTCCCTTCCAAAAGGTATGCCGAAAAGCAACTAAACGATAGAATCCAAATCCAAAACCGAGTGAACGCCCTTACAATCTAAACGCTTGGGAAGTAATTATAACACAACTTCACAAGGAACCCAACAAAGGATGCACTTTCACACCGTGCAAACAGTAAAAGCCATGAGAATAAACTATAAAGGTTTATTTATGATATTATCTACCAAAAGATACATTCGTAGCCTTCAAAAATTAAAATGAAAGTGATCTATAACAAAGTTTCTCACAACAAAAGACTTAAAGGTTTGGGAGGCTGTCAAAATTGTAAACGCCACTAAGGAAGCATGTTTTAAGGAATAGCTCGCTTTTCTTCCCATGCCGGTTTTTGTCCTCAATACGATCTTTCCCAGTCCATTTTGTGCCCAAGCTCGGTCTTAACTTTGTTTCGGCCAAGGGTCAAATCTTGACGATCTTGTAATGCCACCAAAAAAATCAATTCATAAAAATTGTAGCTGAGACTTTACTGGGGGCATCTCATTATTAGGGACACTTAACGTATTAGTAGATCCTTACTTTCTATGAATAAACTTACAAAAAAGTTTCAATTTTTTTATAGGTTCATGTCAAAAAACTGTATTTCTTTGGCATGAAGAAACACATTAAAGATTGGCCATATGTAAAACAAACGAATCTTGCTCGATGAGCAGATAACTGAAAAAATCGTAGCATATGTAGAGCAAAAATTAAGTTCGTTTAATGTAGAAAGCTTGCGTACATTTTAAATCTTCAAAAGTTTTGCACCTGGCATAACACATCAGATATTCACATCCCGTCAACTGGACATTACCGTTCAAGTTAAGCAACAGAGACCTATTCCATGTTTAAGAAAACAAGAGAAATAGTCTATCAAAATTAAGTCTATCAGCGGCTGAAAGGAATTATGGTTCCAACAAAACAAGGAAGGTGTCTCAAGTGCAACGCCCAGATTTTTTTTTGAATTTTTTACGCTTAAATATATACATATATGTATATCAACCTTTAATACTTTTGCGACATACGTTGCAAAAATCAATGTAAATTTATTCTAAATTCAATCAACATTCGATCATGACACTTCAAACATTTGTTTTGTTAACGCGAATGAATTTATAAATACTTTTGGGTTTTCAAAACAAAACAAAACTCTTTCTTTGGTAAGGAAACAAGTTCCTCCCGCAACATCTCTTTTACAGAATGTTATACTTATATTTATTGTTCCAAAAACAATTCAATTGTATATATAATATAGTGATGCAGCAAGATGGACTGATATAACGGTATTAGAAAGTAATGAAAGAATCGAATAAAAAAATATTGTTTCAAAACCCCTGAATTGCGTAGAGTGCGGAGATAAATTACAAAGAGATCAAAACAATAGCACTAAAATCTGGATATAATGGAGCTTTTTGCAAGGAAAACAGCAAAAAAAATTTAAAAATACGAAATAAGAATAGCAGAAAACCACAGATCTCTCATAGTCTCAACCGGAAAAACGTAAATGTAAACAGTAGGCTAAGATTGTTATGCACTACTGCATAACATCTGAAAGTATTTATATCTTTTCTTACCGAAAACAGGCCTAATCAAATCAAATCATTACTGAAATTTGTAGGCCGTGTCGCGAGAAAATTGTGACATTTTTTTGGTTTTTGCACTTTGACCACAAAAATTACGAAAAAAGATTTTTTATTTGATTTCTGGCATATAATCATTAACTTGCTCACAACAAATCATGTTGGTGTTGACTACTGTTTGCATTTATGAATTAACTAGGTTTTCTAGTTGAGAAAATAGCAAAAAATCTTTTACAAAATAGAAACTTACATTTTAAAAATTTTAACTATAGTTGTTTTCCTCACTGTACAAAAAATGCAAAGAATAAGATAGTATTAGAGCAAATTGGATGGCACCGTCAACAAGTTAGAGTAAAGAGAGAAAGATTGAATTAAAATTACTCTTAAATTATCGAGGTATGGTTTTGTATCTTCAAACATACCACTCCTTAAAATCTTTTTTCTTTTCCCTTCCCCAAGTCCGTGATCCTCCATTCATCCCGCCATTGACATTTCCGTTAGTTCGCGCCGGCGATGTTTGGCCATTCTGATTGACAATGTGCTGATTTTGGCCAATTGTTTGATAACCAAGACCATTGGGCTGAGGTCCTCCGTTTGTTAGGCCATTTGGCCGCCGTAGCGCCGAAGGAAGTGTTGCAGCTCCATTCATGGTCTCGTAACTGAAAAAAATGAAATTTTGTAGGGTTTAGAGGAGAATATTCTAGATAAACCACAGGAAGTCTCTGAGAGTTTTTCTATCTGAATTCCAACAAAATCTCAGAGTCAAGAGTCGCTTCCAACGAACTTTCCTTTCAAAAAAACAGAAGAGTTTCTCTAGCTAAATCTCAAGAAAGCGCTTTACATATTTCTTACTTCAAATCAGAAACTTAATAGACCTTATGCAACCTACTTGACTCTTGGGCTCATTCCTCCGAATTGCTGAGCATGCTGGGCGGGTGGCGACATTTCGGATGGAATCGGCGTATATCCATGATTTCCACTTCCCAACATTACATTACCCATTCCAATTGACGGCTGTTTGACGCCATTGTAGGCCATAGGGTAAGTTGTTTCGCTTGGAGGCGCTGATTGACGGCATCGGAAGACACAGAAAACAACGAACGCAATGATAATGATGACTGATACTGATGCAATCGAGATTAAGGCGGTCCGAGGGAAATCCGTGGTTACAATTGGGGCCTGGAATAAAAAAAATGTAAATTTCGTTTTTTAAGGCGTTCTGCCATAACAGCTAAGATATTCAGCAAGCTCATGAAATCAAAACCTTCCGAAACGGGATGATACGGCTTTTTTCAAAGAATCCCTACCTTAGTTGTTGTTGTGATCAGCTCACCCATGGGAGTTGTGGGACGAACGGCGAACAACGGCACAGTTGTCGTGGTGTCTGTTTGGATTGTTCGCAGCTTTTGACGCGAGGCTTGGGTGGTCGTTTCAAGCCAACGTGTAGTACTCACTGAAACGAAAATTAATTTATCGGAAATTGACTGGGGACAGAGACGAATTTCACACTCAAAATAAGATACTTTATGTTGAAATTTAAAGGGTAGAATTTAATTGAAAAAGGTTTTCTTTGAACTTAACTAGTTCCATATTTTTTTGGATTTTTCATTTAAATCTTTTTGTGATACCTAAGATCTCCATCTTCAAACTCGCCGATGCGCTCAAACTACCCCACATATTAAGCACAAAAAATGTCACCTTTCAATTTACAAGGACCGCCAAAATATTCAATAATTTATTTATACGAGAGACTACGTAAAACGTGGAAAGTCAAACAGACAAAAATTGTTTTTGAATACCCGAATATCAAAAAGAATCAATTATTTATGAAAAGATTCTGCACTTCCTCTACAACAAATGGCAAGAATTTCAACTCAAAAATCGGGAAAAGTTCCGAAATCTTTGTCTTCATCAATAACCTTTAAGTTTTTTCACACTTCGGAGCTGAAAGTTTCGCTTATTTAAATATGAAAATAATGTCTAAAATTTGCACCTGCCTTTAGTGAAATAAAAGTTTCAAATATTATAAAAAGTTTTCACTTTTGAAAATTTCTTGCAAAAAATCCCATCTTTCAATTCTTTTTACCTCGTGTTTTACGATTTCCTTTAAGTTTTTTTATAAATAATATAAATAAAGGTCCAGATGGGCCAAAACAGCATTTAACACTCGAAAAGAACGCGAGAAAAACAGCACTCCAAAGTCCATGTGCGCCATTTTAATTCCCACTCTCTTCCGTTTTTCGCCTAAAGCGCTATGATGGATTAGCGATTATTTGCTGTAAAATAAGGCCCAAATTTTGATTGAGAAAAAAAATACGCAGTATAAAAATACACTTTCTAAACAAATTTTTTTCAAAAAATCATTTTTAAATCCTCATCGTCAGATCAATCCTCAAACGAATGAAACGGCCGCATATAGTGATCCTTCTCGATGACAAATCATTTTTAAATCAGTTTCCTGAGATGCAAGTTTTCCTACAAAATCATGAAAATCCGACATTCCAAAGTCTTTCTCATTAGCCCAACGGCCCTTCTCTTTCGGCCGTCCATCCGGTCTCCCCCTAATGAGACGCAAAATGTACGAAAAATTCGTGAAATCTTTGGTGACAGTTAGTTTTTGGGCAAAAAATTGTTGGGCCACAAAAAAATGTTTGGCCAATTTTTTTCAACGGAAGGAAACTGGTTTCTGATGCTGGAAATGAGTAAATTGTAATTGTAAACATGGAAATGATGATAAAAGATTGGGATATTTTGGAAGTTGGAAAGGGAAATGTCATCAATTTTTTGACGTCACAAAAGTGATGTCAAAGTATTGTTAAAGAGTTTGAATTGAGCTAAATTGCATGTTGTATCTCGGAAAACTTTGGCTTTGCAAGCTTAGTCTAGACAGTCAACGATATTTGTGGTTGAAAAATCGATAGCTTCCATGCGAATTTCGCGCAGAATCAAATTTTTTTCAATTTAAATATCTCGATAACCTTTGCAAATCGCAAGCTCAACATCTGTTATACCTTCAAGGCTTTTAATTTATTCCAGATTAATCAAGATCTGAAGTTCATAATTTTGAAAATTTTCCTTTAAAATAAACCATCCTTTTCTACAAAAAATCCTTTTATTTTCGCAAAAATGCATCAAAAGCCTCCTCTTTAGTCGTCATGGTCAAAACCTTCCCCAAAAACGAGTTTTTTAATTTTTTCACGGCCGAAAAACGTTGAAAAAGAATCGAAAAATTGGGCCGTAAAATTTTTATCAAAAAGATTTTTTATGAATAAAACGAAAAAGAGATTTGTTTGGGGCGTAACTTCTTATACGGACATGAAAAAACAAATTGCATATAATCTTTGGGCCAAAAAATAATGAATATTCCTAATGAAAGGGTTGTTTTTCGGAAGAAATATCGTTTCACGGGTAAATTCCAAGAAATCTCACAGCCAGACAGTTTACGAAAAAAGGTGTTTTCTCTTCTTTTTTTATCGAAAAACGTAGTTTTTTTGACGAAACGTGTTATCAACAGTTTGTATGGCCTGAATATGATGATAATTTATGCTCATTATGAATTTTTAAGCCTCGCATTGACATTAAAATTATTCAAAAAATTTTTCAAAGCCAAAATAGCCAAACACACTCGTGCTGCACTTCAACTTTTGCCGTTTTTCGGATAAAAATGAAATAGAAAAAAAATTTCAAAATTCAAAAAAAATAAAAAAGATGTGCGACAGAATATAGAAGAGGAAATTGAAATAAATGTAGCTGCTAATTTGTCAAAAACTCAGAAAAAAAGGAATTTGAAAAATTTTATAATTCTATTGCTCAATGTTTTGATTCTTTAAAGTTTCTAAAAATAACCTTCACCATGTTCAAGAAGCTTTATAGACATTAAAAAGCTTTTAAGAAGACCACAGACTTGAAGACCGTCGCCCGTTTCACACACCGCACGCTAGGACAGAAAAAAATCTAAAATTACCAAAAACAGTGGTCGCAATTCTTTTCGTCGTCGTTGAAAACGTGGTCGTGATTGGTGTCGTGCTGGTCGTTGGCATTGGAGTCGTTGAAGTCACCGTTACCGGTCTTCGCCACGATCCACCGCTTTTAAAATCAACAGCATGACTTAAGTCCGTCCACAACGAGTCCATCTCATTAGGACCGGAATTTACAAGTTGTGCTCTAGCATACGGCGCGTATGTAGCTGGGGTTTTCAATCGATTCAGTTCATCTACATCCTCAACTTCTTCGTCATAGCCCTCTTCTTCTTCGCGGGCTGCATCTTCCTCTTCGGTATAGTCATCATCGTTGTAGGACCCTCTCGAATCCGGCCTATCCTCCATTTTACCGGTTGGTTTTACGGTCCGTCGCTGTTGAGCGCTGTCGGCAAGCCGTTGCTTTGTGGAGACCCGTACTGCAGCGGTTTGGTTGAGAGATTTGGCGGGCGTCGGTTTCGGCGCTACAAAGCAAAATGAAAAACGGAAAATGCGGAAAAACAGAAAGAATTGAAGGGAATTGTGTGCCGACGAAATCAAAGACGGCTCTGACCGGATGATGGTGGACAATGGACGGAAGATATAGGGGATATGGAGCTTTCAGAGGCTAGTCTAAACTCCCTAACTACTTATAAATCGAAACGCTTTTGTAATATCATCCTCTATAAGGAATGGAATATTGTAACCCTCGATATTTATCCCCATATATTCATGGAACCTTACTTTTAGAGAAAAATATTAAATTCTCGGCCATTAGAAAGACGTGTTAATCTTGTAAAGTAAAGAGTTCCATCCGATAAATTTAATGGGTTTTCAGGGGAAATGTGTAAAGCTTGCGAAGTAAAGAGACCTTTAATCGAAAATAAAATCTGTCTGGATTATCAGATTAGGTTCTAAAAAAGAGTTCTCGAATTGGAAAACTGCAAAATTTAGATTACCGTTCGGGCCCTCGATTCCTACGACCCCTTTGACCCAAATCAGCCTATGTTATGACCCCCTCTTTGACTTTTTTGTCGATTGAACCAATAAGGCAATATAAATCGGTCTGCCAAGAGCCACGCACGTCAAATCGAAATAGCAGGAGGAAGGGAACTGTTCAAGTTGGTATTTCGTCACAAATATGGAATCCGAGAAATCTTTTTTGACCGATTTCTTGTCCAATTTGGTAAAAACCAGGTCTTTTTTGACAAAGTTTACCATTTTCAAGTTATATGGATTCTTTTCACACTTATTCTGACCGGGTATAGCGGGAAAATTTTAAAATAATTTTTCCGATAAATTTTAGGACGAAAAGCCAATTTAAAGAGTTCTCTTCTCAGCATGACGTGCCACGTCTAAACAAAATAATGATTTTGGATTTTTTTCCATTGACGATACACAGAGCTTCATGAATATGGTCTCATAGAGCCACCTCCACCATCTCCTTATCCCGCCATCCTCTCGAAACATTCATCGTCACAGCCAGGATGGGGTGAAACGGAAAACTTGTCGAACTCAAAAACATCCATTCCGAAAAAGGGGTCAAAAAGCAAGCCGAAGGGGCCCAAAGAAAAGATGGAAAACTTTCCCACTTCTTCTCGTTTTCAGCGCGCCGTTTTAACACATTCAAATTTAATTCTTGTCCCGTTCCCCGTCTTCAGATATTCATCATATTCGGCACCCTCCTGTTGTCTTTAGGCCCCCCTTCGTCTTTCTTTTCTCCCCCGTTTACAAGTCAATTGGGGGAAAACTTTTGCCGGCACGCAAAGAAAGGGATATGGGGCAAACAGAGAACGAAAGATATTAGGAACTCAAAAAAAAAGGCTTTCTATAACCAGTAATTAGTTTTGGAATAAATGATGGCAATAGGGTAGTTTTTTGAGTTTTTGAGGAAGAAATTAGTTTAAAAAAGAGCAAATGGACAATTCAATTTTTTTGCAAAAGTTGGACAAAACCTGCATTGGATTTGCAGGTAAGGTACCCCAAATGAGACTCTTTAATTTACTTGAAATTTTGTCCATTAACTCTAAATAAGAACATCAAAATCTTAGCTGTGGCTTTGCAGCAGCCGAATTATTCCAAAAATTACAAGAAAACGTGACATTAGTTTACAAAACATAATTGAATCGGATCCCCGTTCATTTAGTACCATTCCTAATTACTGGTTACACAAAGACTACTACATTAGGAAAGGTCTTGGCATTATTATCAAATGTGTACTACAACATCAAATCGTGACGGACAACATCGGGATAGAGGAAGAAAAGATTAGGACGAGAAAAAAGTAATAGCAAGTAATATGAGTGCATATGATACAAAGGAAATTGGAAGTGCTGGAAAGTTCAGTGAACATAGACATTAATTATGCAAAGTGAGCGTGAAAGTGAAAAAAATTAAACGTTTTGTGCAGTGGCGAGTGTATTAGCCCAAAGAAAAAATTTTCGTGGAAGTCGTGAGTGATTTTTCGTGGGTTATGTGCAATCTTTACTAGTTTTTGCATTTTTTTGTTTTGTGAAATTTCAAAAGAAAACTGCGTGCTAATTAATTGTTTGTTATTATGGCAACGTTCTATTATTTTTTATACTAGTTTTAATATTAAAATAAAAAAAATTTTATTAAAAACCACAGAAAATTTTTTTTACAGTGATCAAAAGATTACAATATTCTTTTTGGATTTTTTTATGTTGAAGAATTTTTTGTTGAGTTTTTTGATTATTGCCAAAAAGATTTGCTTCCAACAACTTGAAAACTTTTTTACCAACAAATTCCAAAAATTTACTTCAAAATATTGAATTTTGAGTTAGTACAGAACAGCAAACCAACAAAAGAAAGGCAGTGGGTAAATAACGTAAGAATCACCAAAAATTTCACATTCACAGGACACCCATTCGAATTGTAAAATGTGAAAACCCACCCGCATCGTCGGTTTGTTTGTTCTTCTGTTTGAAAGCTTTTGGAACGATGGGTGTGAAGAAACCTGAAAATATAAAATAAAAAATATCTTAATAACATTATAATTTAAACATTTGGTGTTGATTTTTGCCAAACATTCAACTTTGCACTTTTTTAAATTTAGTTTGAATTATACAAATTTTTGAAAATTTATGCAAATTTTGAAACTTTCTGATAATAATTTTTTAATAATTCTAATTTTCCTAATTTTTTTAATTTTATGTTGTTCACCCCTTACTCTCATTTTTTTCTACAGTTTTTGGTGCTTCAGTTGTTCCGCGCTCCAAAATTTGCATATCCTCTTCGTTTGCCCTCGGGGTATTTGCATTCCTCAACCCGTGAGTTAGCCGTCTCGTTGTCGGCGTTGTCGGAAATTTAAAATTCGGTGCGAATTTCGGAGCCGGCACATCAAACGCATGCTCTTTGCAGCGCGGCGAGCTCCACTCCATCAGGCAAATAATTGGCATTTGACTCGCATTTAACCCGTCTTCGTCGGCCAACATTGTTGAACTCGAATCCAGTGCAACAGATCGTCGACGATGAAGGCCGATTATCCGTGAGTTTGTTGATGATATGTTGAGTAATAACAAGATGACGAAAACTGCCCGATGCCGCCAGAATGCGCCCAAATTATACCAGTCCATTAAATTTTTTGGTCGATTTTGACGAGTTCACATGACGCTAATGTCGAGGATAGTATATATATTTTGATGTTTTGGAGGTGAGAATCGCCTTTAAAAACGAGAGATAACACACTTAAATGGCCTTTCGCGAATAAAAATCAGTCCGATCAAAATGAAAAGAGAAAAAGGGAAAAAGTATTATGTGGTGAGATGGCCGAGCGGTCTAAGGCGCTGGTTTAAGGCACCAGTCTCTTCGGAGGCGTGGGTTCGAATCCCACTCTCATCAGAAAATCTTTTGGACTAATAAAACAAAATGAAAGGTTACATAGCAAATAGTCGCACTGCAGCAACATTGATTCCTTTTCGAAAAATGACCGAAAATGAGTCCTAAAAACTTCCAAAACGCCGATTTTGGTTTGCAAAGTCGCCAATGAACAAAACTCCCACAAATTGTAAAGGTTTGACGTTATACTCGCTCATTTTCACGCCTCGAGAACAATAAAAAGACGTTATCTGCGACGGCACATTTCTCGCGCATTTTCTTTTTCCGGGATCCATTCAATGGAAACGAAGGCAGTTTATTGTTGCGCATTAGTGATGCGTTAAAAATGCGTGCGGGAATTAGTTGATGAATAGTTTTTTGTAGAGAAAATACGAATAGAGTTCGTAACTTGGACTAATAATAATAATAAAAGTGGTATAAGAGGATTTAGATGACTTTCAAAGAGGTAAATGCTAGTTTAACATACGATAAACATAGTTCAGGGTATTCTTTATGCTTCAATCAACTCTGACATGTTTCTGTGATAACACTGGTTACAATTTCACAAATAAGCGGAAAATCATCCTTTTCTAAAAAAATGCTAATGTAAAACTTTACGGTTTCGATCAAAATCAAAAACGTGGTGAGATGGCCGAGCGGTCTAAGGCGCTGGTTTAAGGCACCAGTCTCTTCGGAGGCGTGGGTTCGAATCCCACTCTCATCATACAATTTTTTTTTTGTCTTTTTAGGCTAAACCAAACCATCAGAAAGACAATATTATTATAATTCCCTCAATGCACTACATAACTCTTGTAGAATCCTACTGAATCAAAGAACTAAATAACCGCTATGCCACCCACGGTTTAAATATATTTTTAAGCAATTAAGAAAGGCCAAAAAAGTTTTGCAGAAGAGTTTCTTTGCAATTTCGCCATTGTTTGACAAAGAAACAATCTATAAACCAGTAACAAGTAATAAATATTCTCAATTGGATTATGAACATAATTACAAAGCAAAGGTGCTATAAATAGCTCTAAATTACTTTATATGATTACGTAACAGTTTGGGGGTAACATTAGTTTGCAAATTTGCATATTTACTATTCAAAAAAATGAATAATTGGAAGACAACTTTTGCAAAAAGTACCAACAAGGAATTTCTATATTCGTTACCAGTGCTTTAAGTAATACAGCAAAGAAAAAAATTGGGAAACGTCAAAAACAAAATTTAAATTGAAAGTGACCAAAAAACCAACATGGACGAAGGGGATCTAGTAAACAATATCGAGGAATTTGTAAGGAAAAAATAGTGTCCTAAGACTGTAAACAGCGCAATTTTGATGAGATTAGAGAGAGAGTTGTAGTTGGCACGAAATTGTAATGTAAATAATGCTCTTAATTAATTTTATGGAAGAAAAGAAAGAGAGGAAAATAATAGCAACGTTTTTATTATTCACAGTACTAAAATTTTTTGCTCTAGCACAAAGTACGAAATCAGACTTGGTTAAATGATTTTCGCATCACTAATAAAAATTTTTAAAGTCGTGCCATGTTTTATTCAAGTTTTTGATCATAAAAATGATTTTTCACTGTAAAAAAGTAGTTCTTTTCGAAAAACTGACCCTATCTCCCCAACAAAACACCCTCAAAAGATTATCGAGAATGGCCAGTGTTGCTCGGAGCAAAATAATAAAGCTACACGAGCACTTGAAGGCGCACGTAAAGAAGTAAAAAATGACCCTGAAAATGTTTTTTGTGTCGTTTTTCGCACCCGCGAAGAAAAGAAATTTGTCCGCCACGGAAACAAGATTCTGGATGCGAATCTAATAGAACGTAAGGAATCCGCTTTTGTGGGTAAAACACCACGTAAGAGTAGGGAGAATTATGTAATTGGAACAAAGAAACTTTCTGAATTTTAGAAAAGAAATTAGGTTGGAAATGGGGTTAAGGAGTGATTTAATAAACAAATAAAGAAATTGTAAGGTTACGAAAGCAATCTATAGTAGTAAATTAATCAAAATACTATTTTTTCAGAAATAAAAAATGTTTTTTTTTAAGTTTTCATATTTTAGCCAAGAATACAAAGGCATAACAAAAATCAATGCAATTTTTGCAACAAATTCTTTAACTTTCAGTTTGACCAAAATGGCAAATTTTTTAAGATAATCGCAAAGAAGTCGAATTTTCGGACACTTTTCTTCATAAAAATCTCATATTTGTCAAAGGATTTTGGGCTTAACTTTGGCGACGTTTTGTAAAATTCTGACTGAGGCTTTATGTCTTAACCCTTTTATGAAAATGCCATAAATAGCAAACAAAGGTCAAAAATTTGACGCTTTTTTGAACCCTTCTACACACCTTGAATACTATATTTATATCTGCTTCCGACCACCAACTCCGAAATTCAAAAAATAGCCCGTTTTGACAAGTTTTTTGCTCTTTTAACTTTACAAATCCCCTAATGAACCTTTTACGCGGCGGAGAAAAACCTTCTTTCTACACGTTTTATAAAATAAAAATATCCATCCTCTTTTTAGTTTACGGCGGAAATTGCGTTTGTAAGAAAAATAAGGATGCCCTCGATGTAAGAATTTACATTATACGAAGTTTTTTTGTAACCAAAAGTTTTCCAAAATCTGGCACCGTATTAGCGGGGGATAATCACCAAAAAGTCGGAAAACGAGGAAAATGCTGTGGCATTGAATTATTCATATGGCTTTTGGAGGGGATTAGAACGCGTTTTGAGGTGGGTTCTGGGTGCTTGAGTTCGAGAAGTCAGTCCAAAATAGTCAAACCAGATTTTTTAAATAAAAATAGGTGATTTGTGATACAAAAATAGGAAAAAAAAGCGAAATTTCGGACCAGAACAGTCGAAAACTTTCAAGTTGTGGCAACAAAATAGCTTGGGGTACCATATATGGCAAAAGTATTCCATGATTAACTGCTTTAGCCGCTTCAAACAGGATTTTTTCCCCAAGATCATCTTTTCTCACCAAAACAAAAAAAATTTTTCTTTCTAATTCCGTAATTTGTCTGACCCGTGGTTGCGTGCTGTTACAGTAATTTTTGCCCTTCTTGATATATAATCGTTTATTATTCATCCGCTTTGTTCCCAACGCATGCCCTCTCTCTTTGATCAGACTTTTTATGGGGTTCGGATGCATTGCCACCTTGGCTTAGTGGCAGAGCGTCGGTCTTGTAAACCGAAGGTCGCTGGTTCGATTCCGGCAGGTGGCAAGGTCCCATTTTTGGAAATCAGAGAAAATAAGTTTTGTTTTTGATGGAATTAAGTTATAAAATGTTTAAAGATTTTTATTAAATGTTTTTCTTAATTTTTTAAGTAAACAAAACGCTGTTTTCTCTCTAAATTGTTACTGTGTTCCATACTTCCCTGAAAAATCCTAAAATTACTGATATAAATGGCTCCTGCGTCAAACAAGGATGCCATGTATCCCAACAAATCCCATGTTCTTTTCCGGAAATGTGCAAAAAACAAGTGGACTAAGGTGAGAAGAATGGGTGTTTAAAGTCCGGCCCGAAAAATGGCCAATTCTCCCACATTTGGCCGCAAAAGTGACTCTCGAAACAAAACCCGGTTTAGAAATGGCCTCAAGATAACGCCTAAGGAGATTGGAGATCTGCAAACTTTTGAGGTTTTTTTATGAATAGTCATGGGAGTTTTTCTTCAAAGTGCAAAAACGATGACATTATTTATACATATCCGAAAAGGCAAAGGCCAATTGAATATTCAAAAGGTGAAAAATGAAAAATATAAACAAAGTTAGGGTCATTGCCTTTGAAGATGGCGAACGTTATGAGAAGAAAACAGCCGAGGAAGCAGAAAACAAAGTTCTCAAGTAAACAAATGGTTAGGAAGAAACTGTAGGTACTACAAGGATGACCTTCCTTTTTAAATATTGCAGAAATCAAAATTTGTACCGTCGTTGTTAAAAAATTGGTTTGCTGGAAATTAAAAAAATCTATTCGTCAACTCCTTGAAACACCCTGCCTTCTCACGTACTCTTCGTTGTAGTTTTGGATTACTTTTGCCCTTTTTTGTTTGCTAATCCCTCGGAAAACTGATAGCGGATCTATTCGTTGACGTTCCAAAAGTTTGTCCAACGTCTTGGGTGAGAGATTCAACTGGAAATTTTGTAGTAGGCTACTTCCATAAAAACGCCAATTGTTTATTTATTCGCGGGAAAAAAGTTGACGATCGTTAGTTGGAGATATTTTCTGTACAAATCCGACCGGGAAAGGATTAATTAGAGTAAAAAATACGATGGAGGCCAATACGGTGATGCTTGGTCGGAAACTTAAATTCTGAATGCCAAAAACTGCACTTCAGGTGAACGTCGCAAGTAAACAAGGACATAAATCATGCATTCAGTACTATTTTCATTCGCAAAGTGCATAGACATTTGTCGCATTGATTGCACAGTGCATTTTGAACTTTTCCCACGCTTGTTGCCACCACATACTGAATTTCACTCTTTTCGCACAGTGCAAACCTCAAAAACCCGTTGCACTATGCAAATTGCTGACGCCGACGCAGCGACATAGTTGAAACTTTCTTATGTCGCTTGGATGTCAATGCACGGTGCGGAAAGCGACAAAACACCCATGCACTTTGTGAAAATACTACTGGGGAGACGTTTGCCCAATTCTAGTCAGCGCTTTGCAGAAATAAAGATAAAGATTGTCACAAATTCAAACCATTTTGTATCTATCGGGGCACAAAATACGTATCCGTTTGAGCGGCAGAGTCCAACGTTATTGCAAAAAACGTTTTTTGTTTAAAATACATAAAGACATAGCAAAAAACTTGTTTTCATCAACCATCCCTGTCGTATTCCTATTCTTCATACTGTCTCACTGCAAAGATGGAGATCAAACGACAAAAAATGTGAAAAAATTCCGAGTTTTCCATGTTTAACAAACTCAACGTTTTTTGAGACCGTTTGTTAATCCTAAACCGTTGTAAGAAGAAGCTCCAAATAACGAGTTATGTAAATAGCTTGTTAAGATAAGAGAATGGAGGCCATGACATATTCTCTCAAAAGCGCCTAGACGTCGCAACAACACTTCAACCATCTTCGCACTCAGCCGGCCCTCCTCAAAGGCAAACCCATACCACCCTCGGAAAACAACCTTTCCCCAAAAGATATCCGCCTTCAAGAAACCCACCCAACCTATGCACGCTATCCCATCCCACCAGAATTCGCCAAAGGGGATGGCCATAAAAAACAAATCGACAAACATTTTTGGCGCCGCCAATTCTCGACTTCGGCCGTTGTTTAAACAGAAGCGCCTCGGGCAGCACAAAAATGAAATACTCCCCGGAGAAAATCAGTTCGAAACGGATGAATATATCCTTAACATTTCATCTCCAGAAAAGAAATGGGATATTGTTTGGCCAAGTAGCCTTTGTTTCTGGCCACAGGGCAGTTTCGAAAAGTGTAAACGGATAAGGATGGGTGTCAATAATGGAGAGGGAAGTGTGATGGAGGATTATGGATTGTCGAAAGTTTGGGAAAGGGCGAGAAGAGAGATGTAGGGGGTCAAAGGTACAAAAGTGATGAGAAGTGGAGTTTTTTTGAACTTAACTTCTTGTCTGCAAAATTCGCTGAGCGTCTCGCTGACGCATCAAGTGATCTAAAACTTTCAGAAATTAATTTACGGCCTACGCCGATAACCCTGGAAAATTTGACCAAAATATGCAAAACGCTTTTTGACAAAAATTAATTTCAAAAAAAATGTCACCATTGTCATTTCAGGACAAGGCCTCAGCAAACTCAAATAAAATCGTATAAACAAGCCATGTGTTTTGTAACCCACCATTCCTTGGCCCTTTAACTCAATCTCTGCCAAACTTTTTTCTTAAAAGATACCTTTGACCTGCCAATTAATTCTGGAAGTTTAATCAAAGAAAAACTTTTTCACTCTACTTTTTTTACAATTTAATTTCTCCCCGCGGGCATTGCCTTGCATGAAAAGTTAATCACTAGCAATTCTATTGACTTTTTCCGTTGGCAAAATAATACATTTGGTTTGGAAAGTTTAATCAAATTTAATATTGGTTTCTGGAGGTTTGTTTTACGAAAACCACATTCTTTCCTCGGGATTTTGATGGCTATAAAAACGCCTTATATGGATGTAATATTTGGCAAAGACATAAAAAACAAAAATATGTTTTCTTTAAATTTGAATTTCGAATATTTGTGAGCCTTTCAAAAGCCTTATATTCCTTTTAAAATATGATTATGGTTTTTTTGATCCTAAATTCAATTTCCAATAACTTGAGCTTTTCAGAAGCTTATAGAACAAATATCTCCACCTTAGAATACGTATACATTGTCTGAGGTCACGAAAATAATACTATAGTAGGATTGTGGAATTGTCGGGAAAATGGAGACACTTTTCATGATAGACTTCTCGGGAAAAGGATGCCTTATTATTAAGAACAGATGGAAATGACGAGAAAGAGCCGAAAATAGAAAAAAGAGAAAAAAATAACAAAAAATAAGACAAAAAATTTGAATATTCAAAATTTGAAACCCCAAAACATCATTTTACGATAAAAAATAAGGCAAAACTCCATGTTTTGGAATTCTAAAAAATTGAACTTAAACATGCAACAATTTTAGATTTTTCTCTTAAACTTTTACCTAACTTCTGAAGGCGAAGAATTCAAGGGAAATCCCGAGAAAATCCGCGAAATTCCTTGGCTTTTTTAAAATATGCAAATTTCCCTCTTCGTTTCGCGCACTTTCATTTTTTCGCCTGCGCAAAAAACGGAAGTCAAAAATTAGTCAGTCCTCGGAATTTTTTCTGTCAAAATTGCAACGAAAATTTTTTTATATTATCTTTAATACACATGCTTCAACAAAAAGTTAAAAATCCGGAAAAGTTTACATTTCCAGCGGATATTTTTACCATACTTCAGGTTCTAAGAGAGGCCTACCAGAAATTCCATCAATAATTATAACCGCAACAGTTTTTTGGTGCTAATAATGGTCGAAAAGATAAGCAAAGGCCTAAATCACAACTCGTTTGACTCACAAAATACAAACACATTCCCGAACAATTTAATCGTCTGGTCCGACAGTGGGAAAATATATTTATAATCAAATATAATGTGGGTTTAGACTACAAAAATAAATACAATTAAAGCCTTGAATAAAAAACTGGTCTGGTTTTTAATTGTATTGTATTGTAGAGAAAGTAATTCGGGTCTAAAAAGAACGCCACCCCAACTTTAACAAAACAGCGAAACCCCTGGATAACGTTTTGCCATAAAAGACGAAAAATAATAAAATGTGCAAATTCGCTCCGTTGCCTACATAGCAACATAAACCACATTAAAAGACAGTTTTAAACCTCCAGAATCCCTCTACGACATTTCCGTTAACAATTCAATTAAGGGATTTGACAAAAGCCCTTAGGCGATTATGTAAATATTAATGGGGAAGGGGGTTGGAGATTAAATCCGTTTTGTTGAATTACAGGGATTCTCAATTAATTATATTTAAAAAGTAATGAATTTTGGGATTTTCTGAGACTTCCGGTTATAAAAATTAATGAAAAATTGCTTTTAAGCGTCTATAACGCTCTTGAAATACAGTAAGATATGTAAAAGAGTTATTTTTCCACAATTAATAAGATAATTATTATTACAACAACTTCAAATGGACCCAAAGTATTAGAAATAATTCCAGAAAACAAATCCTCTCCTACCATTTATTTTATTTCCAACTCCCTTCCATTCCGACCACCCTAAAGCAGACTTAAAGAGTAAATTAACGCGATTATCTCACGCCAAAAAAACTCTTTTTCGAAAACACTTAGCCATGGGGAAAAGTTTTTGGCTTTGTCCGAATAACGAGAGGGTAATTATTAGAGGTGTGAGAATTGGGATAACAAGATACCATACTTCGTACACGGTGTAGCTAAAGGAAACTATCAGCATGGATAACAAAGAAAATTTACGAAAAAGACGTGCAACGCTCAAACTTGCTAAGATTTAGATTACATTTAATTACATTAATTTGGTCTATTTATGTCGCTATTTGTAGAGAGCACTGACATTTTCAGCTCGAAAAACGCCAAAATTTTCCAGAATTAAATTATGTTTCGCGTTTGGAATTTTGAATTCTGCAACACGGGTTACAACGTGTCATAAATAAAAAGATTTCTTCTGCGCTAAAAGAAATTTGTTTGCAAAGGATAAAAAACGTCAGGGTTCCCTTTCCCTTTACAATATCAAAAGGCCAAACGAAATCTTCATAACTCCAGTTGACACAATAAAATCAACCCAACTGCCACTTGGGAGCAAACTCAGAGGCCATATCCCTCAAAAAAATCCTTTTAAGCGTTTCCATTTTTAATTTTGGAAACTCTTAAGACAAATGTATTTCAAAAAATAAAAACGATGACTAAATAAAAGTCCTTTGACCCCCATGCCTTCCCGTTAGAAAATTATAACTAAAATCAAATTCTGGTACAGTTAATCGTTTATGGAGGACTTGAATTTACTTCCGTGCTCTCATTTGTATTTCCCAGAAATGACACACAACTTTTATTTCTCTACTCAAAAAGATACCTTGCCAGACAGTAATTTTCGGATTAATTGCTCAAAAACAAAACATCTTACAAATGTAAATTTCAACACGACATTAAAACGAGTATAAAATAAAGTCCATATCAAACATGCAACGACAACAATTACTGCGCCCGACTCCAATTTCAGTGACTTTTTTAATAAAAATGAAAACTCATTTCGCCGCCGATTTTTTCGCTTTTCCGCTTCCAAATTGGGGTTTCGCGGTGCGAATTCTTAATTTCTCGATAGCCGGAAATTGCCAGCACTATGGGTAACACGGAACAAGCAACGAAAATTTAAAACAACAAATTATTTAGCCAAAAAAACGAATAGATCAGTTGTCATTAACAAAAAATTTGGATCTCTCTGGAACGGTCAGTAAAAATATTCCTTATGTTTTTCAAAACATTTGATGTCATGAAGACACGTTTTTTGTAATTTTCTTCATGATGACGCATATTAAAAAATAAAATCTTTCTATGAACGTAAGAAAAAGATTTCTAAAATGCATAAAATCCAATAAAAATTATTTAGGATTGCAAAGGGCATCTCAAAATTACTTCCAAACTGTTGTGGAAGCCAAAAATTGGCAATGGCCACTCCAAATTAGGGCCTCTAATCCCCTACGCCAGAACTGTATAGGATTTCCCGCGACGATGTAACTGCTTGTCACGGATTTAATCTGCCGTTTTGGGAATGTCTAAAAGTTTTTGAGGGGTTTCTTTGGAATAGTTTATCAGCTTCGGCACGGATTTGGAAGTTTGGCAGGGAAAAATTAGAAAAAGCGTTTTATCTAAATGTGAAAAGGAAACAAACTTTGAACCTTACACAGATTGAGGGCCGAATTATCGAATAATGCGTTGGGTTCTTGTCTTAAAATTTGCTTAAAAAAGGTAGAGCCAATTCTCCTTCAGAGTATCACCTTCAAAAGTTATTGAATATCTCAGTCATCCTCGCTAAACAAATCATCATCGATCCATTTGTAACCTTTACAGAGTGCGCATAATTTCAATTAAATCAGGCCTATTTTAAAATACGTCTCAGAAGAATACGTCGTGAACAACTTGAGAGTGGCCCTTAGAATACCCAGCAAATTCCTTGGAACAATTTAGAACTCACATCCAAATTTTGAGAAAAAGGAGAGCGGATAAAGGTGGAAAGGGAACAAAAAGCGCGGCCCAAATCCGTTGAAGCGACAGAAAATCGGGGACCGGATACTCTTGGCACCCTTCTTTTACGGCAAGAATAAGGAACGGAGAAGAGGAAACAGTATGTAATACATACCCACAATGACTATCAAAGTGTTTTAGAGGGCAAACATTGATTTCATGTATTTTGAAAAATTCAGAAAAGTAAATTTTGGAAAAATTTATGCAAATTTTTCGAAGATAAAAAACAATTTCAAAATAGTTCTCTGAATACATAAAAAAATCATATACTTAAATATGCGAACTGACCATGCCTGAATTTGAAAACGAAAATCTTATTCCTAACTTATCCAAGTAGCCATATGCTTCGTCTTAACTTACTTTTCTCGCAAATTTAACGAATATTACGTTACAGCCCTCTTGTAACGACAGCGATATCGCCTTAAGTGACCCTTCAAGTGGTTTGCAAACAAATTCAAATTTATACGGGAAAAAGACACACACTTACAACGTGAGCTGTTTATATACGTGCCATATGGAACAAGATTTTGACCGTTTTCTGTATGACCTCCCCAATAAATTTCATTATATTGCAGAAATTTTTTTCTTACAAAAACGCCGCAAAATCGCATCAAAATAAAAAATTTAAAAAGAAAACCTTCTAAAAAAGGTGTTGACGAAGGTGGGATTCGAACCCACGCCCCCGAAGAGACTGGTGCCTAAAACCAGCGCCTTAGACCACTCGGCCACTTCGCCGCACAAAATTTCGCAATTCTCACCTCTATTAATTCCGGCGGGCCAGTAAAAGTTATTACTTATGCAAAACATTTTCAAACGTTAAAATTACTCACTAGAGCAAAAACTCTCTTTAACAACAACTTTTTTCCAAAAAAGGCCTTAAAAGTACGTGTTTTGCAGAGAGAAAAGAATTGGCTTATTTTAAGCAGGTTAATAATAAGAAATAAGCAAGAGTCAACAAATTTGGAAGAGATAACCCGGAAGTGTATGCAAAACAAGAAACATTTACAATTTGGGAAGGATGAAGTGTTCCATGAAGAGATGTAAATATGTAGAAGATTCAGGGAAATAATTATGCAATCGCCGTGGGAAGACCATCAAGAAGCTGCTATATTATTTTACAAAAACGATTTTTGAAGTATCAAACAAAAATACGGTTGTTATAGCATTTTTTTATATCTAAAATACACCAAATAAAAACTTGCTAAATTTCAAAAATTTCGAAATTTCAAAATTGGACAATTTCCAAAAATGTATTGCAAAGAGAAAAGTAATTTTGTATAGCATTGCGCCCGCTGTGAAGAAGGCAAATAAATTAGAGCCCGTTTATGACCGTTCATTTGGCCCGAGAAGAATGGATTAGCGGATTAGAAAGGCCAAAAACATTTTATTCTTGGCTTTTCGACTATTTTTGTGGGCCTTACAACATTAATGCTTTCAAACGTTTTTGATTATAAATTTGCATAATTTTGAGAATACTCAAATTAATATAAAATAAATTTGTGAAAATTTGTAAATAATTGAGTATTTCTGCCCTTGAAAAAGTAATTTTCCCAAATGTACAGTTTGAAATTTTCCAGAAAATTTGAATGCTTGGCAAAATTTGAATATATTTTTAAGTTTAAATTCAAAAATTTTAAAAATTGTAAACCAACCTTCTGTAGGAATATCCGCCTCACAGTCTCCATGTTCCGCCGAATCCAGACATCCCAATTCCGAAGGTTCAAAGAAACCATCTTCTTCATCATGCTTGGGTTGGTGGCCAATCCCCGAAGCGCGAATGCTGTCCTGCAAAAATAAAAATTTGTTGTTGTTCATTTCTAATCTTTGAGTTGATTAAGAGGTCTTTAACAAAAAATTTATTTGGGAAAAACAAGATGCAAATTTTTCAACCGAAAAATAATTTTTTTTGCGCATCAAATCAAAAATTAAAAGTTAAGTTTTCCTGACAAGAAGAGGTCATAATTTTAACGGAATTTTTAGTCTTAACTGGAAAAGTCCGCAACTCCTGCCCCTAAATTCGACAATTATGGGTAAGCATATTGTTTTAAGACAAGAAAACCCATATTGTTTTTCCAATGCTTTTCTAAACAAGCAAACTTTCAGTGGAAAATTTCCTCTTACCTGTGGGAAATCAGCCGGATCGAAGGCTGGAGTTTTGGCAGCCATCTTGATCAATCTTGGGTGACCCAGAGCGTGAGCGTTTGGATGGCCTGAAAATAGTTCAAAAATATACAACACTACTATCACGTCATAATCCAAAAACAAGGGAATAAGTGCTTAAAATTTTACTTGTTAAAACAAAGTTTTTTGGGATGTAATAAATGTAATGAATATTAAATAAGACAAACTTAATTAAATGAATTCTTTGGGAAAGTAAAGTGGAGAATGATGTCTTATAAAGGTCTTATAAAAAAAAGTAAAAATTTGGAAAGTAAATATATTAAAGCAATAGTCCCAGTCTTCCCAAAAAGACCTCCAAAGCTACTTCCATCAAGAATTTAACTCCCCGATTCTGGAAGACAAATCGCCTCAGGGTTTAGGAGGGGCGACAAAAAGTAAAAATTTTTGCCAACGTTCCAAGGAGCGGCCGGATTTTTTGGCCTCAAAAAACATTAAGAACACAAGAAAGAAAAAACTCGCTCCAGGAGCTCATCGTGAGGGAGGGAGAAGTCAATAGGGCTTCGTGGGGTTATCATGGATTGCTCGAGACCATGAATTCTAAATATTATATGGGTTTTCTATTGTTGGAGCAATAAAATATTAGCTCGGAGAAAATTATTCTCAAAGAAACAAAACATTTATATGAGGTGTTATATCATTGGTAACCTATGTTACGCCTTAACGTAGAAATTGAGTGTTTTCAAGGATCAATACGCCACCTACTTGGACTAAGAGAGCACAATTTAACAGAGATTGGAAAGTTACGATTTTCGTAATCCTTAAGCCGGTTAAGATTGATGTTAATTGCGACCAAACTTTTTTGAAGCACATTAAATTTCCAAAAATCCTAATTTGCACAAAGCCCCGAGCAAAACATAAACTTTAATCAGGGCATTCAACGAGTTTCATTCCAAAAAATTCTCATTTTGGCCAAAAAATAACCGACTAATGCGAATAGCATTCCGAAAAATCGTGTGGGAACCCGAGAAACGGAAAAACATACCCGCGCAATATTGATGCAGTAAATACAGGCCTAATATCGAGGTGGATTTTGAAATTCGTTTTGGGAAAATGGAATGCGAAGATTTGGGATTCAGTTATAAAAGCTCCGCTATAAGGATCTTTGAAAGACGAAGTTGCCTATGGGGCTATTCTATCATCTAATTGCGAAAATTCGTCTTTACCGATTTTTGAAATTCCCGACTTAATAAGTCAGCAATGGTTTTTGAAGTCCATTCCCGACTTATTAAGTCAGCAATGAGTTTCGGAATTCATTGCTTCGGTTGGACGTTTCGCGAAACCCGTCAATTCCTGCGAAAGAATTGTTTTCCTTTGCGAAAAAAGTCGACTCCCATACATAAAACAGTCACCTAGCGGAGGAATTTTCTTTATGCGAAACAATTTGTAATTTTTCTGGACCAGAGTGGGAATTGAACCCACGTCCTCCACACTTACGGCCCATTGCTCTACCACTGAGCTACCCATACACGCTTTTTCTCTGGTTAAAAATTTTGAGTTTTTCTCTCTTGAAAAATGTGTGGGAAGAGAATGAGAGAAAAGACGTGCTCTCTCACACAAAAAGGAACCCAGTTCATTTCAGAATCAGGGAGCTCGTCGGTTATAAAAAGCAAAAAATTTTTTCGAGATTTTTTTTCGGATTTATAAACGAATGCGTCTCCTTTCGCATGTTTGATTGTCTATTTTCACAAGTCACTGGGTTCTCGAGGTTTGGCAACAGTTTCGCAAAAAATTCTTTCGCAAGAATTGACGGGTTTCGCAAAAAGTCCTGCCGAAGCAATGAATTCCGAAATCCATTGCTGACTTATTAAGTCGGAAATGAATTCCAAAAATCGGCGCAAAACAAAAATAAAATGAATTTCAAAAATCGGTGATTCGAAAAATTACACTGATTTTCGGCTCATGGAAGTAATCCGAGGCTGAGTCTTCTGTAACCATCTTTTAATAAACACACTAGATAAGCCATAAAATTGATTTTTGAAAATTTTATATAGCTTGTGTTTTGAACAGGCAACCGAGATATTCATACGTCTTTTTTCGAAGGAAAACTTAAAATAATGAGAGTCGGCCCGACGCCGAAAGTTTTTTGGAAATGAGTTACCGACTTCTCTTATGCCGATTTTTTGTGAAACATTGCACAATTTCCCCACAAAAAATGTCAGAATTTTTGAGGCCAGAACTCGAAAGAAACGATTCGAATTTTTGGCAATCTTACAATTAGTCCTGTAGCTCCTGAAAACAGGAAACCACAGCATCTTCAGATCCCTTGAAAAATTCTCCCCCAAAGTTTTTTTCAAGGAAAACAATCAAAAGTTGCAGAAAACATCAGGATGATAATTGCATTTCTCGACAAGAACATAATTTTTTTTTGAATAGACAAAAAATTTCCAAAAAGTTTCAAAGAGTGTTTCCGTCAAATAAAATTCATGGCCCTATTCTTGGCGCGGAGCCAAATAAAGGAAAATAAAATTATTTTGCCAAGAAAACTATTTCGGACAATAAACGCAATTTGCATCGAATAAATAAAAGGGAAAACATTTTTACGAAAAATTTTGAGCTTTCCGATATTCTGAATTCGATTTTAAGAAGCAAAAAGGCGTCTGGAAAATCATAATTATTTGTATTCAAAACTTTAAGCATAGGTTTTTCAAGCGCTACACTACGGGTAAGATAAAGATTCAAGATACTTATTGGTAGAAGAGCGTTGAAAAGAGTACTTTTCTAAAGAATATAAACCCTCGACTCATTATATTATAAAAAATAACTGCTTCTAATTTTCTATCAAGATACATGTTTTACGCTATAAAGTTACAAAATGACGTGTATGGGCCCATGGGAAAATGGGGGAGTGTTAATGAAATGAACGCAGTTTACAGACGCATATATTATCGACGTTGTGAAACGGAGCCATAGATTAATATATCAAGTTGAGACCGACCATGTATAATGTGAACTTATACTAGTAAGAACTATAACGTACGACGTTTTGCAGTCAAAATAGGGAAGGGATGTATATTAATACCCCCGGGAATTAATAACGCATAGAAGGTGGAGTAAGATCGTTACCATCATAAATTCTACAAAATGTGCTTTTCTATGCGAGATAGTTTCCCTTGCCGTGTCTTGGCATGTACAGCAAAATTTAATTTTTTTGCAATGATTTCGACAAAACAAGGCCAAAAACGTGCCCAGATTTCTGTATCCGTCCAAAAAATCCATGAATATTATTACGTAATCAGATGCACCAACTATCATTCCAATCTCCTCAATAAAAACAATGCCCCAACTTTATTCCCTTCTTCGGTAAACATTTTTTGCCTCCCTTCGAAAGTAATCTTATATCGACTGATGGCTCAAATTTCCCGGTCGAATTACCCGCAAGAGGAATTCGCTGTGAATATCTTTATTCATCTTTCTTAGAATTTCGTTGGGACTTGATTAGAAATGAGCATATTCGAGGACGCTATTTTGGGAACCCGATATTACACAAGAACCCGGTCTTCGAAGAGTGCGAACTACGTAGAAATGAGAGTGCAGCGGAGATTAAAAAGTGCAGGTAAATACATAGAAGCGAGCTCCTATGGATTTGTTTGGCTTTGCCGTAACGAGAAAGATAGGATTCTGGAAATGGAGATAAATAGAAGATTCCTCAAATGATTGTCAATAGAAAATTTGTGGAATTACTTTTTCGAAAATGAACGTAGGGAGTTTGAAGTTTGTATCTCAATGTGAGATCTAAATAAAGAATCAACGGAGACTATTCAGGGATGAAGGCCAGAACGCTTTAACTGTAGAAATTTCCCATGGAAAAAAGACTTTTTAAAGTTCCGAGACTCGCTTTATGACAAAATAAACCTCTGTAAAACGAAACGGCTTTTATAAACTAATTCTTTTGTCCTTTGCAATTCAGAGGCTTGGCTGTATTTTTAAATCACTTTTTATAAATTTATGACCATAAGACTCTCAAAAAATGTAACTTCACTTGTGACATTCTTTGCAAAAAGCCGTCCGTCTCGATGTCCAAAGGCTACAAGTCAAAGCGCAACACTCGCCGAAGATGAGACAAGATATCTGTTTTCATTAAATTCTGTCCATCTTCAGTAAATATTGGACGCGTCATTTGATGAGATAGAGGGTTAAAAAACAGTCTTTTGAAGACTATAGTTCCTCAGATGAAACTGGCAAAGCGACGTTCCAGACAAACAAAAATAACTTTTTTGTTTTAGATACGAAAAGTCCGAAAAAAATCGACTTGACTTGGTAACAAAGCCAATTACAACTTTCATAAGTCAAAGCGTTCTTAGAATAGGGTCAAGGATGATGTGGGTAGGCCTCAAAAAGCAATGTGAACATTAATATCCAAAAAATTGTGGGAATGACATTTACACTCTGTTAAAATTGGAGGGGTTTTTGCAAAGAGAAACTAAGGGAAATGGCAAAACCTAAACACGATATTTTTAATGAAACTTAGTCAAAATGAAGCGAAACCCTTTCTAAGGCTTTTGTGAGTCTTAAAAAATAGATCAAATATAGAAAACCGACTGATTTTTCAGATTCGGCACAGTTTTATGAGCATTTTTAAAACTTTTCTTTGGTGATTTCTGAAAATATGATTTTAGTTTCAAGTCATCATGCTAATTACACCCCTTTCTATGCAATTTTTTAACAAAGACATCTGAAAAATAGTAAAATATGCCTTATTTTTCATGTTTTCCCACCTCAACCCTACTCAGCTCCCTCTCCCTCCAAATCCAATAAAAAAAGTAAAAATCCTGAAAGCACCTCCGTAACTTTTCGGCTCCTTTTTTATGGAGTGGCCACTGGGATAAATAGTTATGAATAAAGAGGACGCGGCCCAAATTCGGGTGCAAAAGTCATCAAAAACGACGATTGGATTAGAGGGCTTTTGGTCAGCAACTTCCGTTTCGCCCGCAAAGAGTGGGAAAATGTTGGACATTCAAATTATAATATCTTAAGGTTTTAGAGGAGGTCTTTAGTGTACATAAACCTTCTTCCGAAGAAGGCTCGCTTGAAATCGAAACCAAGTTTTAAACTAATTTTAAAAACTTCAGCAATTTTTGGCAAGTTTGGTGCTCAAGCTGCGACGCGCAGTTTTGCTTCAAATTTTCACTGCCCCTGCATTTTCTTTCTATGGCTTTTTTCAATGTTTCCCTCCAAAATTTACATAAAAACAGAGACCAAAAATCCAGCTCAAAACACAAATTACATTTGCCCACCCACAAAATACCCGACGGCAGTTCTTTTGTTCCCCTTCCCATATTCATTCGGGATTTATGCACATGTGCATTATTGAGCAAAATTCGTCTAAGCCACCGCATTTAGCCAAAAAATAGGTGCTAAGAAAACTGAGGGAAAAGAAATTGGTTTTGCTCTTTGAGGGCTCGCACTAAGGCTCTCAAATTTTAATAAAAATTGGAAAAAATTGAGATTTTATTTTTTGTTCTGAATAAGGAGACGGCGAAAAGAACTATTGCCCATATATTTGCAAAACTACCACGGAAATTACTGATGTTTTTAGTAAATTTTGTAGTCAGCAGTTCAAGTAGTGTTCTTGTCTTATCAATTCTCACTTTTTCTCTTAGACTGCTTACCCTTGATATTTGCCATTTTTAGACACTTTTAATAGCAGTGTAATGTAGCGTCAAATAAACAAAGAGACAAGACGACTTCAATATGTATACGAATATGTCACAAAAACATCAAAATATCCGAAAACGTGTCATTTCGAATAGCCTAATCTCGTTAAACTGTCAGAAATGCATGTCAAAACTTTTTCGGAGTGCATAAAAACCGACTAAGACATCTGACAATAAAGATCCAATAAGATTTTGAAATTAAAAAGTATACTAAACTACCCTCCAAATGTGTCCCATTTCTGGCCAACTGCGTAATGAACGAAAGTTCTGGTCGGTTGAATTGCGACTAATTGCGCTAAAAAATTGGCAGATAAAGGTGTTGAAATGAAACAAATTTTTGGGGTATACAGTTTATGTGCGGGGTGGTCCAAAAATCTGTAATTGGATTGGATGATGTGGAGCGTCTTTTGCACCGTGCAACAAAGCAAAATTTCAAACAATACGCACTGCGCATTCAAAACAGTTTGACTTCATAGTGACCATTTTTACAACCAAGAGTCAAAATATTTTCAGAATTACAAGATGTTTTTAACGATACTGCCCGACCGCACTGTGCAAAGTATCCCAAAGATTTGATTGTGTGCTCTAAGCTTCCTTCCTCCTACTCTTTCCCTCGATCTCTTTTTGCACAGTGAAATTCTCTCTCCTCGCGGAAGCTATTCAAAGCCCTAGAAAAGAAAGATATTGTTTTTTTCATAGCTCATGGGAAACCCTTTTATCTCGAGGTCAAAAAGTGGCATCAACAAATTGAGTAAGAATACGTTATGCGATAAAAGGAATATTTAAAAATAAATAAAAAACGAAAAATTTTATTAAATTGAGTTTTATGGTATAGAAATTTACCACTGCCTCCGAAAATACCATAATATCTTTCTGTGGCAAAGTTTTAATGCTAGTTCGTTATTAACACCCGGAAAAATCTCGTTTTATTACGTAAAAGCCCTCCAATTTCCGCGGTTTTTCACCACGGACCGTAGCGTGTATGTAGGCTAAAAACAGAAAGCCAGAACGGTGGGAAAACCGTTTGCCGTATTTAGTCTCTTTTTTACCTTATTTGTAAAAGCATTATAGCAAGCCTACCTTGAGCAAACAGTTCGAGAACTTGGATTCCATTGAAAGTGACACCGAAGATTTCGCCGGTAAATTCGTCGTATGTAATGAGGTCGGCGCGCTTCTTTCGTAGCGTTACGACTTGAGCAGAGTGGAGTAAATTAAACGCAGCGCCGACGGTCAGGTATTTTTGGGAATTGAGAGTAAAGAGTTCTGATTTACCTGAAAAAAGTAAATTCAATTGTACACAATGGCTAGAATAGACGTAGAAAACGTTTCGTATTTTACAAACCTACCATTGCTTTGATAGTTCACTGCTGGAAGTTCGTCCAAGACTAAAGTCAAATTTGATCGGACTCTACTCAATTTGAGCAAGTGCTCATGACCATCGTTTACTAATGTGTCGAAATATCCGACATGATGATCTTTTGAGCCGAGATTGTAACGGACTTGGACGTAACCGCCTCCCTAAATATGCATTATTATCTAAAATGTCATTACTTACAACAAATACCGTCAAATAATCACCATCCACAGAGCATTGTACGCCGAAGAGCACTCCATTTGAGCTTTGAGTTCGAAATGCCAAAACCAGCGCATCATTAATTGTATTGGGTTGTGGTCCAACATATTCATAATAAACAGATGTTTCCTTTCCATCAAACTCGTAGCTAGTTGCCGGTTTCTCACAATACCTTCCGCTGTGAGCCGTTTCGGAACAGTCACAACGAACACCTCGCCAACCTTGATGACATTGCCCGTTGTTTTGGCAAAGGCTGGGAGCACAGCGGACGTCTGGGCCTGAAAAGAAGTCACGGTAGGCAACGAGTCGCAGCAGAGACATTAATCGACCGCAAAGATTCAAATACAGCAAAAGGAAAAATTTTAAGCGACGCGTGGAAATTTAAAATACGCCAAAGTTTCTGAAGTTACCCCTAATTGACCAAAGGTGTGAATACCACAAACACTTACCCTGACATCCTTTTGCCAGATCCTTGCTGCTCACATTATCCGAAAGTAACGACAATTGCTGCTGCGCAATCTTTAGCAAAGAGAAGCATCCTTTGAATCCGGAGACAGTTGCCAATCCATGTGGCTTTGCCGGTACAAAGTTCTCAGGAAATCCTCCAACCAAGACCCATCCGTTGAATCCAGAGAAGTCATAAGGTGTGCTCCTGATTCTGATCTCCTCATTATCAAGAAGGATTTTATGACTGGTCATCTCTGTTGAGTCCTACAAAGATTTTAGTCTACACCAAGAAAAGTTTAACAAGAAAAGTCAATTATTTAGTTCAATTCTAAGAATAGCGTAGTAAAATCAGTGTAATATTCCGAATGCTCCCACCGGATTTGACGAAAAGTACAAAATTACACAATTTTATTGGAAACAAAAGTTAATCTCTAAGATTAATGGCAAGGCAACCAATAATTGTTTTGTGGAAGGTGACATGAGCCAACGCTGTTTTTTCGTGGGAATAAATGCTGTTTTGCCGCGCAATGAGGCTTGGCAATATCTCAAAACTATAGAATTTGTCTCCCGCCGAATTAAAAATCAGCCTACCTCCTCAATACTAATCGTATGCCATTTCATATCGTTCATTCTTTTGTCACCCGTAGGCAGAACCACGGTCGTTTGACCAAACCGGTATCTCAGACGGCCACGGATCATCTCCACCGACAATACAATGTTGTGCTCTCCAATTTTGGTTGTTTCGTTGTTGACCAGTGCCAGTAAGAGCCCATTATGCGCTATTGTTTTGAACTTTGTCGATAATTTAAAGTCCGCATTATTCCGGAAATTGGCTTTGAACTGAGCGAAACCCTTTTCCGTCTCGAAGGAAATCGCATTCTGTTTCAATTTCCCTTTATTTGGCAATATTTTTGGATGAATTATTGGTACGGCAATATCAGCGTTGTCTGATCGAATCTTATCCAAGACATCGTATTGATTGAAAATGAGTTTTAGAACGTCGCCGGAGGGTTTTTGTTTTTCAGTGAAGAGTTCTAAAGGAGGGTTGACGTTGACATCGATAACTTGTCGCAAAGCTTGCCCTGGGGCAATATCATGGAGAACTAGGGACATATCGTTTTCGGGGAGGAAATCTGAAAGAATTGTTGAAATAAGAAGGGCCCAATATAAGTATAAGATTAAATAAAAAGTATGCCCTAGATAAATAAGATTTGATTGCAGAAATCATGTCGGATTTTACTTACGGCTATGTTCCCATTTTCCATCTAAAAACAGCTGCAATTTCACACCTCTTCGCTTCACTCTCGCTGTATGCCAATGATTGTCGTTGAGCCGCTTTCCACTCCATGAAAATGTCTAAAACTCAGAACTTTCCAGTTCCACAAAGGCGGACTTACATGTTTAGCTCCGTTACCAAAATGCAAGGCCAACATGAGTTCTCCATTATGAAGAAACAACAACCATCGGTCTGGCCCTCCTTCGGCTCTTGTATCCAGAAGGACGAGATCCTCATCAGTAGTGCGGAATTTTATCTCCAACATCTCTGCTTGACTAGAGGTTGGTGTTTCGAGCCTGACAAGGAGTAATTTATTCATTAGAGTATGGAAATGAGAAGCGAGGAAAGATGGGAAAATACAAAACTCTCAAGTATTCTTTAGGCTCGGGAAAAAATAATGCCTGCTAACAACAAGTGTAAATACAATTTCGGAGGGAAATATTACGTTTTTTTGCCTTGTAAAGTTTGTATTTTCGTTGTGATAAATGACAACAAAAAGATTGACATTTGTGATGGTCTTGCGATGTTAGACAATACCATCTTTAAGTACAAAAGCAATGTTTTCATGGGGCACTTCAAAGCCTCTATTACCTGAACAAAGGCTGTTGATCCTGTAACAACGCGAGCGAAATTGGCGGCTGGGATTTCTCACAAGTTGGCCCATCAAAGACGGTCAAGCTGCAATCACACTCAAACGTCTTGAATGAATTTACACATCTCCCAAAGTTTTTACACGGCGAATCCGCACAATAATCAATGGCCTCTGCGGATGCTGAGCTTTGCGATCCTGTTGAAGTGCAACCCAGAGAAATTCCGTCGACCGGGGTCTGTTGACCGGTCGTATTTCGAGATGGTGTGTTCAGAAAGGCGGAGCCGATTTGAGTGTTGATTCCGTTGATTCGAAGATTTTTGAGACATCCAACATAACCTTGACGCAGATGACCTGACCAAATTGTTGATGGAAGAGGAAGAATTGAGCTGTAATTCCAAGCGCTGTTCGGCGTTGGAGGCCAAGGAAATGCCCCGAGGTAGATTGGCTCGTCTGAAAATACACATTTACGTATAGCGACGACCCAATCTAGGAAAAATTTAACGTACCAATGATTAAATTGGCGGACACTCCTGGCGTCGAAAAATCTGTTTTTATTGTATCCACAATCACGCTTCCCTGCCGTCCAACTCGCTCTAGGATCACGCTGTGCCATACACTGCCTTCGTTGACCCGTTTCGACGTAGTTTGTAGCCGAATATAACCCGATCCCAAATCCAGCACCATAAAAAGATGGCCATCGCTCAGCTCAAATGCTATGTAATCGCTGGACCCGTTGAGCGGCACATCCTTCACGCCGTGATACAAAATTAGGCCGTCTGAAGATGTGGTGCGAAATTGAAAACCTGGAAAAAATTTCAAATTACAGTTGTTGAACTTGCCTAGGCTCCCGCTAGAAAGCGAGCTCCATTTTGGCAATGTAATGAAACTCTGACCCGTAGTGGAGAATGATAAGACATCAGGCAAAGCGTTGGCCGATTCTTGGCAAGAAAAGGCCAAATCCCCACCGGTTCGAATCACAGATTTGCCAAAGCCTTGGTCCGCCAGATCGATGATGTCCAAGCTTTGGACGTCGGCTTCGTATTTGATCTGAAATACAATTTAAGTTGAAAAGCCATATATGAAGCGTCGTAACAGAAATTTAAAAAGTAAAAAGTTACCTGTTTCATACATCCCTTGAACATATAATTATAAGGCGGAACATACGCCTTTCCAATTGCTGTTCCGCCAACATAAGCAAAACTATTCCCCAGCCATTCTGTTTGAGAGGCAAATTGCTTCACTTCATCGGTATTTCCATCAACAGTTAGCCGCATCTATAAAGAAATCAGCTTACTAACAAATTATTTTAAATATTGAGAACGTTCACTTCAAAAAGCTGGGGTTATAGATGTATATTTGGGGTAGAACGTGCCGAAAATACTTATATGCTAATTGCAAAGCCAACTACAAATGGAAAAATTAAAATTGTGCAAAATTATGCAGGAAAGAGAAGGACGGACACATAATTTCACGTCAAACACAGGGAAGAGTTATTTTGAAATTTTTTTTTCGACATAAAAATTTTTTTCATTTTTAAAAATGAATTTTATTTTAATAATTTTGTCAGAATTTTTTGGTTTGGTTAGAAAGTGTAATATAGGGGTAAAAACATAGGGGAAAACCGCACTCTTGGCCAAAAATGGCTCCAACTTACGATTAATGATGTGTATTTTGTCCCCGTCTAAAATAATAAAAACCAAATGAGAGAAAAGAAAAATATTCCAAAAATTTTAAATATTCAAAATTTTTTAATTTGAATTAAGAAATTTGCTGAATAGCGCAACCACTAAGAAGTAAAAAAAATGTGAGAACTTACCATATGAAGATTTCTGTGCAAAAATACAGTATGCCATTTGCCATCGTCGTAGCGAACAGGCTTTAGGCCTTGGGAAAATCGTTGACGAATTATCCGTTTATCACTGCCAAAGAGTTTTGAAGCAGCAATTAAAACGCCCCTTTCTAGGACTAGTTGGACGAAATTCTAAAAGAAAAATTTGCATATTCGAGTAGCAGATGGCTATTCAAATGTTTAAAATAAATATAAAATTTACCTGTCGATCCCCTGCCACGAACAAAAGTCCATTCTGATTTTTGGTTTTGAACTGGAGGCTGACATTTTCTGACCGACTAAGGACTGAAGCTGACGAGCTGTTTGAAACGTCATAACCAATCCATTCATTTCCATAGAAGGATAACTCGGACGAGGGTTTGGCTAAAATGAAAAAAAATTGGAATTTTTACATCCGCACAATATTTAGTCGCAAAAAAATGACCAAATAAAGTCTGGAGTCTGCGGAAAAGCTATCAAACGATTTCCATTGAATAGAATACAGATGTGATTGCCGTAACTCACCCTTTTCACACTGTCTTCCCTCGAAATCGGAAGGGCATTCGCATTTCGGACCATCATTTGTCGAGTAACAGCTTCCCATGTTTTTGCAAAATTTCACTGAATTCGCAGCTTCCATGCAATAATCATCGTCAGTTAGTCTTGTCCCAAACGAGTCGATTAGCTGAGGCGATGACACGCCTTGAGGATATAGACGATATACCAAATTCTTGAGAGACCCAGCGTATTTTTTGGTATGCCGTCGGAGGGGTGATGACATTGTGGAAAGAAGATGAATGTCCTAAAAATGTGAACTGTAATCCAAACTATAAATTTACCTTAGGAATACCACCAATGAAGACGTCGGAGTTGGTGCGAAGATTTCCAAAGACGAAACTGCGTTGAGTGAGGATTTTGAATTCCACGGCATCATCCACCTGGAGCTTGATGTTCTCCCAGGCCTGAAAGAAATTCAAATTAAATCGCGAATGTTTCTTGTGCAAAGTCACCCAACCATCCTATGCAGTTTATCGGTAGAAAACAAATTGACACTTCTCATTAAAACCTCACCGAAGTGAATTCTCTAACAATCTGCAACAACTCACTTGAAAAAGAATGAAACGGTGCCAATTTCCATCCGATACAGTGATGGCTCCCAAGCGGAGAGTATGCACAGGCCTGCTCAACATTGTGTCTTGCTCATCTCCTAACCTGAAAGTCAATGTCGTGAAAATTCTCTTTTCCATCGGCTTCCCTATTTGCAACCGCATTCTTACCTAAAATCCAGCTGAATGTGGCCATCCACAATTGTTAGACAATAAAAATTTCCCTGAACTCCTCCATCATCAGTGTACAGTAACAAGGCGTTCTCAGAACGCGTCTTGAACTCGAATGAAAGTTGATTTTCAAATGTCTGCGCCCATTTGGGATATCTAAATTATTCGTATAAAAAACCTGTCTACTATAAGAGGAGGCCCATTAAATTTACAATTTACCTTGCATATGCATCTTTGGAACCCGTCAGAATAAGTGAATGCGTTTGTTTAGCTTTACAGAGTAAATAAATTAGGATAAATATAAAAAATCTTGGCTCCAGAAGTCGAGGGAAATGCGCACGGCGCTGTGACGGATTCATAGCGCTTCATCGGTCTTAGCAAATCGCTGAAGATTGAAGATGATGACCTTCAAACATTTTAAGACAAATATAAAGTCAATTATTGGCAGCTGAAAATAGAAACGCGTCACCACATTCACTTCGAATTTATCTCAAAGCGTCGCCCTTCTATATCGTCGCGTAATTAAAATAACAAAAACATATAGCAAAATTACAAACGATTTTCCAAAAACGAATATTTCAAGAATGAACTATCACCCATTATAGCAAAGAAAATACGCATAACGATCTTAAATTGCAAAAAAAACCAAAAACACACCCGAAATACCCTTTGGCACGCGTTGGCGGACTCGTAAAGAACTAAATCGTCGCTCGATTAGGATCAATTGGCCTTCGGGGACCGGCCGTTGCGCGTTGAATAAGGAAGACAGATTGCGCAAAAAACAATGATACTCTCCGGGGAAGTTTTACTGTTTTGCGATGCATGCAAGGACAACAAATTCGTCATTCAACGGCGCGAATCCGTCAACCTGAATGTGATTGATTATGCATAGTAAAAAAGACCGATAAAGCCAGTTGATCAGACATTTTCAGATGCTAAAACAACAAAAAACAAAGGTCGGGGCAACAAAATAAGGGTGATGAGGGACAAACATGCAGAAAAAGGAAGAGGAATAGAAGGTCTATACCTAAACCGGAAATATGATTACAAGTGACTCTCAAAGACCAAACAAAAGTTTACATGAGGATTCGGGATCAGTAAAAATCAACTGAAAATGGAAGTTCTCCTTCAAATTCGCAGGGGTTTTCAAATCAGCCTAAGACGTTTCCCTTCCTCGAGGACTGTCGTTCTTAATTGTCCATAAATCATCTAAAAACTTTGTTGGCCCAAAATTTTTACCGACTCTTTTGTATGTCACAAATTTGCACCCGTTGCTAAAAATCACCCATGTTTCATTCTCGAAAAAAGCGACGGGAAGAAACTTGCCACAGGCCATCAAAACACCAAGCCGAAACAGAATTACTCCAAAATTACCCGCAAAGTCCAGTCCTTTTTTCAACGACTTGACCAAACAGAGATTCTCGATATCCTTTCAAAGCCCGCCGGCCTTTATCCTCGTCCGCTTCCGGCTCTCGTTATTTCGCTTCTAATTCGGCCGGATTCGGGCCACGAAATTCAAATACTTGGCGTTGTGCCGATCATATTTTTGTTTGAACAGAGATTTTTACAAACTTTGAAGGGATTTCCTGAACCCATGGATTATATTCTTTCAACACGGTCCACTTAGAACAAAAAACGTTGCAAAAGACGTCAGATCGGCAGTGTTTGCTGAGCCTTGTTGATTGTAGAGAGCGCTCAAACTTGGCACGCAATTCAAAGTCCAGGAATTCAAAGTTTTCCCGATTTACGCGCCACAAAATGGGGGTTAAATGTTGAAAGTTGTGGGGAAAACGGACGCAAAATAGTATGTGTTAATTTTGCAAAATGTATGCTGTAAAAATCCGTGAGATTTCTTTTGGAGCAACAGAAAACAGGAAGATAAGCCGGGACTTAAAATCATTAAATTCGCGGCGTAAAAGTCAGCAAGTACTCTCGAGGACAAGCACAATTCAAATTTTATCTATTGAATTAAACTTTTCTACTTAGATATTGAACATGGTTTAGATTGCACTTTGCAGGGGCAGTACAGATATTCTACAACCTTTAGACACTATGGAAAATGAGAAAATCTATCTGAAAAATTCTGCAAAATTAAGATAATAGTTTTTTTGCAAATACGCACTCCATATTTCAACGAAAACCAGACATGGCAAAACGGGCCGGGCCCGTTTAAAGTTGGGCCCGGCCCGGCCCTTTTCAAAATTTCCAAAGCCCGGCCCGGCCCTTTTTTTTTGTTTAAAGTTTTTACTTTAAACTAACAACATGACGTTGTTCGCAGTACTCGAATTAGTCCAAAAACGTTTTAAAATTTAAAAATCAATCAACCTATACCCAAGATATTGTTGATTTTTTTTGATATTATCCATGATTTGTCTTTCGGCGAAAAAGATGTTCAGACATTGGAAATATATGCAAAAAAGCTGAAAAGCATCAAAAATTTGAAGATTCGGAAATGATAATCAGAACCTGAAATTTTTTTGTCCCAAATTTTGATGTTTATTTGATTTTTTTAAAGGTCGAAAAATCGAACCACAGGTATTCATGTCATAAGAGTGAATAAAGTACTTCAGATGGGCTGCTCGATTGTCAAATCCGTCGTCGAAATCCTAGAGAAAGAAAGAGAAACTTTAAACAACCGTAGTCAAAAAAATTTTTTTGCGAAAAAATTACAACAAAATGCCAAAAAAATTTGGCACCTAAATTTTTCGTTGCAAGACAAAAAATTTTTTTTGTTGAAAAAAGGGCCGGGCCAAGGGGGCCAAAAAAAACGTTAGGCCCTCGGCCCGGCCCGTTTAGAATTGGGCCCATCCTTTTCAAAATTTCCAAAGCCCGGCCCCCTTGCCATGTCTGACGAAAACACTAATTTTTGCCCAAAAAGTAATCTCCGTTTTTTATTATTTAGTTGTTGATGGTTCCAGCAGAGCGCGGTCTAAAAATTTCTTTTAAGAAAAAAAATTTGTGCTTAAAATTTTTTTTCCAATAAAATATAATCGCACTAATTCCATTTTCCTTTAAAAAATAGTCATCATTTTTGAGAAAACGAAACCTCGAACCATTAAAATAATATTTTCAAATATATATCATCATTTTTGACAAACAAATCCCTAACACTTTCAGATGGGAGGGGTGATTACCCATTCTCCCACACCCCACCACCATCTCCAATTGTACTAATTAAGTGCCGTTTAAATATAAAAAGTCCGAAAGAAAGTTTTTTCCTTTTCAATGGCGAGTCGCGCAATGACTTTCTCGCATAGAAATAGGCCCTTAGGGTCGGAATTTTTTTGAGACGGAAATCTGCATGAAATCCTGTTTTTTGCTGAAAGGAGAAATTTAAACGAATTTTTGCACTTTGAAGAGACAAAAATTGCGTGAAAATGGGGTGAATGCGTATTTAGTGCACGTGGGGATGGGGACATAAAAGGTGAGAGAGCCAGAATTTATATACGTTTCAGAGGTTATATCTTGGTACTATGACCTAGGTAGACAGAAAATTAAAACACAAAAATGCCCATCCCAATGCTCCGAAAACCCAATGATCCTCAAGACAACAGTTAAAGCAATTTGAAAGAAAACAAATTACCCCCTTTTTCAGTCAAAAAAAGATCGAAATTCAAAAGTTATGAGTCGGAGGAAAACAGACCCAGCATAATGATGATAAATAGAGAAGCATGGCCCAAAATGGCAACAAACATATTCGGAAATGCGCAAGAAAACTTTCCATCATAACAAGGGAATGTTTTATTAGACAGAATAAAGAGACCGAGTTCAGGATTTTAAAAAAAAAATGGGGTTTTAGAGATGAATTAAACGAAATCTTTCCAAGACACGAATTAAATTTTCGGCGATTGATATGTATATGAGTTACTGACAGAAGGGTAGAAGTACTAAATTTGACAAAATCTGAGTAATACATCATATAGGTCGTTGCATTCTCATTGTACATAAGTTTATTCGACCCTTTGCTGAATTTTCATAATCATTCTAACCACTGAACTTTTTTATTGCTCCCAATCTAATCCAAAACTTCCGCAAAACTCCGAATCTTGGTTCTTTACCGCTCCTTTACAAAAATGCCCTCCGGCAATAAAGTGTCAATCCACTGCCGAAATCCCCGCAAATCGGGTGCATAAATCCCACGCCCGGAGGGTCCATAAAACCCTCGGCCAAATTTCCAACCCCCAAATTTGAAAAAAGCAAATGAAAAATCAAGGAGATTTGAGTAGAAAACGTAGGCAAAGAGCCCACGTTGCTTTCCAAAAACGTGTGCATAAAGAAGAGCGCATTGTTCCATGGAACTGCATACTTAACCCGCTAAATCTGCGGTTCCTCCTCGTTTTGAAGACGCAAAAACTCCTGCCTTCAGATATGTACAAGAAAGCAAAGTTCCGAGGAGAAAAAACGTCTTTAGAGAATTAACAATAAACCACAAGAAAAGTCAAGGTCAGGGTTAAAACACCGGAAACTTAGCACCTATAAAAGGTTTCGCAAATCCGCTTGAGTGAAATTGTGTAGAAGTGTCTGAAGGGAACAGCAACCGAATAAATGGCGTCAAAAATATACAGGATATATATAGTCGGAGAAGGGGATCATTACAGGTCAAATTGTTGACATTTCTGGGAGTTATTTCAGTATAACGTAAAAATGAATAACGTAAAAGATAAAAGTAAAACTAAAAAATTCTGGGAAATGCGTTTAAAGGTACTTAAAACTCCAATAAAACGCGTAACTGATGTTTCACTTGTATTATATATAACAAAATAAAGTATTCAAAAATCAGTAAAATTAGACAAAAATATTACCTTTTCATTTATCCTTCGGACAATCTTTAAAACCGTCAATATCTTGTCCTAAAGGGCATTGTATATGTAATGATGTATAATCCACAAAAACAAAACATCTCCCCCTCCACACAATTCGCAAAAAAACCCATCAAAGTGCAGAATCGCTAACTCTGAAACTCGACTGAACAAAGAACCTTTTTAAAGAATTTCGAATACTTTTACGGCCGAAATTCCAAACTCATAAGAGCTGAGGTTTCTAGCAGAATTTTCGGTCACGCAATCGGAAAGTTGGAAGAAGAAAAGCGGGATTTTCGGGGTAAATAAGCGTCTGGATTCTTGGGAATTAGTGTAATTTAGAGCCGCGATTAAGCGAAACACGGGTTATTTGAGTTTTTACATTAATAAAAAGCTATTGGAGGGAGAGTAACAGGTATCAATACTAGGATCAGCTTTTGACCTTGGAAGGAAATTTTTGAGTCTTAATAATTTAAGTCTTTTTATAGAGATTTTTATTTGTGAAAAGCAAGAAATCACCCTTAACGCTCAAATATGCCCTTTAAGGACTTTTTTCAATTGTCAAGTGACAGAAGCCTCGAATTCTTGAAGACATTGACTTTGAACGACATTCTGGTTGCTAAAGAACAAAAACAATAATTTTTGTCCACAAAAAACATAAAAAAGTAAAGAAAACCCATTTTGGAAGAGGGATCCCATAAATCCAAACAAAGTCTCACAATTATAATGGCCATGACATTTAAAGCCAAAAAATGGCTTCAATTAGACAAAAATATAATTTAAAAAGAGAAGGCAGTCTTATTAAGTACCACAGTACACTGTGAGCTATTGTTTATATTAGACAGAAATTAAAGCCAAAAATTCAAGCTTAGCCCGCCTTATTTTCCACTAAAATATCCCAATGCATTAGAAAAAGTGACTCCACGAGCTGAACGAGCCGTTTGCAAAAAAAGTTAAAGAAAAGTAAAAATTTTTATGTAATCCCCAAGGATATGTAAAGTCCTCTTTTTCCTGTCTCATAACTTTCTATAGCGTCTTTCGGATCGAACGGCCGAAAAAGCAGCAGAGAATAAAGGCTTTAAATTTCCAAATCTTTTGGTTTTATGCGGGTAAAATGGTATGTTTGCAAGAAAGAGGGAATTTATCGATATGATAAAGCGCACTGGGATATGATGAATTGAGAAAATTTTTTGAGATTTTTGCCCTTTTGAAGATTAAAAAACAAAAGAAGAGGAAAAAGTTTCAAAGGAACCGTACAGATACTTTTTTACGGCTTAGAAAACGAAGTGTCAAAAAAAAGTTCTTCATTTATTAAGAAATAATACGACATTTTACATGTCTACTAATGATTATTTAACTGGTTGTGGCGATTTTTTTGGCGGCAGGAGATAGAAGCAGCTTTTTGACATTTTGTTTCCGATGCCGTAAAAAGCGCGGTTTAAAAGTAGTTGTATTGCTCTTTTAACAAAACAACTTTTAGGCGCTCTATGTCGGTCTAACACATCAAGCAGTTATTTATTACTTATTATTTTTTAGACAGACTAAGTGCTTCATTTAAAATTTGCTTAATCATAATTAAGCTTTTCTTTTAATAAACTCACTCCTTCTAAACTCCTGTTTTTAAAAATAACCCCAAAGATTCCTCCTCAAATTTCCATGTTCATCTCCTCTCCAACAGAGAGCACGCAACCGTGCCCTCTCCAAGATATCTCAAAACATCCGCCGAACACCCGAGGACTCTCCGCGGATCCGATTTCTGCGCCATGTTTTGCATTTCAACCGGAAGAAAAGCCAAATCGAGTTAAGCGTCGAAACCGCAATCCGCCAGCTCATTATAATAATTCGACCCTTCGTGACTTGTGTTCCGATTCCCCGAGGACCGCTAAATGTGTGAAATCTGGACAAATCTGTGAGAATTCCGCGCCGCTTCTGGGTTTTACTCTGGGGGAATTTATTCGGCGGCCAGCTGATGTCTGACATGAAATAGTGGACATTGGTTTCTTGTGCAAACAACGTGATCGTATTTATTGAATTAACATTCAATATAGACTGTAAATTTTATATCTCAAACAATAAAAAAACACATTTGTTTTATTTATCACAATTTTATTACGGTGTCATAGCTCTAAAGAAGGGCTGAGAATCAATGCCTAAAATACCAGGCGACAATATTTGCAGAACATATCTGTTGCCCGACCACAATCCAAACGTGAAAAAAGATGGCGACAAAATAAGGACATTCAAAGAGTTTGGCGAAGCAATACGTGCAACGCCCGCGCCGGGACTTCCTACCACGATTGACAATGTGTCCGACGCCAAAACTCTGATATCCATCGATTTCGGTGTAAAAACCTTCACTGACAACGCCTCTGGGTTTAACACAAACGCTGACAATAGCAGCGGACTTAACACTTGTAACATCATCGCTCGAGGGCTTAATACGCGTAGTAGAAAAACTTGTGGCGACAAAATTGAGGCTATCATGAACTGTGGGGTTAGGACTTCCATCTGAAAAAAAACATAAGATACGGTATTCAAGAAGATAACGAGAAAACTCGTTTGCGCTTACGATAAACGCCGACGCTGACAGAATCGACGCATAAAAGGCATATGGCGACGCAACATATGCACCTAAAAGATTGGGGTTCTCCAAACGGAGTTTAGCGGCAAAGGCAACCCCAAAGTTGTTGACAAATATAGTCAGTCGCTTGGAACGCCGTCTTTTCTGCTTACGACCAGTTAATTCTCTCACCTCTTCCAATGTCATCTCTGAGATTTGTTTTATTAAATTCTCTAGGCCAGCATCAGCGTTTTTATAAACCTCATCCAGATCTCTGTTCCAGGGATGAATACCTACAAAGAATCCTTATGACGATTCCTTCTTTCCCCACCATTTTCTCCATAAGCCATTTCTAACTGCTTTCTGTTCAGTTTTGTGTAGCCATATTTGTCCATTTGTCGGTTTTGCTCATCAGTTGTTATGGAATAAATTGCATCGTACTTTTTCTCTCGTGCTTCAACTTCCTTAACACGTGGATAAATTTGATCTCTTATATGCTTTATATGTGTTTGATGTGAATAAATAAGATCCTTCAGCATTTCACTGCCTCCTGTAATGTCTAGTAGAATATCGATCCACCGCTGAGTTTCGCAGTCGTCGGATTTGCTCCACTGAAAAGTGGGTTGTTTGAGGATAAGTCGATATCTTACTCTGAAAAGTTTTGGCAATGGAAACATTCCCTCGTCTTGGAAGCTCAATATATTCGGTGAAAAATAACGTTTAGACTCGGGATCCAAAGGTGGCTCTGGTAAAATATTCATCAGCTTTGGTGACAGCACCGAAACAACGGCTTTGTCAGATGTGCTTTCTAGCTCTTTAAGATATTGGCGCAACTGTTCATACCGACTGTCTCCAGTGGACCTACGACATTGATACGATACGTTAAAATTCATCTTTCGCAAAAATCTGGGCAGATAAATCTAAAGGTATTTGTGGCATTTACTTTTCGTTGTCCCGGGTCACATTGTAAGTATATTCCATTACATGGTTCATTTGTTCAAAGTATTCTCGTATTTGGCGAAGTCGCTCAACGCTTGGTAGGGTCTCACAACGGCTAGTAACGTTGAAGACCTTACGGAAGACTGAGATTCATTAGCCAAGTCGTAGCACTCTTACCAACTTTTCTTTTCCGTCTTGCGGCTCTTTTGACTTCCGGCGGGACTCTTTGAATCCGCATACGAACAGAATTACGGTACGTTTCAGGGATGTTCATTTGCGTTAAAGGCCTAATTGTGTCATTAATTCTAAATTCTACAAACTAAGTATTACAAATGCATTTACCTTTTACGCGACACACGATCCGTTGAAAAATTGAAAATACAAAGCTCTGTAGCCAGTCGTTACTATCGGTCTGACCAATAAACGAACAATGTGCAAAGTTGGATGCTTTTACCTTGCTGCAGCCCTCTCTTGCCTTATCTCGCTCATCCATCACTCTGCCCACACATTTTGCCAGTTCAATGACATTTTTTGCCCGCTGGTGGCAAAACCTGTATCGCTGACGTTCTCTTTCATCGATTTCTTCAAGCATTTCGTTTGCTTTTGCCTGGATAAAGATAATTTCTGTATTAAACCCAATTAAAATTTTATCGTAACCTACGTTAAACAGAGCACTTGTCGACGCTCGATGAAGAAACGCATCCACATATTCCGGATGTATTTCGTATCGCATTTTGCTTTCTGAAAGGCAAACAGCATTCTTCAAATTGTTTATTATTATCACAGTAAACTCACCAGGGCTCACCGCGTAATATGGAATTTCTGAGGGATTCAAGACCCAAAGTAAAAGGAATACCCTAATCCTCCAAATTCTCATGACCTTGAGAAATAATTCATCGCTGCATAGTTGATGACCAATCCATTTATTACACAGTTTACAATAAATTACTAGAAAACACAGTTAAACCGGAAGGCTGGTTTGATAGTCTGTTTTCATCTACGATATATATCGATAACATGTATCATGATAAATGGATTGAAATAAACTAAGCGATTATTTCGGTTTTGTGGTTTTGTGACGCCTTTCTTGCATCCTTGTGCGTGAACTCTTTTGTAACACCACTTTTTGGATGTTTTAAAGTTAACTTTTTTATTATATAAAGCGTCTCGAATTAACTTTAAAGTATTCATTTATTTTTAAGTAGTAATCATATGAGATCCGATTTGACTGCTTTAACACACCGGGTTTTGAAACTGAAGCAACTGTCAAGCCGCCTGCATAAAGGCGTTGATTTTCTGGAGCCCAGCGCGTTGCAAAAGCCAACTCTTAAATATTATATTATATTATTTGACGGCGGCGATTCGGTTACTTCGTTAATGTTTTATTGCATTTTTTGCTTATTACGATTTATTACAAATTAATAATATTAAGGCGCTGTGGCTCTGAAGATCGGTTGGGAATCGATGCCCATAATACCCGGAGATAAGATTTGTATAACGTATCTGTTGCCCGACCACAGCCCATATGTAAAGTAGGATGGCGACAGGATAAGCAAGTTTAGCGCGTTGGGAGAAGCCACACGCGCCACAGCCATACCAGGGCTTCCAACGACCACCGACAACGTGTCTGGCGCTAGCACTCTGACATCCATTGTTTTTGGAGAGAAGACCTTCACCGACAGTGCTTCTGGAACCATAATCCAGGCCGCCATTGTAAGGGGACTAAATATGAAGAGGAGCATTGCTCGAGGCTCTAGCACTCGGAGAATTAGGGCTTGAGGAGAAAATACCGAGGCGATCATGAATTGAGGTGAGAGAGGTTCCAGCTAAGATAAATGGCTATGTCTAAAACATAAAATATAGCTTACTCCAAGTATATACGGAGAAAACACGGACAGGAATCCCAAAAATGGCGAAACGATATACGCTCCCATTAAGTTGGGATTAAAGATACGTGACACAAATGCAAACGGGCTGACGATTTTACTTGCAAATATGGTACCCTGTCGCTTCACACGTCTTCGGCTTGATCCTTCGTTTGCCATCGCCAATACTTCCTCTGGAGTCATCTCTGAGAGCTCTTTTATAAAGCCCTCAAGATGTATATCCGAGTTGCGATGAATCTCATCCAAGTCTACATTCCATGGGTGGACACCTTAGACAAGAATGATTATTGTCAAATCCTCTGCATACCGTTTTCACCATATGCCATTTCTAACTGCTCTCTGCTCATTCTTGCAAAGCCGTGTTTATCCATTTTCTTTCGTTGCTCCTCTGTGGTCAACCTTCTGATTGCGTCAGCATGTTGCTCAAGAGCCTCTACATGCTGTACGCGCGGGTAAATCTTTTCATTTACGTGATCCATGTGCTTCTTATGACTCTTTGTGATATCCTGCAAGAGCTTATCACCACCAGTGACTTCCAGCAGAATGTCCACCCAGCGTTGTGTTTCGCAGTCATCGGATTTACCCCACTGAAATAAAAACGCATTATGTTTTAAATTAACTGTCGATAATATTATAAAATAGAAAACTAAAAGTACCCTCAATTCTTACCTTAAACAACTTTGGTAGTGGAATCATCCCTTCGTCTTGAAAACTTAACATGTTTGGCGACAACCATCGTTTGGATTCAGGATCCAGTGGAGGCTCCGGCAAAATATTGAACAATTTCGGTGACAACACAGAAACAATCCCTTGGTCAGTTGCACTCTCAAGTTCGTCCAATGATTTCCGAAGCTGCTTATATGGCGAATCCTCTGCAGATCTCCGATTTCGGAACGAGACATGCAGATCCATCTTTTGCAGGAATCTATCAATCGTATTACCGTAAAGGCCTTCTTTCACATACGGACTTACCTTTCGTTCCCTCTTGTCACGTTATATGTAAATTCCATGACGTGGTTCATTTGTTCAAAATATTTGCGAACATTTCGAAGACGCTCAATATTTAATGGAAGGTCACAACGACGTGTCACGTTGAAAACCTTACGAAATACTAGAAAAATCATTTTTAAGAATATAATCATACCCACTTTTGGTTTCTTTCTTATCTTTCTTTTGAATCGGTTATGATTCGGTGGAAGTTTTGACATATTCTTCCAAAGGGTATTACTGTAGGGTTTTGACGCGTTGTAACGCCGCAGCTTTTCCAAGCGTCCTTCTTTAGGCTGCTTTATTTTGAGATCTAAAATGTATGAAATTAAAGGTGAAAGCGTTGTTACCTTTAACTGGGCAAGCAATGCTCCTAAAGGCTGAAAACAAAATTCCCTGAAGCCAATTGTCAGCGTCATTTGGCCCAGTGTAGTCGCAGGAATGCTGTTGGATGAGTTTTTCTTGTTCCAGCGAAGACTCTCTAGCTTTATCTCTTTCGTTTATAACTCTAGTCACACATTTTGCCATTTGGATGACATTTTTGGCTCTCTGATGACAAAATTTGTATCTTTGTTTCTCGCGTTCATTAACTTCTTCCAACATTTCGGTCGCCTTTGCCTAAAGGTGAAATAATGTAAAAGACCAATACAATCGTATCCCACTCATTATAAAGACTTTCAATAACCTACATGGAATAAGGCAAACGTCGATGATCTATGTAACATGGCATTTGCATATCCGGGATTTAACTCGTACTGTCTGTTTCCATCTAAACAATGATTAAAGATATTTTTCTCTCACTCATTGGTACTGCATAATAGACCGTCCTTGAAGTTCCCAACAACCACAACAAAAGGAATGCCGTAATCTTACGAAACGCCATGTTACTTCATAGCTTATTAAATCAAAGATTTTGCAGCGAATAAAGTAAGGTTGCCGACATCGCTGAACGTTTTTTACCCACTTGAAACACTGCCTCAAACGGCGGAGAATCTAGATAGACGTACGGAATGATAAATCGACGCGAATACACGTCGTATCCATAAGTTTGAAGCGATCATGTTTAAAATTTTTTATAATTGATTACTGTTTTTTGGAGTCGTTTAGAGCACGGTTTGATCCGATTGTACCTTTAGACACCATATAACTGTCGAAAATATCTTGTGAGGTGGGTATAGTGTTTGAGAGGAAACGTTAAATGTTAAACAGTTGACGACAAACACGGCACACAATTCTAGAAGCATTTCTAATGGCTATTTGTGCAAACAAGGATGAGAGCTTGTACAAGTTGTTTACAAATTTTTACCAACAAAACTTTATTGAATTTCTTTTATTGTGTGCATTGAATACAGTAATTTTATACCTGAACGCCAAGGATCAGTCATCCTCAAAAGAAGTTTGCGGAAAACACTTGAAGAAGAACTCTGCCAGTCCTGTTCTAACTTCCGGATATATTTTATCGCGTTTTCATAATAACATTTACGTAGCTGCAGTCTTTTGAAACCGATCCGTATCTCTTATACGACCGTTTCGACTCGCGTGCGGATTGCGTGGGCTCGTCCATTATATTTGATAAGGAAACAATAAGATCATCACTCTTAATAATGACCCTCATTGTCAGACACATTTTTTGCAGCTTTTCTCACTTCCTCGATAACCCGAGAAGTAAATAACAAATATGCTCACAACACTTCGAAGATGTAAAGGTTACATGACTTGCTCCAATTAGAAGCAAACACTTAACTTTTCTGATCTTCTTTGTGTGTCTGACATCAATGCTTACGCATTCCCGAAACAATGATTTATTACGTTTACCTGCACTTACAGTAACGACTTGTTTTATTCTAATCTAATGACGTTTCGAGTTTGAAGTTCAAATGAAGAGAGCATTTATGAACCTTCAAAAACAAAGGTTCAGTTAAAGCTTTTTAATTGGCGGTAGAGTTCACTATTCCTTGCATTTCTCGTTTTTAGTTGATCAGCAATGACGTCAACCTTTTCGGAAGAATTTTAGAAATAATTGTAATAGGAACTACTCTGGCTGTAATTCTGCAATTTTATCCCATAGGTTCTTTTTTGGCCTGGCCCTTCAAAATGTCTTTTCATAGAAAAATAGTAGCCCCAAAAAGACAAAATCAGCTAAAATTATTGTTTTAGTGTGTACTAAATAATCATTAAATCAAATTCGTATTACTTTTGCAGCGATTTCAATTTTTTGTACTTTACTTTTACAAACTTTAAGTAATCGAAACGGGGTTCTCGCTGACCATTCTTAAATACACATATGTATACTACGTTTTTGTAGTCGCGTTTTCCGACAGAGGACTATAAAGCTCTATGTATGTTTTTCAGCAACTCTCTTTCCTAAATGAAGTCACCGCATACTTGGCATCGTTCTCACAACGCTGCCTCTCTCGTACGCGATGTTAAAGCACATATGACGCCAGAGAAGACTATCGAAACGGCCAAGGATTTTCTCTACAAACTTAACGATCCCAATCATCACTCAGATATGTCTGAGGAACAAAAAACGAAAGCCGAATTTTATATAAGCAACTTATGTGAGCAACTATTGATCAAAAAATTTGCATTGGAAAGGGATGAGGAAATATGGAAAGAGCATTTGGAGAAACGGAATCGCAGTAAATTAGAGAACTTTGGGTCACAAGTGATTCCAAAATATGGAAGTGAATTCGACTCGGAATCAGAGGAATGCGCTTTTAATGTTGAGGACTCAGATGCTACAGTGCCAATTGACAAGATATATTACAAGACTTTGCCGGTGAGTCATGCAAAGTATGACAATCAAACTACACGGTATCTTTGTATAGAGTAAAGTCGAGATATACCACATACCAACATAAGTGGAGTCTTTGACGCAAAACTTCTTAACTTTTTGTCAAATTTTGAGGAGCTATTGGTATCAAGACATCAATGATTTCTGAGACGAAAAGTTCTCAGTGTGCAAGAAAATCGCAATTTAAACTTGTGCCAAGTTTCTCCGAAATGTGTCCCCTTAACTGTAGCCTACTCAAAATCGCTGTTTCAGTGGTTTCTCGCTCCGATTCCTCATATTCTCTTCTGTATTACAATGATGGCCGGGGTTTACGGTGGGGCTTTTATGTTTCTCGCCGTTGAGCCATCTCTTGGCAATGTTCCATTTATTCGCTTAGTACTCAATTGCTTCGACAGTGGCTCAAGAATGGGATGGGGCCAACTTCCTCCAACATCACCTACCGGTCGAATAGTCATGACCATTTATAGTTTTTTCATCGTTGGTTTGGTCAATGGGTTTATCGCTACAGTGGGGAATATAATGGCAAACACCTACTGCGTTCATTGGCCAGTCTGGAAAGCAAAGTGGAAAGGAATTGTAATTTTAAATATCGAAAACCGTAATTAAAATAATGGATTTTAGAAAAACATCAAAGTGCGAGATTTGGGAGAGGAAATGTCGTTGAAAGTCGCATTCTCAATCACCGTTTTAATGGTCCTTTTGGCCTATTATTTATGGTGTTACACTTTCGACAACATGGGAATTGTCGATGTTACTTATTTTTCGTAAGTGCTAAGTTTACAATTAAATACACCACCCGAAAGTGCATTTTTGGAAAAAGAGCTAAAGAAGTCTAGATGCATAAATCCGCCTTTGAGTCCTGCTGCGTTCAACATCACACAAACGGAAAAAGATTATTATCTTTTAAGAATTCCATAAGCCACCTCTCAAAGGCAGATAAATTTATTTTCAGAGTGATGACAATGATGGCTGCAGCATTTGGAGACGTTCGTTCCCTTCCCAAAACCCACACGGAACTTTTTATAATCATCATCTACTTTACTGTCGGAATCGCTCTTTGGGGCGGAATATTTGTACTCCTCACAGGCTACATAACAGACACTTTTGTCAAGAAGTGTCAGACATTTCTACGTTGGACAGTCCGAGATTACTACATACGGAAATACAAGAAAAATGGGAAAAATTAAAGAATTTGCAGAAATATTTGGCTTCTTGTACATAAAGAAACATTTTGATGTGCGGAAGAGGTGAAATATTAAATAATAACTTTCAGATATGTTGCTTCGGCCACCTGTTTTTATAATAAGCATAACAAATAAAAAAAATAAAATGACAAAAAATATTATATTTGAATATGCAAATTCCGAGTCTCTGATTTTTTAATTTTCCTTTGCCAACCAGAGCCATTCGATGGCCATCCGCCAAGATGACCGGCCTGCTCCTTCTATGGGCAGTTCTCTTGCAAGGTGTTGCCGCCCAGGACCCTCTTCATTCGCAGGCGCTAGAAGCAAAGCTGCGTCTCATGACAAAAAGTATGGACACCAGTATTGATCCCTGCAACGATTTCTTTTCCTATGCAGCCGGAAAATTGGATCGGAGTGCTCTTGTTGCAAAGACTCTCGCCCTAAAGAAACATATGCTGGAATCAACTATTGGAAATGAGGTAGGATTTATGCGGAGTATCTATAAATGATGGTTGTTCTTGTTTTATGTTGTTTTTTATCCTGCATATTAGGGATTTTTTTGTGATTTCAGTTCCCAACCGTCAAGCAAGTGAAGCCCTTGCTTGCAGCCTGCCAGTCCAATCCCGTTATTATGGAAGAACCGATCCGTACAGAAATATACAGTAAGATTGTGACCGGCCTCAAATCAAAAGGTCTTATCTTCCCAATGAACAACGAAGTACTGGCCAATGACGATTCCCATTTTTTTGATCTAATGTTCGAAATGTACTCTTATTTGTTTTCAACTGGAGCGCCGATTTTTAATCAATGGGCTTCCGATGCTTCTGCAGGGAAATTGTTTTTGAATATCCCTCCGAAGGTCAATCAGGAAGAAGCCTGGTAAGTTTTTTTGCGAATTAACTGTTTTTACCGCAATTATGATTTATTGAATTTGATTATTTTTAGGCAAAAATATTGCATGGTCATTGGAGGGTGTGCCAATTTAAATTTCAATCGAAATTATATGCCACGCAGCTTCGTACAGGCTGACAAATATAAACCCCATTTTTTTGGCAGGATTATGGGGACCAGACCAGACGAGACCTTTCCGGATATTACTTTTTTTCTTCCACTTGCCACAGATGTAAGTCCAAAAGGAATTTATTCAAGCTGCGCCCTCACTTCTTTTTTTTATCCGTCGAGTTTATTCCACCTATGCACATGTTTTGGAAGCCTTTGGGTTTCTACTTTCGTTAGCTTGTGAAAAAGAACAATTTTTAAGTGCCTGGTTACTGGCACTTGTTTACAACATTTTTACGATGACTTTTTTTAGCCCAGCCTCAGTGCTGATCGTGCCAACTTTCTGAACCACCTAATGGAATATCTGACTGATCAAATTCATCGTCCGCACAAGTTTCACAACTGTGAGGATTACGTTCAAGAGTCATTTCCCCTTCAAATGTCCAAGATTGCCTTGGAATTGGAATTGCAAAACAAGGAGAGATTTGATCAGTTAAAAGCAAAATTCTTCAAACAAGGAGAGACCATCAAAAAAACGGCTGAGGGCATGATCCAAAACGCAAAGTTCATGAACAATCTGACCCAGCAGAATTATCTCAACAGATTGGCAAAGAATGAGTTTAGATATGTGGATCATCCGATTCTCTTGGAAAATAACCTGGGTGTAGTACCTTCCTTGTTGTTGGATGCACCGTATCTGAGGAGATTTGTGAATGGACTCGCCAATGTTTTCAAGTTCAACTCGAAGAACAAGCTGACGAATTATGTCATCCCAGAGTACAAAGTAAGTCAATTGGATAGAGGGGGGCAAAATTTGGGAAAGACTGCGTTTTCTGGCCTACTCCACCAGAATTATTTTTAAGGCTTGAATTGACTCTTGTGCTGCAAAGTGATGAGGACCCGAAGCCTTGAATTGGCTCTGGTTTTAGCTAGCTCTCGGGGTTCGCATTTATTATTTCTTTCCTTTTTTTGTAATAAAAATTTGGTTTTATTTTTAGTTTGGTGCCTTTCATTCCCGGCAGAGTCAGCACAATTATTTTGACTTTCGCTCTATTCAATTCCCATACTACGATCTTGCGTTTCCCGCGTCTCTCGATTTCTCCGGAGCAGGGTTTATCATGTCTCATGAATTGGGACATACTTTCGGTCTGTAATTTTTAAATTAATAAAAATAAGTTTTCGTTTTTTAGGAGATAATTTACTGGAACCTCATGCGGACCCGGACAAGGAACATCGTAAACGATGGGACTGTGTTACACAGCTGTTTAGACTACAATGTGATCCAAACAGATCATCCTTTTGTGTGAATCCTGACACAATCGCCGACGAAGCATTTGCGGATCAAGTTGGTAGGTTGTAACCACAATAACAAAACTGCGTAAAACTTCGCTCTCTTAGGCAATATTCTATCTGAAGGTTAACTGATAGTGAAAGTTAGGGAACCTCTTTGTACGCAATTTTACGTTTTTTCATTTTCATTCTGCGGTGCGGAAAAAATGGAAAATTTTTGTTTTGAGAGTCGGGCACATAACGGAAGTTGTTCATCAGTTTTAATCTTTTTTCAATATAATTTGTATAATTTCAGGTATTCGCCTGGCTTATGTTTCCCGCGACGCCTTTCTTGGAAGTACCGAGGAGCCCCGAATTAGCCAACAGTTCTCCAACAGCCAGCTTTTTTTCATCAACATGGCCCAGACAATTGCGGCGACGATGCCTTGGAAAGATTACGATGTTAAAAATAAACATCCGCCAGCTCGAGCCCGTGTCTATGGAGCCTTCGCCAATTTTATGGGATTTGCCAAGGCTTTCAATTGCCCTGTTGGATCAAAATATCATCTTCCAGTGGAAAGGAGATGCAATATCTTTGACGTTGATCTTGATAGCACTACTACAACTACCACGACAACTGCCACGACAGCTACTACGACAACTACTACGACAACTACTACGACAACTACTACTACAACTACTACGACAACTACTACTACAACTACTACTACAACTACTACTACAACTACTACTACATCAACCACTACAACCACCGCGACGACCACGACACCTCCGACTACGACTACAAGTACCTCCACAACTACGACTCCTGCTACAACGACGACTTCAGAAACCACTACAACGCCTCAGAGACCAGTTGTGACTGACGGAACTCCTCATGTAAGTACAACGTCTCCACCTGCCCCTGGAAAAACTCAATCTGCTTCGAGTTCTCATACGCCTACTAAGCAATCCTCACCAAGAACTTCTCCCCCTGCTTCTTCATCTGAATCAGACTATGATCCCAAAGAATATGGAGAAGTCATCCCAAAAATGGCAATTTCATTATCCCCGTCTTACGCCTTGTATCCAGTATTGGCATTTGTCTATGTTATTATGTGTCAATAAAGATAAATTAGGATTGCATTACTCGGTTACGGAATTTCAAGTTACCAAAAATTTAGTCCAATGTCATTTGTGGAGTCTCCAAAATAAAAAAATCACTGCACTGTGCAAATTCACCAGAAACAAAAGTGCTCTCGTTTCGTCTCTCTTTCCGACGATTCTCCAATTTCTCGAGTAAACTTTGCGATAACTCTTGCGACAAAGACCGCGTTGTTGCAGAAATCCGCTTTCGTCGCTGCGATCCCTTTCGTCGCCCTTCATGACAAAAGAAAAAAAAATGGAAAATATAAAAACATCATAAAAATTAGGGTTGTGATTTTGACAGAATTTTTCAAAGTGACGTCAAATTGCTGTCATTTTCGTCAAATTGCGTCAAATTACGTCAAATTGCCGTTGTGTCGGTCGGAAGCTGTCTAACGATAAAACAAACATTATTTAAAGTAGTATAATGCCTTCAAACTTGTTCAAGACCATATAAACATTAAAACAACAGTTTATAACAACAAAAGGAGTTTAGTAAGCCTATTTCGGATCATCTTCTTCCTCGTTCCCGCTGTCACTATCATCAAAATTTTCACAGGTGAATTGAGTCAATGAAACTGGAGGCTTTTTGCAGTAAATTGCAAAAATTTCTGGCGGGACAGTTTCTCATTGCGTCTCAAAATTCTCGATTTTTTGGCAAAATTCTAAAAAATTCCCCAAAAAATTCAATTTGAAAAATCAAAATGACAGAGCAATTTGACATGACGAAAATGACGCAATTTGACAACTTGACAGACCGTCAACTTGACGGGCGGCACAACCCTAATAAAAATGTTTTGTTTGAAATTCTATTTTTTGAATATCGTTAATTAAGACGGCCCAACCATTTTTGAGGTCATGGCCTCAAAAATGGTTGGGCTGTCAACGAGAAAGCTGATTGACTCGATGAATATAAGAATAATATTCAAATCAGAAGAACGACATTATACTTAGACGCCTCTGGCCATTGTGCCTTCAACACCAACAACGATCAAAAAAATCAATGAGCTCGTCCAAAAAATCAATGTTTCTTTTGAAGAACAAAGCTGCTAAAAACTCAAACGCTGCTAGCAAGCAACCTGCAAAAAAATTCACTGCTAATTTTATTTGAATAAACTTGGAAGTGAGAATAATCAACATAACTTAAAATAGTAACTGTAAAAGGTTCAAATTCAACAAGATTGTAGTACAATTGAAGAGTGTATGTTAAAATCTGTTAGTTTCCATGGTCAATTTCAAGCTTCTCCTACTTCTTGAACTTGTTTTTGTTTCTTTTGTTTCCACTTTTGGTCTTCTTTCCCTTCGTGACTTTTCCTTTTTTCTTCGAGATTTTTCCTTTTTTGATGACAATCTTCCGAATCTTGTGAGTATCCTTGATATACTTCTTGACCTTGACGTCGGGTGAGAAGGATACCTTCTTTTCCGAGTTGGAGCTTTCATTCAACGTCTGTTGGGTTTTCTTAAGTACTCCAACAACATTGCTTGACTTCTCCACGACCACATTCATCCTGGGTATCTTTGAAATCACACTGTTGTTGACCAAAAGTATTCCCTCCAGGTACAAAAACTTGCACAACTCTTTAGATTCGTTGACATCTGACCCCAATTCCTTGACCGTAGTCCAGTCTGGATAATTTTTGAGGAGAACTTCAATTAGGGGCACCCAGGCCGGTTGAACATCAATGACAGTTTCGGGACGGCCTTCATAGACCATCGAATTGTGGATTCTGTGTACCAGGAACGGATCATTGTCAGATTGGAAGAGTAACCTAAAAATTTTCAATCAAAAATTATGTTGTACTTGATGGGAATCACCTCTGCGTGTGCTTTCTGATGACTCTAACCTCAGTGTTGTCATTGAACTCGGTCAATTGGGGAATAGTTCCGCTGGATCCGAACACAGAGAACTGATTTTCATCTAAAATAAAGCTCATAAATACATTCTCCAAAAAAATTAAGTTTTAAAAAAGTCGACGATCCACCCACACGGAGTCAAAAGAGGCGGAAGAGATCTTCTAATCGCAGTCCTAATCACCGAATCCACCACTGACGGCATAACAGCCTGAACGTTCATCTGATGTTGTTCAAAGAAGATCTCCAAAGGGTCGACCAGCCTAAACTTCAATAAAAAAAATTAAAATTAAACTCACTTCTTTCCCACTTGATCCTCAATATCATAATTCGAGTCCGCGACTCCACAAATCTCGGCCAAATTTACTGGCAAGTTCTTTCTGACCTGAGGAATGGATAAAATCTGAGCTTCGACCAGGCGATCCATGGCTTCTTTCATGAGTTCCGAGTAAGTAAAGTTCTGAGCCAGGCTGATGGTCACATGAAGAGAGTCCTGATTCTTGTCGGCTGTTGCGCAATGAATATAGCCTCTGGGCATGTAAAGAACATCTCCAGTTTCCAGCCATCCATCAAATACCAGGGTACCCTTTCTTGCTTCCATTTCTTTCTTACTAAAGTTGTGTGAGGACTCAAGAGGCCAGATCTCATCAGTGTCTGATGGACCATAGACCTTCCAATGTTTGCGGCCTTCCGTTTGAATCAAAAACGCGTCAATATCATCCCAATGAGGGGCAAATCCGGCGGTGTTTTTAGGGGTATAGTAACTAAAGAAAGCAATATAAAAATATAGAAAAAAAACCTCCAGAGCATATGTTACTCCAAAAAAATTAGAAAACCCTACCAGTTAGCGCCGACAAAACAATTGAACAGCTCCTGGAATTGATCGCAGATATAATGGATATTCTTGTTGAAGCTCTGAGGGTTTACAACTTGGATTGAGCAGCCATCTGCAAAGTGCTGAACCACCCTTCCTGCAGTTACACGTCCATTTCCATTATGCGTGGTCCTCTCATTGTTCTTATATTTGGCCACATTCACGTTGATACCATATTCCAAGAAATTCTAAAAGATAAACATCAAACGAAATCAACTTACATCTTGGAAGAGTTTGAAGAAATCAGCAGCTGGGAACACGTTAGTATAGAAGCTCTTAAGTTTTCTGTGGATTACCATAGCTCTCTTGGCGTAAATATGTCTGTAATCGAACAATATAACAATTTTTGGAATTCGAGATCAATTATAAAATAATGAACTTACTGGAAGAAGTCCTGAGGATTTACAGGAGCTACAAACCATCTAAAGGCCTTCACTGCGGCATTAACTGAGTGTTCATCGGCCTTGTTGAAACCAAACAGTTCATACTTGGGAGCTTCCCATCTGTAATCTCCTTTTCTGGTGACCTCAATATAAGTCGGGCCAGGTTCTAGGATATCAAACCCTACAATCGTCAAGCAAACGGGTTCGTTGACAATACCATGGGGACTGAGGAACTCTTTTCTAACCTGCTCATCAAAGGCAAAACTTTCTTCATCACTGTTTTCAACTTCATCTTCAAAATCAGGATCGTCAGCTGAACTATCCATCAAAATATCGTTGATTTCATTTTCATCCACAGAGTCCGCATCCTCCAGCTCCTCATCATCTCCATCATCGTGTTCATCAAAGTCGGAATCCTCTTCGGAATTATATTCCTGTTCAGCCTCCATTTCGTCATCTTCCTCAATCACAGCTCTCTTCTTTCTCTTCTCAATCGCTTTTCCATTCACTCGCAGAGTTCCATGCTCATTCTTTGGGGCTTTGATACCCATTTCGATCTCTTCGTCAGTGTCCATTTCTTCAATCCGATTTTCCTCATCACTAAACTCAGCTGAACCGTCGTCATAAAAATCTCCATCTTCGGCCAATTCATTTTCATGATCTTCATCGTCGATGAAATCCGCATCTTCTTCGTCAAGCTCATCTTCTCCTTCGAGACCATCACTTTCACCCTAAAATTTTCTATTTTACTAGACAACCAAAGCTTTTTATCTTCTATTCGCATAGAGAAAAGCTAAATCCAGTCAACTGAATAAGAACCTTGAAGATTCTAAAATACAAAGCACAAATAATCCAAAAGACTTGCCTCCAAATCATCTACATATCCAAAGATTTCGTCTTCAGCTCCACTTTCATCAGAATCTACTTCTTCAGCATCCCGACTAAAGTATCTCGCGAAATGTGCAGCAAGTCCGCCATCGGACTCATCCTCAGAATCAAGCTCGAACTCTTCATCCTCGGCATCTTCAGCCGCCATATCAGCATCATCCTCACCACCAGGAGACTGGACTTCATAGCCCTCACTTTCGTCCACATCAAAGTTCAACCGGCGTCTCACAGGACCTGATTTCAGATCCTTCAAAGAAATAAAAGACGAGTCAGTAGCATCAGACCTGGCCGGAGAGGGTCTTGGTGCAGAAGGGGAGGTTCCACTACCTGAGCATTCGATAAATCTATCTGCCAGTTTCGTTTTCTGACGTCTGATTGGTGAGGTGCCTAAAATTTACATGGCTTCAAATCAAGCAGACCTTCCTCAGTGACTCTAAACACCAAGAAAATACAAACAACACGTACCATTGCCGAGAACATCTGCCCCAGAAATATCCACTTTTTCCTTTACTTGCCGTCCATTCTCCTCTTTCTTTCCCTTATTCTTTCGATTCCTCTTTTTCTTCTTCTTCTTGCCTTCAGAATCTCCAGTTTGAACCTTATTAGAACCATTTTGAACTTTTTGCAAATCTTTCACGGGATTCGTTGAGAATCCTTTGGCTTCTTTCTTTATATCAGCTAAGGACACCCTCTTTGCATTCAATCCATCATTCCTTAAGACTTTCTTCTTTCTCTGTTGACTAGAAGCTGCTTTTTCAGCAGCTTCCTTCTCCTTTTCCTTGGCCAATTCATCTAAAGATCAATGATCATATAAAAATGATCTACTTACACACTGGTAAGCAGACATCAAGGTCTTCCCATTGCTTCTTCTTTTCGATTTCCTGCTTCCGTCGTTCCTGTTGCTGTTTGCGGCCCAAAGCCAAGAGATCCTGGTCGAATCGACGACCTAGAATGAAAGTTTAAAGTAGACATTTATATTCACTTACCCATTAGTAAAACCAAAAAATAACAAGAACAGTAACAAGTGTTGTGACGATTACAAAACGTGCAGAAATTGCCGCACAAAATCCCTAAATTTTCTGAATTGTAGAATTTTTTGGGTAAGCGAAGTGTCACAATCGATTGCAGCGGAATCTAAAAAAAAATAAGATGGGTTTTCTGGATCTGATCCGAAACCAAGTAGAATACGAACTAACATAATATATAAGTATACAATCGACTTTGTATTTCAACAACCAAATAATTTATTTGGTTAAATCGCTGTACAAGATTAGAAGAGGTAGACGGATTCGATGTCGTTATAAACCGCTTCATGATGAGACTTAAGAGACATAAGCTTCCATCTGTACGCATCATGCATCGGGCCGTACTCATGCATTTCCTCCAGCTGATATTGAGACACCTTGACATCGTTTTCGGCATCTGAAACATAAGTGTCATCTATAAGGTAAATTAATACGAAAGTATTCATAATTATTACTCACCATATCTCAGACTGTTGATTTCTTTCTTAAAATTATTCCCCATCAAGTCAGAAAAGGCATTGTTTCCAGAATCGGCAGTTTTCACCTCAAAATTACATTGAACGTAACCTTCAAAAGACTGATTCCCATTTTTATCCTTATGCTCTGCAGAAACCGCGGAGTTGTCGGAATAGTAGCTCCATTGGCTTCCCTGAGTCAACGCGGTTCGTGGTTCTACAAAATATACAATTTTTTGTTATGTTCTACTTGATATTCACCTTGATCAATAAGCTGTGCGGTGGTGGTGGATAATTTCTCGATGATCTTCTCGATTTCGGATTGAGACAAGGCCATGCTTTGGATCTCTTCTAGGGAGTTTTCGAGCTCCAAACGGCGATTCAGCCACTTTTCTGAGCGGGCCGTCATCCAAAATGAAAAATATTTCCATTTCCGCAAAATCATGACTTTTTAATTACTGTTATCGTAAAAATCGCCGTTTTTAATCTGTGTAATCCGTTTTGACATAGTGCATTTATACTTTCATCTTTGCAGTAGTCTCCGGCCAATGACTGCAAATATCATCCGAAGACAATTGTAACGTCAAAAAATTTTTGGGGTTCGGATTTGCGGAAAATGTCGGGGTTGAGACATTTGGTTTGTATAATTTTAGATATGCATGACAAATATTGCACGATTACTCATTGTCAGACGACAGTCTGGATGCAAAAATGCTACATTAACGTGGCGGAATCAAGAAAAGATAATGCTATTTATAAAGAAATGATGAGTTTCGCAGACGAATACGTTGTTTAGAGTATGATACAACTTTGCACAGATATATAAATGAATATTCTGTTTTAAACACATACCCGAGATTTCTAGCTTTTCATTGGAACTTGACAAAAAAATTGTCAAAACTCATAATAAAGTTTTAGCAGACTTTTTGCATAAAACACTGAAGACTTTGCTCTTATATTCCTTAAAAAATTTTTAGTGAGATTTTTTTCTCTTCTACAATAAGACTAAAAATATTTTACCAATACGGAATTGCACTTATGTGTTATCCTTGCATTTTTTACCCGCAAGTTTATAAATATTCAAATACCTTTCACAAATTGCCCTTTAATTCCAAGTCTAACTTAAAATACCGTCATTCTGCATGTCTAATTTCTGTCTGACGTACCAGCATATCTTTGTAGATGTCAATAAGACAATATGTTCATGATTTGTAGATGACATGGTAGTACTAATGAAAATTAGAATAAATTATGTGGAAGATTTCATTTCCTGGTAATCATGATGTGGATTTAGTTGCGTGACCTCGAGGGTCATAATAGAATGTCTGTCACTTTGCGTTACGGCAATCGGATGGTAGTGTAAGAGCGTACTCTCAACTTCATCGACACTGCGCCTTAATTTTGTTGCGTTTTGAGGACTGTAAGTTAAGTTAAAGTAGGTTGCTTTCAATGTCATTTTCATAAAAAGCCCGATATGCCCATTAAGTGTATTCTCTCTTAAAGATCCCAAAACACTAAATATTACTCTTTTATTTACATCATTAATCGACCGAAAACATTTCATTATTATGTCATTCCATAACACAATTGGTTCCTTGGGAATGACTTAAATAAGCATAGATACGAAAACGTCTGGTGATTACCAAGTTTCAGAGAGTTCAAAGTAACTTGTGAGAGCGTATTTTTGATTACTTTAAAGTGTAATTTGTGGTGCTAAGATAAGAGTATTAGATAGTGAAGTTAGTTATTTAGTTACGGCAAGTTCATACTTTTTAAAACTATTAAACCCCAACTTTTTGGATGGGCACAAAAAGGACTGTTGCCGTGTACGATAACTTTCCTAAATTGACAGACAAGGGCGCAACAGGCGATGCTTGAATTTTTTTCTTAATCGTGCTTTCTAAGTCAACTCCAAACATTTATTGATCGTAAAAATTTACACTGAGCGTTGTAAGTGTTGTGATAATTATCAAGCAATTTAAAACTTGCGAAAGCAATTACAATTTATGAAGTGTCCTTTTATCTCGTGTTAGTATATAGCTCCAGCAAAGTTAAAATGATTTTTTCATGTATATAAACTACAACATAACACCTACACGATAGATTTTGATACTTTTTTGGAACCAATACGTCCTTTCCCTTAAACGTTCTTCCTATGCCTTCCAATTAATCCTAATATATGCATACATTATATATGTATTTTGCCTTTCCTTCGAAATTTCCGACTCAAAATACAAAATTTAAGGCAATTGAAAATATTCGATTAGAATTTCCTCTTAATTGCAGCTGTAAATTAACCCTTTACGTCTTCCTTCTTACGTAATAATATCTTCTCTAATTTGATTAATCTTATCCATATATGGATGATTACGTTTCCGCAAAGTCATCGTATTCTTCAAATACCTTGGAGGCGCGGTATTATCTCCGTGTTTTTTTGAGTCATTACCTGGTCTGGGGACGGGTAATTGCAATCGCTATCGTAACATGTTTGGTACTTCCGTGTGTAAAAATGCATGTAAAAAACATCAAAGTAATATGAAGATTAGACATGTTATGAATGGAACAAGGGGTTGAGGACAGCTGACATTTTGTGGGATTTTCATAGAAACAATGCAAAATTTCTGGAATTTTTGGAATTTTTTTGAAATGTAAAATTTTTGAACTTGGATTTTTGCGCCGACAGGCCCTTTTTCCGTTTCTTTAGTCACCCGCTGAGCTAAAAATCTTTCAACCTCTAAAGACTTCAGATTTTCCCATTTTAGTACAACGTTATGTTATAATATAAATAAATTTCTCCTATCCGTTGATTTTTGGCTCTTTCAACTTTCCAATACCGTAATCTTTTGTCAAAAGATATTTAGCAGATTTTGCAGCGGATTAATTTCGGAGAAATATGTCATGTTTTCATAATCTTGGTGTAATTAAGGTGAAGAAAGAGATAAGCTTCATGAACGGCTTTGAGAGGATTTTGGAACAAGGAATGACATAAGTACTGTAAGAGTTTTTTTGCAAAGACTGGTAGCCGTATTGAGTAATCATAGGAATATAAGAGACTGGAAAGGAAAACTACAAAAAAATAATTGACCTTTTTGATGTATCCTTGAGATCAAAAAAATTAGCATAATTCGAGTTGTCTCAGTAAATTTAGTCAAATTATCGGCACGTGGCCGGACGAGATCATCTAATTTTTAAAGACAAGAGGCGCCCTAAGGGATGGAATTTTTAAGCCCTTAATAAAATTAGATTTTCTCATGGAAAAACAGGCAAAAGAGTGTTCAACTCTTACCAACTTTCTGAGTTTATTCCTGTTTCAGATTATAGCTGCATACCAAAAACAGAAATTACTTTTTAAAGACTCAAATAAAGTAGAGCTCACCGTTTGGCCGAAGATTACAATGTGACACCTTTATCTCTTCCTCAAAGACAATGTCTACTTATTTTTGTTTTTGGAAATTTACAAACGCGGTAATTTCCTGGATCAAAAACAAAAACAACCTCGTGACTCTTGCTCCCCAAAGTGATCAATATTATTTCCTTTATTTTGAAAGCCGCAATGCATGTAAGTACTCACTTACTTTGGCTAAGTCGATTGTAAATTCCTCCCTACAGGGAAGTTTCCATTTCTCTTCGTCATTTTCCGAGTATTATCTGCATACAAGGCTTTGGATGATGTTGGCGTTGTAGGCTGAATGTACAAGGGATTAGTTAGGAAATAAGGTTTGCATTAATGGAATGTGACAATTCGGCGTGTGTCGATGACTATTCACATATGATAGTGACTGAATCTATTTACATATGATAGTGACTGATTTAAAACTAAAACAGTAATGTTATAAAGATGATAACATTGATATTACTAAGAAAAAACGCAATTAAAAATTTAAAGCCTGATTGTTTTTCTGCTTTTCCATTATCAAATATAATATCTTCCCACACACTTATTACTGTTTATGATTTTTTTACCTTATCTCTTATTTATCCCACACACTTTGCTTTATCCGAGGGGATTTCCAGTGGGAGTATGTATATATGTATGTTTACTGCGCATTAACACTGTCTCAATAAATCTTCTGGGATAAGTGTAATCTGGGTGAAGCAGATTACAACGTCTAAGGTATCTTTGGAATGCGTTCATGTGAATGGGAAAGGCAAAAATTGAAGTTATATTTTTTGGATCAATCTTGTAAGAATACTACCGTGTTCATAAAGTATTTCCTCTAAAGGACTCACAAACTTTTTGTAGTTTGAATATGTAGCGTCACCGTCTGAGTTATATTGCACTTTAAAACTTTGCAACTGGCATATCAGAAACTGAACTCCAGCAAATTTTTACCGTATGTCTTTATCCGGAAGTATTTCAAGTGCTGTCGTTAGCCAGGGGTTTTTTCATATAATGCAAAAATAGACTTAAATTCCTTTACAGGGTTACGTTAAATTTGATCTGGGCAACAGTTTGATGACGGAAGCGTGCTAAGCAAAGAATCATCTACCTTTTAAGTAGTTAGGTAAACCACTGATTAACTGCGTTCTTAGAGTAAACCATTTCAAGGATTATAGAATCTGTGGTTTCGAAAACCAAAGCCATCCGGGAATTAGTAACGCTGTATATATTCCAATTCCAATATCCCTCATTCAATTAATTACTTACAGCTAATAATAAAATTGTTAAATCTTTTTATAAGAGTATTTATATGAGGAGTAGAATTCGATTTTCATATCTATATACAAAGAAATAATATTTACATATTTATATTTGGCCCATGTGGCGCTTGAGATAATCCCTAAGGCCACATGGTAAGTATTCTTTGTTACGTGGTAGCCATCGTAACTTCCTGGCCAAGCCGGAAACGGTAATCTCCTAAGGCATTTCCGAGGTTTGCATATATGTCTTATTCTTGACGTCTTGCCTGAGGAACTTCCAAGATAGGCCTCGCTAATGGGTGACAATATGCAAAAAAAACGGGATAATGGTAAGTTTGTAGGGGAACATTTTGTTCCGTGTCGATGTTTAAAACCGTGACATATATTTAGCTGGCAAAAAACATCAGATATTCATAGATACGTCCGAAACTTTAATGCGTTTCTATTACAGGTGTGTTGAGTACAATTTCAGTTTAATAGCTGCATTAAAACAAGAGCTGCTGTCTATTGATATAGATGCCAAAAGTTGATTGACGGTTCAATTGTTTCTTTTACAGAACTTGTATTTGACAGCCCGAGTGCATTGTTTGGACTAGCCGTGTCCAACTTGCCATTACCTTACGATTAGAGTCATCTTTTTTCCAAGTGTAACACTAGACAGTAAGTAAAATCCCCCTTTCATTCTCACAGCCTCGTCGTTTCTTAAATACAACTAATAATTTGGTCTATGTGGACTCGTATGATAAAGTAATAATTTTTTGTTAAATAGTATACTGTAGGCCGTTCTGAGATTAAAAATGATATTTCGAAGACTAATTGGGGTGTGCGTTCTAATCTTGTACGTGTATCGAACGTGCGATTGAACACAGTCAAAAGTACATGTCAGGGTTCTTTAACGTTGCACTTTATTTTCCACATTTAGCTATATACGACTATATACCAGGAGTAGTAAGATTGTTTTGCTGCAAATTTTCGGTTATTTGATGTGTGTATGGAGAGATAGAATTGTTACGGTTTAAAAAGCTTTATATTTTTTAAAGCTTCCGTAAAACTTTTACCAGCAATACTATACTGCTTATGTATTTCAGTTCCATCGACCAAAAACACACAAATTCAATTATTTTTTTCTAATTAAGTTCCGCTCTTTCTTCATTCGTTTCCTAAATGTTGAGCCATTGGTGGGTGGGGATGCAAATGCCAACTTTTTCATCATGTCCATTACAGTGAAAGAATGTTTTCAATTGCCTTTTTGGAATTGAAAAGCGTGAGTTTGAACTAGTTGCGACTAGTTCAACTTTTAGTAAGGGTTCCAGAATTCAGGTTTACTGAAGAAATAAGAATGCAGTGGAGGTCGTAGGCTTTCATTATATTGTTTTATCAAAGAAGAGGAAATGGGAAATAAATATTTTCTTGCAGGTTTGTTGCAACGGATTATGGAGCCAATTTAAACGGTATGGTAACAGCTGCCGCAAACAAATTGCTTTTAAGCCGTTTCTGCAATAATTGCCGTTCCCAATTGTCATAATCAAACAGCTTTTTGTATACCTTTACATACTGTAGGTTTTGTTTTACATCTTTTTCCAATTTTCTCCACCTCCGCACAAGACCATCTTTAAAACTTCCAGCTGCGTTAACTCTTTCTTTTCGCTGCATTTTGACTGCATGCACCCAGTCATTTTTTATTACGGAAACAGGGAGTGTTCTCAACTTAAGTTCATCAACCATAAAACGTTGAAACGTCAAAAAAATTTTGACGGAAGTTCTAGATGGTTCAAAAATCTGTGAATTGTTGTTTTTGCTCTTTAATTTCGTCCGTCATAATATTATTCTGCAGTGTAATAGTCTCCATTGTTAATCATTTACATTTTTGCGAGTACCCTCATTTTTTTACCGCCGATTTCTCTATGCTACTGCTATGCCCTTTCACAGTAGAAGATGACCTTTTCACTAGCATGCAAATTCTCCTTTTCCGAGATTCATGTTTACGATGATGAATACTATATAGTAATCACTGAGGTTTTCCTGCCCAAAGGTTTATGTAAATGTCTTCTTCCGCAGTGACAATGCAGAGTTAATCCGTAACGGTAAGTAAATTCGGTGACGAAAAGGTTTGACGTCTTCACTCATGAGGTGTATGGTGTAAGGAAAGGCATCGTTGGAGTCTTGTGATTGGTTAGAGAAGAATAGAGTATTTAATGGAGGAGTTGAGAAGATTTTTGTGGATTTGGTGAGAAGCTATGTTGGTGTTGGGGATGTATAAATTTGATGGCTCCGAGGAAAAGACGCCAATTATTATCTTTTTACGTGGACAGAAGCCCAATTTAATTGAATTTACTGTTCTTGAGTCAATTCAATTTACAGCTTTCACAACTATCCACACTACACTTACACCCTCGCCCCAAACTCTGTGTCCTTTCCAAAATTTTTCGAATTTGCTCTTTTCCGAAGTCCAAATCCCATTTTCCTCGAACTTCCAAAAATATTCTAATTACATTACATCTGTACATACACTTTAGTGCTTCCCAGCAAAAAAAAAGAATTTGCAGATTGTCCTCTGACCTCCGAATGTAATTTCAATTGAGCAGTTGTATTATTAGAACTAATCCCTTTTTAAATGGGCGTTAATTGGAATTTACCGGGATTGAGTGCACACATACCTGCATGTTTATTCGAACGTTTTATTTCCGTCGGCAATCGGCCCGCTAAATTGGGAATAATTGGCCGATTTATTGCAACAAAACTTTAGAGGCTATCGACCAGTCTATGAACATTAGATTTCGCTAAAAATGGAAAGAAATGGATAAGAAATAAATTTTATGTAAAGAAGAGGGTTAAGATGGCAAAAAGGTTTCCAAATGAAGTTCCTAGATGAATAAGTCATCCAGAAAATGGCTTTCAAATGGTGGATGGGGAGGCTTAGTTAATACTCGAATTTTTTCTGTTTTTCTCTTATAACGGCAAGAATGAAAAAGTTGAGTTTACGCATTTGCAAGGAAACTTGTGGTTTGTAATCCCTGACCTTTGTTGATGAGACTCTACCATAGATAATGTGGAGAGAGAAAGAGACGTTCCTTATTGCAAATTTTTATACCTTATGTGCTGAAACCAAGCCGGGGAAGTCCTTGATTTGGGGCAAACAGAATTTATATTCCAAATCGCTGTCCTACCTATTGAGAATTTTCGTTCTGAGGCCATTAATTCTTATTTGCAATATGCAATCTCAACATAAAGAATCAAATCTTTCCACGATGACCGGAAGAACTATTCACAAAAATTATGCTTATCAAGCTGGCCCTCCTCATTTTCTGTGATATCTGGTTTAGAACACCGTCGAAATTTTCTCATCTATCGGTCAATATGATGTTATTTCAATTTATCACATTATTGGAAGTACTTCGCTATCTCTTCTGATCATCAATTTTCATTACAGCCCCTAATTGCAGTACTCTCAATTACTTTCCAGATACAAAGAGAGTAATTAAAGCGGGATTATGAGCCAATTAATCAGTGGATCGGGTTAAATCTCTTTTCTGTGACGCATCCTTTACAGTCGTCGCTATCTTTAGCGGGGATTATTTAAATGGGCGGAGTTATTGTAACTCTTTTTTTATTTGTCATTCAGAGATTAAGAGAGTGTCTTGATCCAGAATTGTCATGTCTACTCCGAGTCATTCTTCTAGTCGGAGAGCTACAAATAGTCTGCAGATGATATGAGGGGTTTGTAAAATATGTATATATGTAACGGCATTCTTTCAGAATTTCTTTGTACATTCCGCGTAAATTTTGATTTAATCATTGATTTATAAAGCTGAAACTGCATAGCTTATTCGGAAATGTAATCCTGAGGTCTTTACTTCATTCCTTCAGGCTTTTAACACTTCTTTATGCTTTTGTAATACTTTTAGGATCATTTATATTATATATATACTATATATACTATACTTGAAAACTGATAGTAATATGTTGGATAAAATTTGTGTTTATTGTGCAAAAATTAGCGCAGTACCGAACATTATTGCAATCCCTCCAGAACTTGTTAAAATGCCCTCCAACCACCCTCTTTGATTTACAGTGTTTTTTGATTGGTCGAACTCTTCAAACTTTCCTTTCGATCATGCATCCATTTCGTTCCCAACGGTTGAATTCAGCGTCACAAATTCCCTCCCCTTTAAGGCCGCTCGCAATTTTTTAGTTTTTTACACCGCCCCATGAAACATTTTAAAGGGAATAACTTTAAGTGTGCCGCCCGCTGGGCAATTATTTGAAATTCCTAAATTTTGATTATTTTTGGCATTTGTGACGAGTTTCGTGAATAATTATCAAAATAGAATCGTGCTTTTGTTACGAATTTATAATTCATTGCTTTTCAGGGTTGATGGCTTCGTTGGTTCGATTAATTTTGTTGCTTTCTCTGATATCTCTCCAAATCAGCGCTCTTTTACCCATTTATAAAGCAGATATGCGATTGATGAGGGTAAGTTCTAAAAGATTATTTATGCAAAAATTTTTTAAAAAAAAAAATAATTTTTCTTAGACCATGCAAATTTCTGAATTTTTAAAATTTTAAATTTTTGCCAAATCGAAAAAAGTGAAGACTTGTTTATTCTAAACTTGAATATTCAAATTTTTCAATTTCAAAAAATTTTTATAATTTTTCTAGATCGTTACATTCTGGTATGCTCTGCAAGATACATTTTTTGTAAAATTTTTCTCAAAATTTGTATAATTTTCGAATAATTTGTCTAATTTTTTGAATTTTTAGGTTCAAAAACGTTTCTACAATTGGGAAGCCTCACAACCAGAGAAGCGATTCTACAGTTGGGACTCAACTCAACCTCAAATTTCAGCGAAAGAGCGGGATTTTGTCAAGCAATTTTTGCAACGACGAGGAGGCGCTGATTGGCTGCGACAACACAAAATGTTTTCACAATTCACGAACGTCGACTTTCTACAGTGAAACAAACTCGGGGTCGAGGCCAACGGAATCCGCCAAACACGAATAAATTTGCATATTTCTCTTGAAAGGGAGTTTTTCGTTACCCTCATAGTTGTAATAAGTTATTGTACATTTGAAGCCCGATCCGCTGCGGTCGCAGGAATAAAGTGCTATTTTTTTGTGATGTCAGAAGTGAGACTAATGCCCTCAGGGCACGGAAGGAAACCTTGGAATATGACTATTTAAAGGGACATTTGGATGGAATTACATCGCTGTCTGCAACGAACACAAGTTTACGTCCACAACAATTTGTTGTGTTAGAGAAATAAAATTAGAACCCGGGATTTGTTTTGGATTATTGAGATTGGACTCAGATAAAATTTAAGCAAACATAACAACCATAACAAGATTAATAGGGATATTAAATTTCGCGGTGTAATTAATTTAAACTAAGAAACGGGGATATTTTATGGCAAACAAAACTGATTGCTCACAAATCTCAGGATATTACAGGAAGTTTATGAGAGATTATGTAATGTAAGTATGAGGTTACAGAGGAACATCTGTACAACAAAACTCCAAAATAACCAATAATTTTAGAGGACCCAAAAGCCATTTTTTACATAGATTGAAACTAACTATATACATACGTTCAAATTCTAAAACAAACGCTTTATTTGCTGGTCCCGCGCAGTGCGGTGAACAGAAATTGGACTGCATTTGACCAACACAAGCAATTTATTAGTTTCTCTCATGCACATTACAATGAACTTTAGATTTTATTGTGTAAAGTTGGCAAATCATTCTAACCTGTAAAAGTACAATGTTTCTATTAAAAGAAATGCAACTCATCCAAAGTTCACAATGGAACTGCCAAAAACGCATTTTCTCTTATTGTCTCGCTGCATTTTATAGACTCTGACATATCGTTGAATATACCTGAACCTCAAAGGCTAAGTTTTTAGGAAATCGTTTCTTGTTAAGGCGCCACGAAATGTTCTTGAAAATCAATTGCTCAGTTTGAGACAACTGGATGTGTAAGGTCTGCGTTTAATGAACTTCTTATTGACAATTTTTACAATTGCTTTAACCCGGTTGAACGTGACGGGCGGAGCACAGAAACAGAAATCTTTCGAAGATCGACGGTCATCATTTACCACATATGTTGATAAGACCCATAAAACTTTCAAGTCACTTCTAACGTAAAACGCTGCAGATAAAGATGCACCCGGAGACGATCTAAATATTCGATATCCTCGTTTTGTTTTTTGTTTAGTTTACACAAACATTGCAAGATCAGGGAGACAAAAAGTAACAAGAAACGGGGCCTTGAAGTCAAAGCCTCGCTGGTGATCTTGTCCTATCTCTTTTTTTATTTTATTTTTTCATTTATAAGGCGACGAGAGTTACAAACGTGATTTTCACGTTACTTTTCTTGTGAATATCAGTCTTATTGCGTTCAGAAGAACATTTTTTTAAGAACAAAGTTTCAAAATCGCACAATGTTTAAATGTATTCCACAAGTCGCTGCTTTATAATAAAACAAGTAATAATATTGTTTTTGTCATTGGTTTAGACGACTATGATGTAAATAGAATTCGAAAATGATTTATATGGGAGAGGCTCGTTGTAAACTTGGGAACTTGATCAAGATTATGTTATCAATATTTGAAAACAACAATCGGCGTTGGTTTCACTGAAATTCTTGCTTTTGTAATCCGAAAATAAACTTATCGTGTTTTAGTTCCATGAAGAAATTTGGTTAAAGTTACGACCTCCTTTTTTGTCAGATAAGTCGTTTTTTGTATCAAAAACAGTAGAAACTGCTGATTTTAGGGCTTTTTCCGAAAAGACCAAAGACAAATCAGCGTAAAAATGTAGTTGCAATTTTGGCATACCTTTGAAGACGTTTTAATTTACATGTCCCACGTTTTATCTCAATTTTTATGTTCTCCCTTTGCTTCTATTTTCCGACACACCTTCAGTTGTTCATGCCTCTTCCAATATCTTTTGCGGTTTCAAGAGCCCATGACCTCTCTACAGCATGACCATGATCTTTCACTTTTTGCTAATCCAGCATTTTTTTAAACCACAAATTATAGCGTGTTTGTATCTTGAAGACCCTTGAGTCAAGTAGGCAAACAAATAAAAGTTTTTGCAAAAACTTGTATAACAAGTGAATATTTTTACTCTACAAAATATTAGTTTTAAATTTAACGAGTACTTTGAAATTTCCTTTATTTCAAAAGTCCTTAGAGTAGCCGTTTGTTATCATCAGATGCTCCCAAAAAAAACAACAATTTGCAATATTTTTTTATCGGAAACTTTGTTTTTAAACCTAAAATAGGTATGATCGGGGTGTATATTGTATTTGCTTTTGTTTTTTCCACCCTTATCACTTGTAACCCTGTTCTTCTTCGCTTTTATGATCTCGCGATTAGGCCGCGTTATCTATCGGGCAATTACTTGGTTATATAAATTGAAGAGCAAAGAGGTAAGATTGTAAAGTTATGTACATCTTGTATTTAATAGGTGAAAGGCTCTTTCTAACCACTTCGATTCGTGTCGAAGGGTAATGAAACTTGGTTTTTGTTTAGATACTAGTTTTTTCGACATTTTCGCTTGAGGATTTCATAAAATCCAAAGTTAAATTGACAAAGAAGTGTTAAAGTGTAGTGTGTTTGTGGTAAGTTTTTGAAATGGTAACATTGAAGAGCAGGCTGATAAATCTTTTCTTTCGTTTCAATTTTGTTAGAAGCGTTTGTTACGGTATTTTTATCGATTATTTCCTTGATTGGCATGTTTTTCCTCAAACGTTTGTTCTCTGCCAAAAAATTAAAATTCTGTGATTCACAGAATTGACAGTCTAAACTAACCTCCGAAAATGTGTTTAATAATTAAATAGACGGATTAGTCGACGCATTATGTCTATTTGCACCGCTGTTTACTTGTACGGCTAATCCAATCACATGCATTCAAAAGTATGTAGTTTAATTGTATGGATTTAATTCAGCCTAAGAACGAAATGAGGATTATCGATATGGATTCCAGCTGTTGTGGTAGTCTTTAAGGGTTTGAACTGTACAATTTTGTGAATTTTTGAGGTTGCGAACCTTTGCTTGATCGCGAGCCAAGTCCCGCCATCAGCAGGTCCTTGGCGCAGAAGAAAAGACTTTTGTAATTTTAAGCTGCCGCTTTCCAAACATCAAATTTGCATTACCATTTGAGCTGGCGATGCGTTTTTGGTAATCGTCGAGACAAAGAGATAATTTGCTTAATCTCTCAAGCACAAAAAATTACAGATCTTGCTTTGTTTTTTTGCAGCTTTAAAGCTATTGGGAAATATCGTAAGACCCCATAACTTGACAGAAAACTCAAGACATCCTGTGTTATGTTGTAACAGAAATAACCACTTCCGAATTACTACAACTCTATAACGGATTGAGAAATCTGGAGAGCATCATTGCCAATTCGATCAATACGCGGACTTGAGGCCAACAGTTTGCGGTCGGTCACTTTGCCTGCATTATTTATGCAAATGAGACATATTTACGATACTTGCAGACCCATATGACTGCGGGTGACACAATTGTTAAGCATAGGGCACTAGCGAGTCAATGGACATCTGGGCTAACTCAGCGCAAGCTTAAGCCTCAATTATGTAATGTAATATAAAGTTAAAAACATCGTGTTTCGGTCGCAAGCCCCATGCATTGTGCACGGCAATGTCGGCCGTTTGCGCTAACTAATTGCCGACAAATGTTGCCGTCAATTTGGCATGGAGAGTGTTGTCTTCTACATGGCACAGGATTGCTGGCACATTTCGAATTTTGGCTGTTCAAGAGTTTTCGAAAATTCCAGGCTAAAAATCTCATTTTTTCTGCATATTAGATATAATAGTCTAATAATTATTGTGTTTTGTGGCAGTTTTGCTTTAATAGCTGACCTCAAATAACAGGAAGTTTTCTTCTCAAATTCACAAAATTTTTTTATAAAATTTTTTGTTCTTTGCATTCGCCTTGTACCGTTTTCTACTGTATTTCTCATCCATATGTAATCCGTGGGTTTTCTATCTTTTAACAACTGAATGATCAAACTTCTTGTGCCGGATCTTATCTGCGCTTAAGCGGAGCGACAACATTGGTGGCAAACAGGAAGCAACGAGGTCTAGAATCGTTATTAAAGATTAGAGACGGTGGGTTTCCATGTATGTATTGTATTATTAGGCCTCTAATCGTTTCGGATTTAGCAAGTCAGCAGATTGTCTGATATACTGTAAGATGGAGGCTTAACTTACCTTATCAGGCTTTTGCATTTTGCATCGTGTTTTAGACAAGCGGTTTCCTACCACCAAATCTTCCAGGTATTAACCCGCACCGCTTGAGCGGATTAATTACACTCGAGGAATCGGGATGTTTACAATTTCACGAAAATGATTCCGGATATTACAATGCAAAGAAAACAAAAAAATTAGCCTGATTAAGAGCGGGATTAGCGACAGCAGAAAGTTTTACAGCCGCTACTGTAAGTTGTCTCGTTGCTACGTGAGAAAGCGAAAGATCAACCAGCAATCTTACACGGTAAACCCCTGTTTCCAAGGGTTCTCGGTTCTAGGAAGAGATGTTTTGAAGGGGTGATTAGCTGATGGAGTTAAGGGTATTAAAGTTGGGGTTTGTGACGGAGAAGGATCAAGGAGGAGCTGTGCGAAATGCATAGTTATGTGGAGCTAGATTTACAGTAATGCTTAAGTTTTGCAATAAACGGACAAAGCGATGTGGAATTTCATAGTGTCTTTTTAGCGGCGTATCCTCAAAATTTACATGTATGCATTTTACAGAACATTTTTCAAGTTTTGTTCAACCGTTTTCTAACGCTATTCTCCAGAATTACGTCTAAGAATTAAATATGTTTCTCGTTTTTGGCCTATGACCTTCACAGTTTCTCAAAAGCACAAGCCAAAGATCTTTCATATTGATATTAAAATATTGAAAACTCTAATTGCAATTTGTGCCTGGTCGAATCAATTTCTACACGTGCGCTTCAAGGGTTTTCCCATGTATGATTAATTAATTCTGTTGAAGCCCTCGTTTTTGTCTTGTATTTTTCTATGCGATGTCATATTAGAGCTAAATATTTCCACCGTCACAAGTGAACACCTACAAGCTACATTCTGCTAATCACATCTTCAAACATTTCCGTAGCCGAATATTTGTCTTACTCCTCCAACAAATCCACACGTTATCCTGCGAAATCCAGGAAGTCCGTCGGGTTTTATGGGGCTAAACTTTGTTTGCTTCCACCACCTTCGATTATGGACTTTTGACGCTCCGCAATTTGACGGTCGCGCGAAGAACCAGTTACTGAAGCACCGTGCAAATTCCCGGAAAACAAAACACATGCGAATCAAAAGTCAAGCGGTTCTTGGATTATTAATCCATCACAATTATTCGGAATCACTTATCTTGACTTCGTGGTGATCTTGACGCTTTTTTTGTTGGGTTCAAAGACTGGAAGCAAAAGGGCGTGTAGTTTAAGCAAGTATTTCACTTTTTCAAAGATACGAGCTTGTAAAGTACGAAGCGCACCATACTGTAGATCGTACGTATTCCATCAAACGTTTTTTGCTTTGGTCGATTAGAGTTTCCAACTCATAAATTTTGCTATGTTGCGTGTAAACGTCTTGGAGATACTACATTTTTTCGCAAGTAGTATTCCGGGCATGGTAGATCTGTATTAAACTTTGCGCATGGCAAGGCAAAATTTCAAAATTACACAGGAGACTTTTGGTCATCACTTTACAAAAACCTTTGCAATCGACGCCTTTCAAAGAGAAAAATTGTTATTTGCTTTGTCAAAAATCTTTTCCAGCATTTCTTCACAAAACTTACATCGGCTTATTTTTATGTGTAGCTTTTTTCTATGTTCCTAAATTTTAACACAGCCCTGTCTTCGGCTTATCCTCGTATACCAGATACCTTCTTTATCGGATTTACCTCAAAATCCCCATTAAAGTCTCCAGACATTCCTTCGCTGTTCGAAACCTACCATGAATATATAGGATTACGTAATGGAATATGAACTTTTATTCCCTTCTGTCAATTTGTATAATTTTCGTCAACAAATATTGAATTCGAATTCGGCCGATTAACATTAACAATTTCATTATTTATCCGGTTTAATGATTCGAAACTTTGGATTTCACATAATCTGTTACATAACTTTTTATGTAATTATACTTTTATCGACTTCATTGCTACCGTTGTTTGTGGTTGTGACCTCGTCGATGAATTTTATCCATTTTTTAAATCGGTTTTAATCTAAAAAAGGGTCAGCGGATGATTGTAATAAGGTCGGCGACGACATGGTTAACATTCTCCGTGAATTGGGATTTAAAATTTAGGGAATTTTTTATGGGATTTAGCACGTTTTGGCGGCTTGTTTAAAATTTCGTACAGATGATATGTTTTGTGACTTACTGTAGAGAGTTGGACGGGAATTATTGTTGGTACGCGGTGAGGAAATTAGTCCATATTATTATACCTGGATTCAAAAAATAAGGCTGACAAATGAGAATACGGTACTTTCAAACACTTTCTCAAATGTTGAATTGCATCAGCTTCGCTTATGCCTTAGAGTAATGCAAGTTTTTGTTCACTTGAACCGCTCGAAATTGTATTCTACAGTAAACAACCCAGATGCGTGCGTATAGCCCTCTTATGTAATGTAGCAATATCACACATCCTTTTTTGATGCCAGCAAAAGGCTACAAAGTTGACCGTTTTGCTCTGTTTTGGGGTTTGTTGTGGGTCATTACCCGCTCCACAAAACCTCTGAAACAAAACGCCCCAGGGGTTGAAGGGGTTTGACGTCAAAAGGGTTTTTTTGGAAAAAAGTTTTTTGGATTTTGCGATCTCAAAATGCGGTTTTTGCCCTTTTTACGGCGCTGATTCAACCAAATTACAAAAGAAAAAATCTGAATAATTCGGGCAATGGGAAAATTAGACGCGCAAAAGCGGGGTTTAGGACGGTGTTGAGACTAATTTGCATTTTGGGTTCGATTTGAATTGGACACAAGTTTAATGTCAAGGTGGGGCTGAAACGATATTTTTTAGAAAGGTGTCATCGTTTTAGTGGTCCGGGAAGAGTTAGGTAAGGGGAAAGGATTCTCTACTAATCGTATTCCAATATTTTTTATGAGATTTTGACCCAAACTTTTAAACAGATCAAATTCTCACGTGACTTTGTTCAGATCTCTTTGAAATTCGACTTCCTTAATCCTCATAGCCGCCATATAAAGTTATGAATGTCATATCTCGCGTTTTCCAAGTGCAGCTGAGATATATATATACCATCAAAACATAATGGGAAATATAGGAATTTAGAGCACTTTAAATTTTAGGCCATATCTCTGTGGATTTTATACGGAAAAACTTTGCCTTTTGTCTGTTTATTACCCGAGCTTATTCTTACGCTATGAAATTAATATCCCGAATTTGTATTTCCCGCTAAACTTGTTTCAAGTGCCTAACATTTCCTGAACAACTACAACATCCTCCTCAAAAGCCTCTATTACGTATTTTGTCAAGTGGCCTCACTAAATTGTAGCTAAAAGGGTGTGCTACAACTCCTAATTGGCCCTAGTAACTATATGCGGATAGACAAGTTTACAGGATAAGACTTCACGCCGATTCTACCGTAATCAAGGAAGTGGGTGAATGTTTACATTCACCGGCGCAAATCGGTTTACATCCCCTACTATTACTACAATTACAAAATTATTTTTGGCCGCTGTTTTGCTGCAACCTGCGGAGCCGAAGCTGACTCGAATAACATCCGGTGACAAGAAAATATTTTCGGTCATAATCTGATAAGTTTAGACGCTTAGATGCCCGCCGGCGTTTTTTGCGTTGCATACTCGAGTTGTGGCGTTAATTATTCGGTCGACTGGGGATTCACAACGAATAATGTAATTAAGGGGATTTGGGATTCCGAGATTGCGTTCGGTTACGCACGACACGCGGGATTAACCAAACACGGCATAGCTGGGTTGGGCGGGAGACTGGAGGTTGTGGGACTTACAGTACAATATAATTTATATCTGTTGAAAAGAATCAGACACCTAAAATGGCCGAATGGATTCTACTTTTATTCTTACATCTATCTGTAATAGTGGTACAAATAAACGTTTTTAAGATTGTGCACTAATTCTAATAAAAATTTTACTAAAAAACACGATCTCTTCGTTAACATGCAAGTCTTGCAGCAGATTTTTAGTTTGCGACAAAGATAAAAGATCAGAAACTTACGAAATTTTTATTTGATCTTGGTACTTTTTTCTAGAGAACGATACATATGCTATGAATTAAAACCGCAGCATTGATAAAATCCCGGAAAAAGGTAATTTTTTATAAGTGTCTTTATCCGCAAATGGTATTCCGCATACCCAAAAAAGTCTACAGCACAATACTTCCATCTAAACCAATAAAAAATCCACTACAGTACATACACGTAGAAACCATTTCTACATTGTATAATCCGAAAAGCTTGGCTTCCTCTCATGTTGTCATAATTTCAGTGCTACCATCATTTTTTGTTTCCGTTTTATTTTACAGCACCCATTCGTCATGATCTGTTCTTATAAAACGTGTGTATAATATATAAAGAGGTTTTCCAGACTTTGAAGATACGTCAATAAGATGCTTTATCTGGAGAGCCGAATAACTAATGTAATAAGACACAACAATTTACACGATATTTCAGCTCCGTAAACCTTTATCTAAAGCTCTATAAAAAGTACTACATACTAATTCTTACAAAATGACGAGGTTCTACAAACTAACGTTTTAATTTTTACTGTTTTATGACTGCATGACAATTGAAACTAAATTACGAAACTTAGCACCACAAAATATTGCACTTCAAATCTATGAACACCCAATTGTAGTTAGATTTCAGTGCCTTTCAGGAGTGCAAGTCAAATTCCGAAGATCACCGTTAAATATATTCCGATACTTGTTTCATGTTATACAAAATCCGCTTTCAAAAAACGTGCAAATACAGGGAGTATGGGGATTTTCGAGTAGCATTGTTATTTCCGTGCTTTAGTTTGTGCATATAGTATGATGATTGGCTAGTTTTTAATTCAGATAAAAGTGGGAATTATACATAGAAAGGGTTTGAGTTAAACTCTAAGGCGAAACTGATAAAGGAGATATATGAAAATTTTGACAAAGCATTAAAACTAAACGATCTCAGAATATTGTTAAGGCCGTTGCAAAGACGGCCAAGGATTTTTTAAATCAAAGGAATTTTTTAACTTTGATTTTGAAAGTTTTATCAGTATCCAAAATTATATCTTTTGACTTTAATGATATAAATATTACTTTCTCACACGGTAAAAATACGTTCATTTTTTATTTTTAATTTCCGCTAACCCTACGCGTCATCGTATCCCTTCGAGTATATATTTGTTTTACCATCACTTTTATTGAATCCCATTGATCAAAATTTTATTTCCAGCCGATCCTCCCCCTCTCTGCTGACCCGCTAGCCTGGAATGCGTCGTTTACTCGCTTTACTTGTTCAACAACTTCTAATTCGGCGTTCTTCCCTCTGGTTTTATTATTCTAGAAAAAAGTCTTCGTTTAGCCGACGCAGATCCGGTTTGAAGGCGCGTTTGGAAAAACGAATGTTTTTAGCTCAGTGCACTTCTATTATAATACATTTTTTGGGGCGAAAAGAATACTAATTGGAAATTAGTTTGGTACAAGTAACATCGCCGCAGATGATTGTTTTTTGCGTAATAAGAAGGGCTTCTGTAGGGCGAGGGAAATGGGTCAAGGAATGGGGTTTCGAGGTGGGGGTTTGGAGGAAGGGATCTGCAATATTGCAAAGAAAAATCAACGTTTTCAACGTTTATCGGATTGCGACATCTTTAGTTTCTCTCTAAGAAGTTTGTTGGCCATGGAAGATCCATTTCTTAGTTTCCCATAATTTAGAAATTTCATGGCTAAATCTAAAGTTATTTTTGCAAAAATAGTTTTCTCATCGGCGGAAAAATTGATGAATGATTGCGAAACTGAGAATTTGGCAATAATATTTGTATCCTCAAAGAAGCAAAGGTTCTCAGAATTATTTCTGATATGTCTGTGGAGAAAACATTTTTTAAACTCAGTGTTAAACCCGATCATTTAAAATTAACGAAATTCCTGCGGAGATGTGTCAAACAAAATTGAAATGGGTGACGGGATCATTTACAATAACATTTTGCCCAGAACTGAGTTTTATATAAATTTTTTAGCTGAATTATTACTTGATATATGTAATTTCTTTCGTATAATTTTTCTACTCATTTGCGTATTACACATTTGTAATTACCGTAATCCCCATATTCGTGTTGTTCATGGCCGTGTCTCCTCTGCTGGCCTTTGCATACGGATTGCTAACACTATCACAAGTTAATGGATTAGAATCGGTAATTATGATATTAGTAAAGGTATTTTTTAATCCTTTTCGAGTCATCTTTCCCTTTGCAGTATTGTAATTATGCCGGTCTGGTTTCGCGCTCATAACCCATGATTTATCGCTGTGGATATCTGCGGAGACTTGAAGGTATATTTGACGGAATAATAAGTGGCTTCGGAAATGACCTCTTCATATTGTATATTAGACATATTTGAAGGCTAAATTAGCTAAGACAATTCAAAACTTTTGTTTACAAGTTTGAAATAGATTGTTTCGGATCATGGCAGAAAAACGACCTACAGGCGGAGTTGTAACATGTCGGTCTTGGCTACGGTTTATCCGATTTTACTCTTGACGAATGTCTTATTTTTATGTAAACCGTCATTTATAAGTAGTTGAAAACAAATTTTTATAACTTTTACAACATTCCTTTAGAGAACTGTTGTTTTTCGGCTTTTTTAGAACATATCTTTTTTTGAGATTTTTGATATCCTTTTGATATTATCGATTTTTGGAAGAATCAATTTTTCCAAAAAAATTTTGTGGCATTTTGTGCACAAACATGTTTAATAACTGAAGATCATCGTCGGTAGAGTCCGTAATTTACCTTTGCAATTTTTATTTTCCGAAAAACTACTGTTTTACACGAGATTTCAACAAAAAGCATAGCGCACTCTATAGGGTTACTTCAAATTTTCAAAAATCGTCTTTTAAATTTTTATGTTGTTTTGTAATTTATTCAAACTTATTCCAAGTTCCTCTCGAAGTCAACTTTCTCAGTACTCTCGCTTCCCCTCGTCTACTGATTGATCGCCATGTCCATTCACAGACTTTTTGTTGGCGTTTTTTTGTTAAATTTTGACAAACCAACTTGAAACTGGTTTCGCTGACTACATCAGATTACTCTTCCTACGCTTACTCATTTCGGGTCCATAAATTTCAGGGAATAACTGTATAAAACTGGGATTCGCTTGAGATCCTTTACAATAGGATTGTAAAGCAGTAAAAGCAAAGATTACATTGTAAAGCAGTGGGTACAAGTTGGGATTGTAGCTGCTCACTATATTGTAATATAACCCTGCAGTTCTTTGATGGTGGCAGAGAAGTCTGTTGCACGTATTTGACGGTTATAAAGATATTATGGAGAACTTTGAATGACTTAAAATGGAGGCTTCAAAATTATACGCCTGGAGGCATAAAGCAATATTTTTTGAAATGTAATTCCTTACTACCTCTGTAAAAAGCGATTTTCAGCTTACGTGCAAGCCTTAAAAGGTCATACTCTTGCGTTGCGCTTAGTTTTAAAAAGTGTTTACAAGTCCAATAATTTTTGTGGCGTTTCGTCTAAGATTTTTTGTCTCACATTTCGGAAGATTCACTTTTTTGATGTTAACATCGCATTTGAAACAAAAAATAAAGTCGTATTTACTATATTCGCTTTTACCATTTTACTTAAATTGTACCTTACCTCCCAATTGATCCCATAAATCATATTTTTGCTCTGATGTTTATATATTTATTGAGACAGCTGCCTATAAATACATTATTCGGCGCGGCCTTGACGCGTTTTATGCGCTCCGTTCGGAGAAAATTTGTTCCGTTCGTACCGTCCACTGCGGGTCAGTCGGAAATTGGGAAGGTGTGTGGGTAATATGGGTAATTTGATTAACTTTGGAGGAGAAAGCCGACACAAACGCTTTCTGTTGCAGCGATATATATATATATGTATGGAAAAATTTCTAAAAGCAATTTTAACAAAAAAATTATTTTTTTTGAAATTTAAAATTTTTAACTTCGATTCCCTCAATTTCTGAACGGTAAACAATTTTAAAATTTCCGCCTGAAACTTTCTGAAAACATAATTTCTAAATTGACTACATTATCCCCCGTTTTTGGCAAGATTTCGTCTTAAAACCATAGTATTTCCAAACTGTTTTTAACACTTTCTTCTAACAACAAGTACATAAACTACAACTCTGACATCCGCCAACATTTATCCATTCCACCCCCACTCGAGCCCTACTGTAATTACTCCGCCACTATTTGTAAAGGCAATTTCCATGCTTACAAACAGGGTTACCCAGTTTCCTCTCCTCCACTTTTTCACCTTTAAAGGCGACACGTTTATTTTTTGCGCACGTCTTTTTAAAGTGACCACTTTCGACGCGATCAGGACTTGAGCGACGAAAATGGGGGGAGGGAGGGCGACGGAAATGGACGCAGGAGTACTCTAATTCCATATTTTGCGAACCAAACCAAAAACACAGGAGATTGCAGGGTAACAGGCATAGTATTGTAATAATTACTGTTGGTTTTATGGCTTCGTGCGGGCAGCACATTAAGCATCAGGGTGGTCAGGCGAACCAGTGGTTTTTGGGTTTGGGTCATTTGGATGGTCAGAGGGGGCTGGGGAGCGGGGACTCATTTTTGAACTGAATTTTTAATTTTCTGGTCACAAAATGAGGTCAAAAGACATGAAGTTTTATAAGAATGTAATATCTACCGGGAATGAATTAAAAAAAACTGTTATTAGACCGCGACTAACCAACAATTTCAAAATCCGCGCTTTGCAGAAACCTCAAAGTTAGTCAAGCAAAATTTTTAGCCAAAAATTTTTGCTTTTCAAATGTTTTCCAATTCTTTTTTGCTCTTTAACTCACTTCCTTAACTTCCTGCACCTCCAACACCTCGAGGCGTTCGTCTCCATTCATTTTCCCACCCACCCATGGCGCAGTCGATGATGGTTAGACTCGCTGGCAACCGACTGCAAAAAAACGAACGCAGATCTCCATCCTCTTTTTTATTGCAATGTTTTGTTTTGTTTTTGCTGATCGTATCACGCCCTTCTGAAGATTGTATCTTTTCGCGGTAAACGGGGCGATTTGAGGAGCTTCGGAGTTATTGCAAAAAGTGTCGTAAATCGTGGGCTTATGGGAAGTTTTTAACAGCTCTTCCCCAGAGCGTTCGAAACCAAAAGCCGTTTTGAGAGTGGTCGACATAATTTACAACGATGTTTTCGTTAAATGTCAAAAAAAATTTTTTTTATTGGGGAAAATAAAAAAGTCGAGTTTTTGAAAAAAATTACCAAAGAATCGTTTGTTTAAAGCAACTGGCAGTCCTTTCTTTTCCTATTCCGTTCTTATTACTTCCCTTTCCATGTTTCTTGACTTTCTGCCCCCAATAACCCGATCCTTGAGTTTGAATTCTTCGTTACATTGACCTTCTATAACAACCAAAATGCCCTGCAAAAACATTCCGACCGCGCGACCGGTGGGGGGCTCGTTGACCCAGTTTAACACGCACCATGGGGTCAGCAGCCCCTCCTTTCCACCAGCCCCGCCGCAAAGGTCCGTGGCTTACCTGGGTCGGCGGCTGCGGCGGCGGTTGCGATGCCCGCTGAAATTGGTCGTCGCGGGGAGAATTCTGATCCCCAAAGGCCAAGGATATTTTTTGCGAAGGGATGATCAGATGGCAGGGTAATTTCCAATGTTAGAAGGGTATCCGGAGGAATCTAAAAGTCGGATGTTTTGCTATACGACATTACTCATGACTTAGTGACATTTCGTCACAATGATGACAATATTCGCTAAGGATTTATCTTTTGCGGTATAAGTTTTGCATCAGCAATAATTCTGTACTATTTTTGCCACTAAAAGCCGTAGTAAGAGCGCTGCAAAGTTGAGGACCTATTTGTACCGATTTATTGCAATTTCGGTCAATTTCTTGCCTTAAATTTTCGAATTTTGATGATTTTTTTCTAGCATTGATGATCTTCTTCATGATCTTATGTCAAAGTTTGACAAATTACCCTATGAATACCCCTACCTCACTATTTACTTTGGGCTTTGCTCCCATTTCTACGTACTTTCTTTGAAATCAACATTTCTGATAACCTGAAAGAAAAACAGTTCTTACTCTTTCTTTTTACAAATACCTACCGTACAGTTATCACTCCCAAGAATAAGAATTATAGTTTCTACGGTAAGTGTTAGATTCACGTTAAAAATAAAACCCAATTGTATTGTCTATTTTGTATCCGGCTTACTGTAAGTCGTTGAAAAGGTTGTCTTTTTTGGTTAACCCGAGCATAATCGTGGTTTGGAAGCTGTCTGAGTAAGGAGTTTAGAGATTACAAGAAGCTTGCGACGTCCAAAGTAATTTTTATACTCCTTTTTTGAGTTAAAGCGATACTTCATCCAAATTTACCAAATTTTTAAGTTATGCAGTGACCTCAAGGATTGTCCTATTACAACATTAATTTTGGCTTAATTACGACGGTTGAATTGCAATTTTAACGGTTTAAAAACGAACCTTCAAAAAAATTTCTTTGTCTACTGTAGCAGTAACAACGGGGAAAAATTATGATGATATTCTACATGCTTACTTATAATTATTTTACTGTTTGCAATTTCGTCGGCTTTGTTTTAGCGGCAGGGCGTAAAAATGAGCGCGACCGGTGGGTGTTATCCAACAGTACTTGAACTTTTTACTGCAATCTCTGACCACAGTTTGAAGTTTTGAAACTTTTACGCTTTTCAAACATCACGTTGACGCTGAATTTTGTATCATTTTCCATCCTTTTGTATTGTCCACAGACTTATTTACAATGCCATACCGTTGTTTCTCAACATTCCCCATCCAAATGTATTTCATATTTTATTTCCCAATTCAAAAACAAAAATGGTTGCTCAATTTACAACATATACCAATAAATCCCACATATTTTGTCTATTTTTTACCGAACATTACTGGTCGTAAAGGTGGGTTTTATTGGGACTTTGATCTGTGCTTTTTTACAATATTGTAAGCGATGAACTTCGCTGATGGATGTCGCTAACTGGTTATGTCTTGATCGATAGAGGTTTTCATAATCTAGGATGATTAACTTTTCCAATCTCTTTAGAAAATGTCTTTTGTTTTCTAAATAGAGGCGTTGTGTTATATCCTTTATGAAATATTAGGTGACTAATTTTTGTCATCATCTTTACAAAGTTTTCAAATTTTATAAGGTGTATATTTTAAGAAAACGGTTTAACTCGCGTTTTGCAAGTGTAGTCAAAACTCTTTACCAACTAAGCTGATATTAAGCAAACTAAAAATTATTACATATATAAATCTTTTCAATTTTTAGTTTTTCTTTTTACTATGTTTGATCAACGTCTGGTCGGCATATCGGTGCGAGATACGTAAATAGATCCTTTTTTATTCTGCCATTACAAATGGTTGTCATCATGACTAGTTTTCCTTCCGAGAAAGCACAGTAACTTTTCTCGTTTCTGGGGCGTATTCTAATAAACAGAATTGCTTCAAACTCATGCGCAAAAAAATGTTTTTTGATGGTAAACCGTCTCCAGGCCAATTTCCTCATGGTCTTAACATTTTGCCTAAACCCCCACCTGATGCCCGCTGGGCGTTGTCTGTTTTTTCTATTTTTTACACAAATTTACACCCTCATCTTTCCCAGTAAGCGGCTTAAGTTTTAGCCCTCCCTCTGTTGCAAATTTTCTTGCATGTTTTCGCGGTGTGACCCAAATGGAGGGAGGGTGGGAGCAAAGACCGCCTCTGTAAACGCGAGTTACGGTATATAGAATTGCAAAACTTTGTCACATACAAAGTTCAAAAGCCCATTCATTCCTTATTGCATAGGCATGACGATTATTGCTGAAATTTTTTATTTGAAGAAATTGATTTTTAACAATTTTCTACAGTAATTCTTAAAATAATTGTTACGATTACATTTTTGAGCCAAAGCAAACGTTATTGAAACAGTATTTTAGAGTTTGAAAAAATTTTGATTAACTTTATTATACATGCGGTTAACAACAACGACACTTTACAAGTCGATTTCTTTCTTAAAATATCGATTACTCTCTTCTGGTACCCAATTTATACATAATATCTTCGAAAAATGCCTAAAAATTGATCATTAATGAACTTCTGACAATCTGCTGACCAATTGGTTCTTATTACAACATTTGACGTTCCCTTTACAAAAACTTTACTCTTGCACCCTCTCTAAAGCCCTTCTTTTCCTACAAAAACTCCGAAAACAGCCTAGGAAAAACCATCTGAATCAAAGTCCGTGGGTTATGGTAGCTATCAATGACCTTGCTGATAACATGGGTTTACGCTGTTTACACGTTATATTCTTATTATTGGTAATTTTACCAAAAACACGCTCTTTTTTGTTTCTTCCGAATCTTTTTGTTTCTTTTTTATACTCTCTTTTTTCGATGTTTTCATTTTATCGATTTATGCTTATTACAGCAACGTTGGGGCCTGAATTTTCCGTTACTTTTACTGTTCTTTGACCCCGCTTTTAACGAACATTTTTCTTAAGAGATGGCCGTTCGCCCCGATAAAGATTATTTTTAAATTCGCATGTTTTTCATTCATATTGCGTTGGGGGTGTGCAAAGATAAGGGATTTTAATTAAATTTTTACTTGGTATCACATACTAAAGCTTGAGATATCCAAAACAATATTATCTTCACCATGACAAGGGAGATCTTGGCATTTTTTTGCTACAAATCCGATAACTTGCGACATTTGAGGGAGGGAAATCTTAGATCACATCTGCTGGTCTTTATACCTTTATACGACTTTCACCGATATTTATACAAATAAAACGCTTAAACATCATTTCTTTATCCAGGGCTGATATGTAACTGGTATTCAAATAGATTTGTTTTCTCCAAAATAGGAGGTTCTTAATAAATTTTCTTCCGGTTTGTATTATATTATCACTAATCTTCAATGAACGTGTACTTTTACGCTTTTACTCTTGTTGACCTTTGTCCAAAACACCAATTTTTACGATGATTTCCACTTTTAGGTCATGTCCGAAGGCTTGGTGAAGAATGAGCTGCCGGATTCGAATCCTGCGACCACAAGCACTAGTCCTAGCTTTGAGCAAAAGCCGGCCGGACGACCCAATCCGGACAATAACAACTGCATCTATGCGAACCAACAGTTCGAAACAAACTACATTGTGATGAACGACCAAGAGCCCTCCTCGTTATCAGCCTACTTGTCAACAACGTTCAATCTGCTGGAGAGCGAACCATCGCAGAATTCGTGGTATGGTAGAAGTGTTTTTTATCGGGGTGTTTTGACCGCTTCGAAAAGCTTTCTGTTCGGTTGTAAGACCAGTCGTATTCTTCGAAGGTTGTCAAGGTCGGAATTCTTTTATCGGTTACTATTGAGGTTGCAAGATTCAAAACAACGCTTGTTACAATAACTGGACGGCATTACACTTTCCACAGTAATCGAATTTTGGTTTTGAAATGATCATTGCATAAAACACAAAAATCTTCAAATTAGAAACATAAATCACTACTGTAGCAAAAAAGCGATTACTTTTATATGTAGTATATTAAACAAGCGACATATTAATCTTCTTAAAATCTCGTTGCAGTTTCAGGAGTAATCAAGAACAGAAAGCCGTTTACTACGATCGGAGTCAGACATATTACCAGCAACCGGTTCAGATGAACGGCTACCCACAGTATATGATGGTTGATCGAGAGTCGATGAGTAACCAGTGCCAGGATTACAATTATGAAGTGGGTTAGCTTCCATTAACTATTATTATCATGTGATTTGAAATCTCATTTCCAAACCTTGTTCAACATTTCTGCTATTTTCTCCTCACGTTTTTCTACAGTATTCTAGATGTAAAAGCGTTTTGTATATTTTACGTCAAGCACTATAAATTCGGTTTTCCCTTTTTCCAGTTAATTGTAAATGGCACTTTACTATACTACACTCAACATTATTCATGACATTTTTGTTTTCAGCCAGCAGAAAAGCGTCAACGATTTCCATCGACGGTACGACAATGCCAACAGGAATATACAGACAATTTTCGCCGTTTCATCAACATTCCCTCAACTTCGACAGGTCCAAGTTCAGCGCCAGCGACGAATAACAGCGAAGATTCGGGAGTTCAATCACCCGATGGAAGCGAGGATTCCGATGGATCGGTCTCTGGAGGAGGGACGGTAATGTGCCCCGCTTGTAAAAATGTCTACAACAGTCCAAGGTAAGCGCGTTTCTACTGTTGTATAATACTTAATACAATCACGGCAAACTTGACACCCAGAACTTTAAAAATTCCTTTTTTTTTGGTTTACAATGTTTTGGGGTTTTCTTGCAAACAACAAACCCCACGTATACATAAAATGCTGATATTTCGCAAGACCTCTAACTGTTTTTTTTTCGATTGATGACAGAAAAACAGCGGTGTTGGCTTTTCAAGTCTAACTGTTTAAGATTCAAAATCTTTGTTGCAGTCGCTAAAAATATCCATCTCAAAATTGTATTCAATTTCACAAGGGGTTTATTTTCAAAGTATTTCGTTTTTACCGAAATTTTTTTTTGCCAAAACGTGGTCATAATTGCATATTGTTTCGATTTCCAGATCTCTAACGGGTCACATCGGTCGAACGGAGAAGTGTCGAGAAGCGATTGGGCGCGATTATCTGGAAGACATCATGAAGCGCGGGGATTCCGTCTGTATACCGGATGCGACGGCACCCGGCGAAGGGATTAGCCCGGTTTGCCCGCATTGTAACCGCTTCATTTCTCACTACAAGGTATGCAGATGGCTTTTATCTTTCTCCAGAATTACTTTACTATCTTCCATTTTTCGGAAAACGAAGGTAAAACTCCAAGAAGTTTAGATGAATTTTTAAGTCTTTCTCAAAGCCTAATTTCTTTTATTCTTTTTCATTACAATCCATGATATCGTGTAAGAGGACTACTGTAAGTATAACTGTCTCTTTTGATGCCAATATCCCTCTGCTGTGCGCCCATCTAAAGCGTACTGTCTTCTGGGCGCGGCCTTATCGAATTAGGTTAAGAAATGGGCCATAAATTTGGAGTCATTTCATTAGCCCACAATTTTTGAAACACTCAAATCCCACTCTCGTTTGTACCTACTGTAAATCATAATTTTTCGGGGTGTTTTTAATGTTTGGGCGTTGTAAACAGCTGCAGTCCCCAATATTTCTTGCTTTCATATGCATGGTCTTGCGGGTTCCCTTCTTTTTTGTAATGGTCAAGGTCGGGGCGGCGGCATTCCGTTGATTTACGAGCCCGTCAACGAGCGCCCGCTATAACCGATGGGGGTTTGCGTGTTGTTTTAATCCACTTTGGTTGGTTGACTACTCTCGAAGAAAACGTGTTGTGTTGTCTGGCTTTTGCACAAGTTTCTGGCTAGTTTATTCGCTTTTTTGCTATTTTTTATAACTCAATTGTGTATTTTCCCTTCAAAATCTGTCTCCTTCTTTAGTTCTCCAAGTATTTTGGCCCTAAAATCTTCCCAACTTTTTTACAACGCGTCAACAAGAAAATCTTTTACGATCTTTTTGAAACCACTTATCCCCCGGAAAACAATTATTCATTATGATTGTCTTGTATTATATAAATCCCTCTCTCCTTCGAAACCTGACAGATTTATTTTCTTCAGGGAAACATTCGCCGCCACGTGAATTCCTGCAAGCGGACGAGCCCCCGGAAGGAATCAAATGCCTCCGAGACCATGACCCCCTTCGGCTACAGCGGCATCTCGTCGTCGTCGGGCTCCACGGCGTCGTCGTTCGATCTCGCAACTCCATCCGCCTCCACCACCTCCAACCCGTCCGCAATGTCGTTAGAGGATCAGGCGCCCTGCTCCTCAGCTGCTTCCACCACCTCCACGTCAACGGTGGTCCCCAAGCCCGACCTCATGCTACAGCCACCCCCACATCATTATGCACCTCAACAGCCGCCAACATATCATATGGGCGGTTATATGCATCCCGAGGATCCGGTGGTGCATCAGATGCAAATGCCTCCACAGCACTTACCTCATGGCTATGTCGACTACATGCCTTATGATATGCCGATGCCTATGCATCAGCAGATGTATCAGCCAGTTTACGGGCAGATGGACATGATTCCACCTCAACAAATGACACCATTACAGCAAGAACAGCCAGCTTCAACTAAATCGCGACCCCCAAAGCATAATGGAATGGTCACTCCGGACGATCCATACGTGTGCTCATGGTGTACATTTACAACTGTCTACAAGGGCAACATGAAACGGCATCTGATCAGTTGTCATAACTGTAACGACGAGTTGTTGAGGAAGTATAATTTTGAGCTTGAAAGGTTACGAAAAAGCGCGGCATGCAGAGCCGGGCCGGATTCTCTGCCGTTTATAGAGATACGACCAGCGCAACCTCCAGGCACACGACGTCCAAGGAATGCAACCTCGAATAGCAAAAATATGGGACGGCCAAAGAAGGATAAGGAGATAAAGAGAGAACAGATAATGATGGATCAACCAAAAATGATGCATGACCAAAACATGGGTTACGTGGACAGTAATGGTATTCAATACTCGGTAGTGCCGCCCCCACAAACTATGGATTCGTACGAAATGTCAATGCAATTTATGAATCAGCCGGCGCAAGTTTTGGCCGCTCCTAATGCAAATTACGGGCTGATCAAAGATTGCGGAAATGACAGCGGATTGGGAATTCAAGACGAATTTGGTGAGGTCAATCAGCCGCCTCCATTGCCCGGGTATTAAGTAAGTTAACTAACTTTAATTGTTACGTTTTATTTATTTTTTTATTCTTTACTTTCGATCGTTTTTCCAAAAAACTTTTGAGATGTAATTGATATCAAGTACGATATAAAATGTAGCACGACACATAAGTTCCGACCTTGCCCTTAGCCCAGAACCAGCTTCGCATTTACATAAAGTTTTAATTACGCATTCCGCGGGGTATCCTGGTTTTTGCGCCGACATTTAATTAGTCGCCCTGCACCGCGCGTTCGGACTAGCGAACGGAACAAGGTCAATTGCTTTGCTTTCGAAAAACAAAATTAATTTTTTTTTCTGTTCACAAAAATACGAATTACAAAACACAGACTAATTTTACAAGTTTACAAGCTAATCAATGAAAATTTAAGGGGCTATCGAAGTATTTTTACCGCAAAAATGGTCGTAAGCAACGCTCACATTTTATCGAATCAAATAAATTGAGAGCAAATCTCGTAAGGCATAGGTGAGACACATAGCAGAAAACACCGACACTTCTAGCCCGAAAGTTGATAAAAATGCAAGGTTTTTTCATCTTATCCGTCCAAAAGCTCTGAAATAAATAAATCTTTTTCACATGAAATTGGCAGAGATACGAACAAGACCGTTCTCTGCATTTTGCGTACTCTCTAATAGATCTTTGAATAAGCGTCAGCAAACTCGTAATCAATTAATATATGGCGCAAGCATAAGTTTTGTAAATTAATAATATATATATGTGCGTCGCACTTTTGGCATTTTTCTGAAGATTGACATAAATAATACTTTTTGAAAGTGTTATATATATGTAATATATTATTTTATCTGTGGGGTTCTTCACAATAAAATCTTTTCATTTCTGGTTACTTTAAAGCTCTCTCTTCGTTTCAATTTTTGATTGCCGCGTTTTTTATTTTGACAACAAATCAGTGTATAAACTAATACACTCCTCGTTGCCACATGACAACTTCTGCAAATTAAATTGTTTATGCTTGCTCAAAGTCTGCAATGCCGCTTCCAACTCCCTAGTTTCCTTTACAGCGCAGATGAATGACGTCTTAAAATGCACTTATCATTAATAACCACCATTCCATTTTTTCAGATATTCGATCAACCGGTTCCCGATCCAAAATATATCAACCAAAACAATCACATATATTATATTATGTATCCGATATCAACGATAGTCACAAAGCGTAGAGCGTATGTTGTCCTATGTCAGGAATAGAGAGCATTTATTATTTTTATTTTGTATTTATTTTATTTTTCTTTTGTTTCACAAACTTTTAAAATTTCCATTTTGATTACTATTCGTATCTTATATTATACATGCCATGAAACAAATAAGAAGAGAAAACATTCGAAAAAATAAAGAAAATATAAATATTAATTGGAAGTTTTGCAAAAATTATTACAGAAACTAGCAACGGATATGGTAGACGGCCGTTTTAATACGCATATAAAAGGTTTTTCTCACAAGATTTGAATTGCCAAATGTTAATAACGGGTTTTATTATCCTTCTCTATTCTGCCAACCTTTCGAGAGCAGTTGTTACTCAAAGTTTTTGGCAAAGTTACAGTTTCAAATGTACACTTTTAGAGAGGTGTCCTGTTTCTCAAAGATTTGGCTCTCAGCTACATTTCTTTATATATAAAGAAATACCGTTTATTACAAAATGGTTATCAAGCAACTCATCGGATGTAGACGCATGAATTTCTTAACGTATTTGGAAATGTTTTGCAAGCAAACATATTTCAATCAGTAATTGGTGAGGGAGACGTTGGATAAATAGTCCCCATTCTGGAACTATTACATTTACATTACACGCAAAACAGCTGCTTTGCCATGGTGGGCCAACTATTATCCATATCGCCTTGGGCCCCAATATGAATAAATCACCTTCATTTAAAACGATCACAAATTTTGTTGTTGGTAATTATGTTAAAGTATCAACCGAGAGGGCACCATTGATGCCCTACGAGTCTTCAGTACGTCTGCGATTCTTTCGCCGTCGATTCTATGACATAGTTATACTACCTATGTTATGCTTCGGATGTCCAATGTTTATTAGAAATAATTTATTCGTGCCTAATCCTGACCCAGATCCTTTCATCATTTTTTTAAAGCGTATTTTGCTCGATTTTAGCAGTGTTCTTGTTACAAATGTAAGGAGATGTGCGCCCCCAAAACGGTGCTGTAAATGTAAAGTGTCAAGTATGCACAACTCCATTCACTATTTCTTTCTGACCCTCCACATCTTTGGACTACAATAATATGTGTAACATTAAAAAGAATACTTGTTTAAAAAAGAAGAGTATTAAGTGAAGGTTTAGTGGTTGAATGTAAATTTAAATACTTTGCATTGTTGGGAGTATTGTTGGAAGCGGATTTTACAATAAAGTCCCTGTCAATTGTAGTCTTGAGTTTTAGAGTAAGAATCGTCTGTTCTAATCTTCATTTTCTTTACATTTACCCATTATTTTCTACAGGTTAAGATGGAATAATCGGCTAACTTCTTAACACAAAGTAATTATTTTTACCATGGAATTTTCTTTCCTCTATAGCACTTTCGAATTGCTAAATCCGATCTTCGGAAACATCCTTAATTTTCTTGTTATTGCAACTTTGCTTCGAACTAAATCTCAGACTCTTCGACGTCATCGACGTATGCTTTTAACAAGCACAATCTGTCAACTGCTCTACATTTGGCTATATAATATTGGCCAATTCAGAATTGAGATCAGCAATGGCCATGTCTTTGTAATAGTGACTGGGCCATTAAGATTACTGCCATTAAAGGCCCATTACTTTCTATATGCTATATTCATCATGACGACGTTCGCCGCAAGCAATGTTCTGTTGTTTGAGGTGTATTACACAAGACAGATTGTTTTTGAGTGAGTTTGAGCAGAGACACTTTAGGCCATCAATAATGGTTTGACAGTCGACTGGAAGCCGTGACAATTGAAGAGTAATAACTTTTTGTCGCCTTGTAGGCTAGCTAAACCCCAGCTCGCTGGTCGCAACTTTGTTCGCCTTCGACCTCCGATGGCCTCAGCTTTCTCAGTTGGCACCAAAAGAAACAAGGCTATGGAAATTAAGTCAGCGAGTTAGGATTTGGCTAGCCAAGAAGGTGGCAAATGATGTTTTTCTGATTCTTCAATTGGCAAAGTCCGAGTTTTTTGGCTATACAAGTCAAAAATTTATGTAAATTCTAATATTTTGTTGTGCTCAACTCACCATCAGTCTATTTCGTTAAATTTTCAATCCTGACGTTTTCAGAAACTACCACATGACAATTGAAGACATTCAAAAATTTGCAATATGCTCTATCTTCTTCGGCGTTCTCCTCGGCCTTTGGGGAATCTACTGCGCCATGGAAGCCGGCGATCCAAGTGATTATCTGGATTTCTTCGTCATCTATCAGCGCTATTATATCAATAACCGTCCAATGGAATACTTAGTCTTAAACAAAGTAAAGCTACAAAATTAATTCTTTCAGTTTTGCAAATTTAGAGTCAACTTGGCTTCAAAATTTTCTTTTTTCTGGTTGCAACTTTGGAAGGAGCCAGTGTTTCTATGGCATTTTATTGGGGCAGATATATCTATATGGATGTCTATAACAAAGATACCAATATCATTTGTGCGATGCCAAAAGAACAACGGAAATTGGTCAAAATCATTGTTATTCATGTAAGTTTATGTTTCAAAATTAAATAAAAATTCTGTTTGCTATGCTCTATCTTTCATGTTTACTAGATGCTGACAACATCATACAGAACCGTTTCTTTTCAGGCTGCCGTTATAATTTTCCAAGCGGTTCTCCCAACGGCTTTAATCGGAATTGCCGTTATCTTGGAATGGCAATGTTATTATATTGGAACAGTCGCTCTGACCCTTCGAAGTACCGTTCCAATCTCTCATCCGCTAACAATTTTGTTGACAATTAATCCATACAAGCTGGCCTTTCGAAAAAGAACTAACAATGAAACTGAAACTGGAACTTTTACAGAAAATATTACTTATATGTCATAATATAATACATATGTATTTCAATTTTTGTTGATTTAGTAATTTTATTGCAAATATGTAATATTTACAACGTTAAGACGATAAAAACTTAATATTTAATATACATGATGTTTGATGGCCTCCTCTTATTACTATTTTTTCGATATCTTGTCGTTGTTGCGAAGCCGGAGTTGCTTTGAGTTGAAGTGTCAGTTCCCACTCGAATCCGAAGCCGCCGCAACACAAATCTTCGATAAGGACCAATAAAACAGATGGTCATTATTGAAGCAAAAGTGGACTGAGATGCAATTACTAAGATTCCAATTTTGGCAGTAAATGAGGTAAAGGGTTTGCCAATTAAAGCTGAGGCAAAGGTAACACAAACGGGAAAGAGGACGAAGATGAGCGGAACCAAGAGCTGAAAAAATACAATAAGTTAATGTAAGGAATATAATATAAAATATTAAAAAAAATGTACTTTTGTGTTTTTTGGTCGTGTGTAAAGTATAAAGCACAGATTGTGGGGGCAACGTACAGATTGAGATTGCCATTTTTAAAAACGTATTCTAGATTTTTAGCTTGCGTCAAAATGTCTACGATACCGAAAACCTCTCGAAAAACCGATACTTTTTTTGAAAACTTCCTGTATATGGCAACGTTTACAGGAAAGATGAATATTTGGCCCGCAAAAGTTGGAAAAGTGTAGCCAAAAAAAATTATTTTTTCCTATGGCCACTACATCACTCACATACATACATATCAGTCCGTCGTTCAAATGAAAAACAATTTGTTTTTGCAGCGACACAATGCATCTTCGCCTTCTCGGTGGCGATACGATTTTTGATGCGACAGTGGGCTCATAATTTTTCCGACAGACTGATATCCCGGCTGTCCCCGCAAAGACCGACGCAAAATTTTAGGCATTGATCCAAATTTTATTCATAAAAATTATTACCTGGATTCCCAGCAGTATTGTCAACTGTTTATGCATTCGATAAGTCGATTTGGAAAAGATTGCCCCTTGTTGTCTTATCAAATATAGAATATACTTTACACACAGTAAATAGAAGAATTCTGCGAATACGGCAATTGCGAATATCCCCAAAATCAGACTTTTGAATTCGCTCTTCTCACTTTTGAACAATATCCGATACGATCCCGGAGAAATCGGATCTTTCTCCCAGAGTCCTCGTTGAATCAACAGGTTCTTTGCTTGCTCTTGCGTAGCCATCGAATTACTTAGGCCAAATCCAATGCCAAAAACGATAATTTCACAGAAAATAATGTAGATTACGGTGCAAATTGGATGGCTGGCAACCCGACTGAAGGCTTCGTTGGGAAGAATCACAACGAATCGATAAGCAAGGCCATAATTTTGACAAGAAACGACGTTACCCGCAAAAACTGAGAGGAAAATTATCTGAAATTTACAAAATATAATATGTACAAGGTTTTAAAATTCATATTACAAAAGTATCTACATGTGTGTTATATATTTTTAGCTTACCATAATATAGACGCCTTTTTCACCAACATGAGAAAAGATGCCTTCCATTTTTAGACCCGTGCCAGGAAATGGATCACCAGGCTGAAATTCAAAAATTAATTTTGATGAATAGAGGTAACACTTAACAGAAGAAATGCCCAAAGTGCGACGAACCGATTTCCCTTAAAACTGAGCCATTGTTTTTATTTTACAGAGTTATTTTACATATCTTTATTTGTGACAAGTTTCATCAAAAATATTCCTCGCACTTTGAGCAATTCAATTATTATTCTGTCTACTTACCACGGGACAAAGTAGAAGCCCAATGATAATCGTCAAGACCATGTCATTCAACTAAAACCCCAAAATATATTATTTTTGTCGCCTCTCTTACTTACCGTGGCGATCACCAAAAAATAACGATAAAAACCCATTGTTTTTGGCGATTTTTTAATAATGATATAAACCACCGATAGTTGAACAAAAACTGAAAGTGTTGACACCACGGTATGGGCAAAATGATACCATGTCATCGACATGCCTTATGGCAAAGCTGAAAATGTAATTGTATTGTTCAGATATTGGAATACAAAAAGCATCTCGGTAATGAAACGGCAAGAAATGTCGGTTATTTTTTCGATAATTTGCGTCATAGATCACGGAAAAACGGGGGTTATGTAGTTCCGTACCAGAGCTATGAAAATAAATGCCCTTAGGGCTTTTGTAATTTTAGGAGTTTAAAGGTTTCACCTGCAGAAAAAAAATGGAAAATAAACTTTAAACGAGTCTTTTTCTGGAACGCTGATTCCAAAAATCAAACTACATGTAAACAACGAGGGCAAAACACTCACAGTATTTTATAATATGTATTAAAAAAGTTTGTTTAGTTCCAAATTACTGTTAATAAAATTATAGTCTTATTTGATTAGATTGGAACACAAAAATACAAGAATATAAGGGTGCATTTAGTGCAAGGTGCAAAAGAAATTTATTTAAGTACTTAAAAATGGAAAAGAAATGTTAAAAATAAAAGATGGAGAAATGAAATTTAAAACATAATTCCCTTGGATTGGCTAAAGTCAAAAAAACACAAAGCAGATTGGGATCGGCATAATCAATCTCGAGGTTGAAGAATATGCGACGCTAACAGTTCAAAAAAGAATTGAACATAAATATAAAACGTCACTGAGTTTTGCTTTATGGATTACCGCCCAAAAGGGATGCCTTGCTATCGTAAAGCACGCACAAATTAGAATATTCACCCTCTCTGTGATACAAAAAACCAAAGGCTACAGTAAAAGTCAAACAATATCCTCGTTCCTTTTTAATTTTCTCCCCTGGCGCCACTGTAAGCCCAACATGAATAAACTTTTAAATTGTCTGACTACAGCATCACCACTCTAATACATACGTTTAAAATTACCACAAAACTTTTGTATTTTTGACTCAGCAACTTAACCTATACATTCAAAGCCCCTACCATTGTATCTCAAACGTACGTACTATGTATGTAAAAGTCATCCTCAAGAATTTTGTAACAGGCTCCGGTTCTATTATTGGTCTGTTATTCATCCTCTTTTATGACAATTTGTATTGCTCCATATAAAACTTGTATTCAGACATTGGAATAAACAGAGTCAAGAGTGTTTTTACCCGAAACTCAAATGTCTTACTACAAAACGTCCCATTGTTGTGAGGATAAAGGTAAATTTAGACGTGTTGTAAACAAAAGAAGTGAGTTTGGAGTGCCATGACGGGTGTTTGTGTTATTTTTTAATTTACTATGAGCAGCAAGCATAATAACATCCGGTTTTAAAGTGTAATTACACAGCTGTAAACAACAAGAAGAAGAAAGGTTCCAAAGTTCATGTTCACACTCAAAGGTGAATCCTTGTTTCTCAATATTATCTTATCGATTTTACACTTTGACCGGTAAATACAAAAAGAAGACAATGATTTTTGGATAGAAAAATAAGAAGAAGCCACCTCATGGTCATGGTAACCTATATACATTCATAATAAAAATGTAAAATAAGAATTTAACAGAATCTGCTTACCATAATCAACCATTGCTTTAGGTGAGACCACACAATATGTACACACATATGAAAAACATTTTGTGAGTTTTAAAATTAAAAAAAAGTTACAGAACTCTCTACCCTGCAATTAGAATTTCTCTCTCTCTCTCTCTCTCTCTCTCTCTCTCTCTCTCTCTCTCTCGCTCTCTCTCTTCTCTCTCTCTCTCTCTCTCTCTCTCTGTATAAAACCTAAAATACAAAAAGCTCGGCAAGAAAACAAACTTACCAGCACATTCCTTATATGTATATATATATACATATAGTAAATGTATATATTGAACAAGGAAGTTTAAACAAACATGCATAGACTTGTTCGCTTACAGAAATTAGAAGGCGTTCATTATTTTCAATACCATAATTATAGCGTACTTAGTTTACCTACATCTAAAGATGATGTGCATCATTATTTAATGCATAGTTTTGAAATATAATTTTGATCTGGAACTTTTTTAACTTTTTTAAATTTTTTAACAAGTACCTGTGGTCCAAAAAATCTCCCTCCCCCTCCCCAGACTAACTCCTCATCTACGCGCTAGCACTAACAAAAAGGCGCAAAGCTGAATTCCGAAGTAGCGCCCTTTTTTTATAAACGAACGCACTGAAAGTTCTGCAATAGATCAAATTTCATCAAATTTTAGCGTTTACTTGTGCCAATTCTGGTCAAAGCATATTGTATTATATTTAACGACTGTTCTTGCAACACTTCTATCTATAAAAGTTTAACAGTTCATTCCCACAAGCCTCTCAAATGTCACCTATAAAAAAGTTACATGCTTATCAGCAATTCCTGAACAAAAGCCAATAAAATTTGTTAATAAAACAACTCCGTTCACACCTCAAACCGCAAAAAACTTGATTCCAAGAAATTATCAGTCTTTTGGAAGATGAATTCCTTTTATTTTCTAATTTTTTCTTTTCTATTTTTTTATTCTAAAGCCTGGAATCTGCACAAAATCTATTGGGATCTGACCTTTGTTCCGAAATCTGATGAAATTCCGAATTTAAAATCCTTTACAAGCTCTATTAATATTACTTTGCAATGCGAAACCTTTGGATGTGATCTGAATTTACCGTTTATGGTAAAAAATCTCACCTTAGAGTATTGCAAAGCTTACAAAAGCGGATATTTAATTGGGAGTTATGAAACAGATATCAAGGAAAACATTTGGAATATCAAATTTGGCGTCAAATTCGCGAGACTTGAATACTTAACGCTGGAATTTAAGTACACTGGGCTCATCGGAAATGAATTCGGATTCAATGTGAAGGAGTATTACGTAGATGGCGCTAAAAAGTACGTATGCAATTTAAATTGCCCTAAAAGTTTAGGATACTTATAATTAATTGAACAAGATGAAAACTTTAAGGAATGTCCAATTAGATGAAAAAAAGCTGGTCTTGATTAGGGTTCGCATAATCAGGTGCACACAAACCATGAGGACAAAAAGTGTACATATCAAACATTGACATTTTTACTCAGACTTTACAGGGACCCCATTTGTATATGGACAAAGCTGGGCAAAGAAGTATTATTAAAAAAGGAAGTACCCCAAGTGCGAGGTTCTGATTTTTTTAATTTTGCATACACTTCAGGCATAGGCCACATATTAATTCCTGAAAATTTTAACTTTTCGAGTGGCCGAAATATTATTACAAAAATCTGTAACGTTCTTTAAAAAAATCGGGAGTTAGTCGTTTCTGTCTTAAAGCATAATACATGCATGTCTGTGTTTCTGCCTTGAACAATTTTATACAAAAAAATTTTAAATTTCAGTTACTATCTGACCACAAATACGTCGAATCAGCAACAGATGGAATCGCTGTTACCGGTTTTCAAGTTTCAGGAGGAATTTTTTCTGACGATGAACGTAGACGCCAAAAGAACTGTGATTTCAAATGGAAGAATAATGAAAAAAAGGTGGGTGATTAACTGATATAACTTAATAGTTTTTCTGATGGTGCTAGGACAAAGTTTCCGAATGAAAATAGTAATGATAATCCTTATTATTATAGAATTTTATGCAACAAAAATAGAAACAATATCGCAAAGTTTGGAACCGCCGAACTCATTTTATACATATTTTTAGAACAATTTCCTCAAAGAATTCTAAATAAAGCTCCTCCCAACTCAAGAAGATACTTTAGTATTTAATATAACCCGTAATTATACTTTGCACATGATGGTACCTATTGGTATATAATTTTTATCAACTCTCAGTATTTTCCAGCTCTTTGACATCAACGCATTTCGATGAGATCAAATTAAACCGTTTGGAGGATATAATTATAATAATCGGCCCATTTTTACACGAACAACATATCACAAGATACAATAATACGGTAAAAAAAGAATGAAAGGGAATGATCTTGGATGACGTTCAGATTATAGATTATATACAACCGGAATTACAGTACAATGGAGACAGAACTGGAGAGTTTCTCGAACAAATTTGGACAGTAATTCAAAATTTGTTTGGAAAAGAAGAAAGTGATATTGGTAGGTCCATAGAATGTTGGTAAAATTTAAGAAAAAGAGCGATTGTTTGTTACAATTGGTCAAAATTTCTAATATTATTCTGCCACTAATGACAAGTGCCTTAAATTCAACACAAGGGAGCTGCAACCATTTTTTTTAAAAAAATATTTAAATACACTGAAGGTAAAACCGGCAGATATTGCAAAGATTACCGACATGTAAGGAGAAAAAAATAGTAAATGCAAACGACAGTCTTTTTTAATATTTTAAGGACTTTTTGGTAAAAATAAAATTTTATAAGCTTGCATAATTTCTTTAGCCATTGTCAGACTGATCGATCTTTCATCGCCCACATGGAATGGCAACATCCTCTCTCTTCCTTATAACACATCTCTTCTAACATCATTTATTCCGAGCAAGCAAATGGTTCATATGAAAATAGAGATTACAGCAACTTTATTGAAAAGATATTTTGGTCAAGGCCTAAGGGCTTCTAATCAAAAAACGGACAACCTTTTTACAGGAATCTCAAGATATTTGGCTGCAAAATTGCTAGAAGATACAATGGATAACGTGGATGATCAATTGTTCTTGGTGAGAAAAACCGAAAAAGATAATATTTGAAGTGTTTTTAGAATGAAATCATGATTAAGAATCAAAATGACGCCGGAGATAAAATGAAGGACATGATGTATACGTTGGAAAGAATTTTTGGGAAAGAAGTTACTGTCAATGCAGGTGTACAACTTTACAACGACTATAATGGAAGGAAAGTTTCCTCGGAACGGTTTGGATATGCGTTTGAAAAGGTGAGCTTTAACGTTACTGAGGGGTATTTGCAATTTATTATATAATACATGTATATTTCAAATTGTAGGCGATAAAAAGCAGACCAATATGTGGACGAATAGCTGCGGTTGAGATGATCAATTCTTGGATTCAGAATATTGGCGTCGAAACTACAGTAACCATTGATTTAAATTATAAATTAAAGCAGAGTCCGCTGAAATACATTGAGCAAAAGATATTACCCATATTTTATCTGGATGATAACAAAGAGGAGAAGTTTTTATATTTGCAAAAATGTAGGTAAATTAAAAATTTTAATGGTTTTCCTATATGTAAGTTCTTGGCACATAAATTGCCATTTACTTTCCTGTCATAGGCTATGATTAAGTAGAATCAATGACTATTGTTCACGTGAAATTTAAAAGCAGTGTAATTGCAGGCTACCGCCCATCTTTTGGAGAACATATGAGTTTCACGCAAATAAATTAAACGGGCACAATGTAGAAAGGTCACGTCGACAGGAACATTGAAACAGCATGTTCTCATAACGTACTAGAATAGTTTTTTTTTTGATGAATGGGCTAATATGCAAAAGATATGTGAAATTTTGGAAAAACGAAAGAACTCAATCTTGTTAAAATACAAGTGGTTTATAACCATATAATAGGATAGAGCCACAAATAATCTCCCTCTGCTGCTGGGTTTTGTCATATCTTACCTTCGTTTTCAGCGGACATCATTTGCTTCCCTAGCACACCTATTGACTTTAACAGCAAGATCATTTTCTCTCCATACCCTCAAATCTATAACATTCTTTATCATCAAACCGTTCTTGAATTTTATCAAAGCTACGGTCTGGACAAATGTACCGACGAAATGGTTTACAACTTGCTACTGAATTATCAGAACGATTACAAGGAACCGGATTTGGAGTGGATGTTGACAAATGTTATTAGGACAAGGAACATTTCCAAAACTTCTGTAAATTTACTCGAATTAATTTTGGAATTTTGGGAAAGACGAAAGTTCAGTGCAGATTTTAATGTAAGTCTCCGTTCACAAAGTGTAATTTTATTTAGAATATTTACAGAAACTTTATTTATGGACACACGCAAAGGCTAACTGAGGATATCAAAAGCTCGAGTTTGAGGAAACGGTAGATTTAAAGTTGGAATTGTAATGTTTGCAGATATTTGCAATCTTTGGTGAACAACGAAGCCGTTAGAGTTGGGATTGAAGAAGAAAAGGAACGCTATGTGAAGAAGAACGATGATTATCAAGTTTACCGCGCAAAAAATGGAACAGCGCTTTTGAAAAGGTAGCATGTTTTTGTTTGCAAGGGACCTCTCCAAGAATCGCAAGTTTTTTAATGTCATAAAAGTACATTGAAAAGGCGTATGATTTTTGCCGAGAGACATCATCTACGATTTGGCTTTTGTGGATAGTCAAAATTTTGAATATACTCTTGGGCCCATACATATCAGTGTTTTAAAAATTTAGTCATTTATTGCAAAGCACAAACCAATTGTAACCCCTTCAAGCGTTCCAATGACGTTAAAATATTCAAATAATATTTTAAGCAATTTTTGAATCATATGCACTTTTATAGTGTCCTTCTAATTTAGACTAGATCCCGACGACCTTGTCTCTATGGTCTGCTCATCAGTCAGTAATCTAAATTTTGCTCAACATTTCAACTGGACCAAGATCATATCGGAACTTTCCAAATTGCGCCCCTCGGTCGTGTACCAACCTCTAATTAATTTAATAGGAAAAGGACTAAAATGTCTCACAATTATTTGAGTACCAATTAACATTTATTCCATGAGAAAAAAATAAATTATGCTGTACACTTTTAATAGCACATTAACTTTAAAAAAACTATTTACAAGGTGTCGCTAACTACAGTCGCTGAGATCGCGGGGATATTAAAGTTTTCGCAATACAATGTAAAATATGTTATAGGCTTCAAGACATTATTATTCTGTCACATTACTCCATAAAAAGCCAATTGATAAAAGTTGCGATTACTGCCAAAATTGAATTTTCGATTCTTTTCCCAAAACTTGTAGGGGCCACACTCAATTCAACTTCATCAGTTGTATTCAAATTCATCAATGGACATCCGGCTTTTCCATATCTCCCAACATGGACTCCAAAATACATCCGATGATCTTCAACATTGTCGCGACTACTTTCGTCATGGCATTCCGGATCTGTAAAGTCTTGACAGATCGAATATGTTGTGTTGGAAGTCATGTCACTGGGGTACCAGACCTGAAATTTATGACGTCAAAGATCAGAAAATATTTATATTATCTGTCTTCTACTTTGTTTTTTAGAGCTTTTTTAAAACCATCGGCCTCAAACAACGATGACCTACCTCATTTGGAAAATGTCTATAGCCAAATTTCCTCGGAAACAAATACGTTACAATATCTTTGGCATGGGCAATACGAAAGTAGTTTGGAATTACTTCCTTGAATCTCGTAGCAAATACAATCTCGCCGACTCGAGGCTGACTAAAAGGACAAAATAACCCACAAAAGATCTTATAAACTTACCCAAAACTATAATTCTCGGTTTGCTTCAGCCTCACGATCTCATTTCGCACCAAAGTAGCAGAAACTAAAGAAGCCAAAGCTCCTCCCAACGAATGGCCAGAGATCCAAACTTTATAATCCGGATACTTTTTGATTGAATCTCTAATTTTGTCCTCCATTTTCTCCCATAGTAACTTGTATGCGTGGTGGAAATACCGGTTAATTCTTCCCATGTCATCCAGAAATGGGACTTTATGCCCTAAAGCGCTTGTGGCCTGCGTTAAGAGTTGGACCGCGCTGGTTGAACCGCTGAAAATTAAAGAACGTTAAAGATTTATTTGAAAAAAGTAATCAACACTTTAAATCGAAAACGAATGATGAAACCGAATAACGGGGTTCTTACCGAAATACGATGGCCAACGCTTTCTTCTTATGTAACAGAGCAATATAGCCAAAGCAATCGTGATCAAACACTCTCCCACAGTCCACGGTGACTTCTTGCACCATCTAAAAAAGTGCATTTATAAATAAAACTTCCAAAGTAACCACCAGCTTTACCTAAAATATGCGTTTCACTCACCTCTACCACATCAAAATGACTTTGCAGACAAACGATTGGATCTTTTGAGTAAGCACCAGCGGAGAGTACCAACAACTTCTTTGCCGTATTTTCATTATATCCCAAGTCATTCTTTCCAAGAACAAAGTTGATTAATACTAGTAACAATAGTTCCTTGACCATGATTTGTACTATTGAATCACCGAACGGGGCCTTTTAAATCATCGATTTCAAATGAATCATTGGTCGAAACTCAAACAAAAAACTGATAAAAGGCCGGGGGAGGATCTGCATTTATTACGATATTATAGTAAAATATCCGGAATGGAACAAGAGACATTTCATACGATGAAACTGATTTGGATGTTTTGGAAAAATTCTAGGATAAAAGTTTATTTACATGCAACAGAGGCTACAAAGGACGTGCAAATATTTTTTGGTGCATTGGAAATATCCTTAGGGTCTATTGAAATGTAATTTTCACTGTGGGAAATAAAAAAAGGACCCCGAGTTTCTAAAATATTGAATAAAAGTTGCGGGAAACGTCTGGGGAGAAGAATACATAGGCTTGATCTTGAAAATGGTTTGTTTACCTTTTCCGTATAGCCATGTTTTTGTCGGTTAGTCAAATTTTTGCATGGTTTGACGATTTCTTTCTCAAAGATTTTCAAATCCAAAAAAATTTCTTTGAAATCAGATTTTTACTAGAGGTGTAGCAAAACAGAAGTAACCTCCCATAAAATGACTCTTTAGATTGAAATATGTTCCCTATAAGACCAAAAAAATCAAAAACAACCTGTTTAGATCACAAACACCTCATTTTAATCCAAAAAACTCTCACAAAAGACATAAGTCGCCGTAAAACCGAAGTTCAACTGCTTATACAAACTCCAAAATAAACAGTTTCGTTGACCAAGTAATCCCCGTCGGTGAGAATGTTTTCGATTTCCACGAAACTATCAGTTCCCAGCCATCCATTCGGCTTCTCGGCCTTGGGTCTTCCCACAAAACTGTCGTCTACTACTTCGTGAGAAGGATTTAACTCAAATCGATAGTCCAATCGACTGGTCGCATTCTTATTTTGATCGTAAAGAATAAGAGTTATGGTATCTTGGAAAGGCCATTTGAGAATTGAATCGTAGGGACCGGGGATTAATTGGACAAAAAAGGAAACGAAGCGACCAAATGCTGAAAAACATTATTTATGGTAAAGTCGGACATAAATTGGAATTAGAATTTGGCAAAGCCAATGTTAGATTGTTATTTTGCGATTTAAAGTGACCCTTGAAATTTTACGGTAGAAAATGGCAAAAAACAATATTTTTTGATAGTTTCAGAGTAAAAGACCCTTAATTCTTTTTCCAAAAATTGTGAAAACAAATTAGACACTAAGTAAAGACGCTAGTTATAGGATGCCTACTAGTAATATATCTGCAGACTCCTTTTTCTTTCACTCACCGCTATCCCTTCCATATGGAATCAAAATCGCTTGAAGTTGATATCCAAAACATTCGCTGCGAAATGGCTCGGAAACCAACACCTCTCCCAGTCGGTTCTTTCCTTTTCTCAAGACTTCATTGAACCCAGTAATGGGCCAGACCAACTGAACACTCTCACGACATAGAATACTGTTGGTTGAGATCTTTTGTGCATGAAACATTGAAGTGATCTGGTCGTCATCGTCAAGGACTTTGTTGATGACTCGGAATTTATCAATAACAGCGTCGTTGAGGACAGTCAAATGTTTGACTGGGCGCTTACTTTCGTGGTCATTGCCCTGAAAGTTTCAGGGAACACGTATTGATTCTAGGAGCAGATTTTGATGTAGAAACATTACAAACATCTGCCAAATAATAAAAAATTCCCTGAATTGATCGTAAAACTTCTCTTACCTCAAGATCACATCCAAAAATGTAGAATCTGCATTTGTCCTTGTCAATAATCAAGTCTCCATCATCATTCAGATTGCTCTCAATATTTCCACTCTCAATCTTTCTACCATCGCTAACTCGATCTCTAACTTTCTGAACTTGTCCATCACTTGCCTCTTTGCTCTCTTCTTTCTCTTCCTTGCCCTCAACTTCATTTTTTACATCTTTGTTCACCGGATTATCTATAAACATTAATCCTAAGAGTGCTTTATAATCTTTATAATAATGATATATTTTTATATACAGTATCCCTTATTTTCTTACCTTTCTTAGCTTTAGTTTTTGGCCTTTCCTCAGCCGGTTCAACAATCAAAATATCAGCGCCCTTCTTTGTGTTTGGCCTCTCTGATTTGGAAGTCTTAGCTCGAGTTGGAGGAGGCGCATCTTTAACTTCTTCAGACGCTGCATCCTTTTCAGAACCCTTTGTCGTCTTTGCATCAAAACGGTCAGACATTGTACAGGATATAAAAGGAAAAGAACTTCAAATTTTGTCTTATCGTTCGCTTTGAGATTAACTTTATAGCCATGGATACACTGCATCTCCTTGGTAATTCAGAAGGATATTTTAGTTTTTATTTATTTTTGAATCCATTTGTTGATGATAATCTATATAAATTTAGAACGTCTTTTTTGAACATCACGATGGCTGATAATAACCCCACCGTATTCAAACAGATTTTCTTGCCGTCACAAACACTACGAACTTCGGATTCCCGTAACTCATTCTTGTCTACCACATCTATTCTATTAGTTATGCCCATTAATCTTCGATCTGAGTCAAGATGCCCTAAGAACATGCTGTCTGGCCTACTAATAATGGCAAATTGTCAATGCCATGGTGCATTCAGACATAAATAAAACAACCATAAAAAATAATTTACTGAGTATTTATTCTTGACTGCCCTTTTCTGCGAAAAATAAAACATTAAAATATGCTATAATTTTATTATAACCAAATAAGAATGAGTTATAAAATGTATTACTAAACGATTCATTCAAAAGCGTGACCGTTATAAGCGAGAGAAACCTGTTTTGAGTGAGTGAAAGCGTAGTATTTCTTTATAATGAAACGCATAAGACAAAGATAAAGTATTTGCAGACGAAACAATACCAAGGAACCACGAAATACATCTGAGTATTTAAGGATAGAAAACCGATTATAAACCCGAAAAGCCAACAAAAATATATCTTCAAAAATCTATTTGAGCTCTACAAACTTTGAACAATTTCTCGTTCTAACGCCAACAGCAGTTGAAAAGCTCTTGAATTCCCAGTAGGTCGACTTTGAAGATATCTGGACAAGACATCACAAGCCTTGATCGCTTCAATCAAATTCGGAATTTCGGTTTGCCCAAAAACAAGTTGATCACACGGTATCGGGGTTGATTCGCGGTTACCCACTTCATGTTGGGGCCTTTTATCTTCTTTTGGAGCTTCTTTTTTGGTTCTTGTCTCAATCTTTGCCGTTGCCTTATCTTCGACTTCCTTTTCTAGACCATCTGAAGTTTCGGCGGGGCCACTGAACAGCTCTTCCATTGTTATCGATTCTGTCTTTATTTCAGTTACAGAATCCGAGCTCTCTTTGAATTCTCGGAGCCATTTGGATATCAGTAGTTCCTCCGAAGAGAAGTTGGCTTCGATCTCATCGGCTTTTCGTTTCCTTAGTGGGACTGAACTGAGTTCGGGTTTTTGAGCAAGATCTGGATCAATTTCTCGATTAAACGTCCCGTTCTTGAAGAAGACACGAAACCGAGTCTTGAATCGTTGAAGCCATCCATTCGAGGCTTGAAAATCGACATTCAAGATGTTTGCAATTTCTGTGGCTTTCTCCTAAAAATAATTTAACATTTTTGAGTTTACTTTCACTGCAAAATGCAATAAAAATCGAGTCTAAATCTTTTGCTTTACCTGAATCAAAAGTCCTGGAAATTGAACTTCGGGGTCCTTCTCTCTTTCAGATGTGATCCAATCTAAGACGCCTTGTTCCACCTCCGGATACTTCCCTTTCCTGAGTTTGGAGCTCTTTCCTTGCCTTCCTAATGTCCAAGCTTGTTCCACGATTTTTCTTTGATTAACTACTGATGAGATCGTCGACTTTGTAAGCCCATATTTTGCCGAGATTACCTTCAAAGGCAACTTGGCATCGTGCATGTCAATTATAGCTTTTTTGGTCTCCAAACTTATTCGATGCCGACGTTTCTTTTCTTGGGACTTTCGTGGGCTTTGTCCTTGCAAATTAGGTAAATCCATTAATGAAGCAATGTCGATACTGAAGCTTGGACCATCTTCATTTGAAGTGTTCTGCTCTTCACCCAATGACGGCGCTTCCAAAAGGCTGGAGAGCATCTAAATATAAAAAATTACATGATTTTAGGTAAAATAATACAAAAAAATAGATAAGAATTATGGAAGAATTCCAAGAAACAATAAAAATTATCCGGAAAACGATTCACGCAATTTTCTGTAAATAATTTTTCAAGTACAACGAAATGCCTCAAAATTTATTCGATTTTAACAAAGTGTCACAAAAGTTTCCAAAAGATTAGAGATGACCGATTAACAAAATGGTGTGTAATCGCCCTAATTAAAACGTTCTTGGTCGAAAGCATCATATGTCTTCGTCGAAGTTACTTGAAATTGTTCATTTTTACATAAAAAAATATGGTACTTAGCCCAGATCAATTTAATAGACGGATATCGCTTTATACATATAAGGCAATAAGAAAGGACTAACAGAAAATTATGTGTTGTATGCAAAACCTTTAAAAAAATTACTCTCCGACATCTGTTTTATCAATATACTTCGCCCCATAAACAAAAAATTTGAGGGAAAACAACCAAAAATTGGGCAAATAAACGGTAATATGAGAATTTTTTGTTTTTTACCAAAACAACGGCTATAAGAAAAGATGCTAAGAGAGTGACAGAGCGATAACACCCGTTTTTCAAATCGTATAATCGTCGTTTTTCCCATATAAAATAAAGATTGGAAGCCCCGAGTAACGAAGCTTTCCTTGCTTCCCTTGCCTCTTTTAAAGGCGGGTGGTTGTTATAACGAGGTTCTCTCTTTTTAGTCGCTGCGCTCTCTGCGGGCCCTCTACGCCGCTGGCCGCTCTCTCTTCGGAATTTCCCCAAGCGACGCACCGGGCGGACCGGGGCTCGCTTATAAGCGCACGATTTGCGTTTTATTGCGTTTGGTTCGACAAAAGCGGGGAAAACATGGATTTTGCTGAACAAAACTTGGGGATTTTCACACAGTTCGACTCTAGAAATATTAGGCAGTTTATAAAGTCATTCAAGTACTAAGAAAGAAGAATGTATACGTATAAGGTAGATAAATTAAGATTCAGCAGATTACACTTCAAAAGTTTGCTCAAAGAAAGATTAATTTTTGTAGGCTATCGTAAGAAAAGATGGATAAGAATAAAGATTATAAGAGGGTGAGGCCGACCAAGGAATAGTTATTGATATGACACATTACCTTGCAAACTCAAAGTTTGCGCAATTGAACGTGACAGAAATTTGTCCAATAAAAAAATCATTCGATGACATTACATATATTGCAAAGTATTTTCTACAAGAGTAAACCGATGACATAAGAATTGAGACTGGTGGACAACTTTGTCTTATAAGTAGCACACACTAAATGTGTCAAGTAGTCGGATTTTGGTATTCAATGATTTTTGCATGTTTCTGCAAAGTGCGATCTTGGAATATTTTCTATGAAACTGATTTACTTCATATCGGTCACTGACATGGTTAAAAATATGAAAAAAATATTTTTTGGACGACGCATTATACACATTTTGAAGCACGAGGGCCCAAGGTACTCCTATGCGGTAATAATTTGATATTCCGGTTTCTTACCGAAGAGTACTTCTCATAAAGAAATGAGCGCCATAAAAACCTCAATGATTAACAAATTTTATTAAATTATATTGCACCTTATCATTAACCAATAAAATTATTTATTTTATTGCACTTTACATTCGTTTATGACAAGAAAGTACGTCTTTCTACGAGTGCTTGTCGACGACGATTTAAAATTGCCATGGGAATCATTGTGAACTGCAGTGCCCTCTGCCTTGTTTTTTGGGTTGAATTAACAAAAAAAAATTTTTTTTTGTGGAACATAAACGGTAAAATTGAGTTTTCTTTACAAAATTTGCCATAAGCAGAGGCGGTAAGTTTCAGAAATACGCTGCTTTTTGTTTTATTAGATAATATAATTTATTTTGTTAAACTTTCTTACAGAGTTTGCTATTTTTAGCGGCGTAGCAACTATAATATAGTAAATAAGTAAGTTTGATAAATTAATTTTCCACGGTAACCTAGGAAAGCGACTTGACAAAAGACATTTTTTCATTGCTCTATTTTTAGAAATTGACCATTGAGCTTCCTCTGAAAGCGTTCGATCGTATCTCTATATAGCTTTTTATTTTCACCCATCTACGCGGATCTTCTGAGATTCAAAGTCCAAATCTCATCGTACTTTGGCCAAAAGTTTCTTGCAAAAAGCAATTATTGTATTAAAAGCTGATATCTTATATTATTGTGAAACGGATTACCGTATGTGCCAAGAATAAAATGGCCACAAGAAATGCGAGGGCTCTTGGCTTGGAAACAAAATAACCCTACCGTATCTAGGGTATCCCTTTGCAGCGAACGAAGTTGAGAAGAATAAGATTACACATGCATAATTACATTTGGAAATGGTTTAAATTTGGCGCATGATTCTCTTGAGAGGATAAAGCAAGCAGTATATAAAAAGGTGCGAGGACATTTTGTAACTCGTTTGGGTTATTGGTTCATTAAGAATTTATTAATTTGTATAACTGCCAACTTTTTCTACAAAAGTTTGCATATATGTATACTAAAAGTAAATTAGGCACATATAAAGCTAAGAATGTTAAAGTCCAATTTACACCGCATTCTTTGTCCCAATGACAGCTGAAATTTTTGTATTGGTTTTGCTTTGTTCCAAGATTCCAGTGCGTATCCACAGAAAGCCCTTTTATTCTATTTCAATGTAAAACTACAACAAAAAGATGTTGTATTCAAAGAAAAAACTTGAAATGTCTGATTGTTTTATTTTAAAAATGAATTTTGTTTATCGAGCCAGAAATTAAAGCGGGTCCTATCGTCGTTAAAAGTAATGTTTTCTAAGAACTAAAAAATTATATAAATATGTTTTTTATTTTTTTTTATTATTTTTTTTGAAATTCTATTAAATTAACTTTAATTTACAAAACATTTTACGCCTTTTTTTCTACCGTATCCACGCGCACTTCAAAATATCATCAATTTCTGTATTTGTATATTATACATATAATATTATAATATATTTTTTTTACGGTCACCAAAAATAAAAATAAAATTGACTGGTACATCATTGATCATGTCTGTTATAAGTAGAGTATTTAATTGCGATATTTGTTTATTTCACTTCAAAATCCTTAAATCCATTTTTTACTAACAATAAATTAAATTTTGGGACAAATTTTCGTAGCTGTTTACCATGCCTCAAGCTTTTTTGTTTTTAAATGTATAGGTGGAATTAAAAAGTATAAGCAACGAGAACATCGCCAACTAAGTTACCTCAAGATATCTCTGCCTGGTCACGTAGACAGAATTAGTTTTCCTAATGTTAATTCAGCCAAATTGTTATTTTCTAATTGACGTTGAGCATCTATGCTTCCAAGTAATCGTTAAATAAATTGTTTTTTTGCGTAGTAACGGTTACATGATGTTCCTGATGTTGCACATGTGCTCATTTTAAAAGTTATAAATGGGAAAGCCCTGGGGACGAGAAAGGGTTATCCACGCATGGTTTGTCAATTCTGCCTTTGATCAAGAAACAATAAACGGTAAGGAGGGTATAAGGAATTAATAAAGTTCAATGACAAATGCAGACAAGAACTAATTAAAAAGTAGAATACAACTTTGCTTGAAAAATTTGTGTTTTTGCATGTTTTTTACCAAGATTTGTAAGTCTGGCTTTGCCCAATGCTATCACAATAGGTTTTCAAAGTTTTTTTCAAAAATTCAGAAGGCCCAGGCAAAATTCTGACCTTTCTTTCACCTGTAAATTGACAAAACGTTGTGCCACTTGGAGTTGTTTTCCTTCGTTTTTGACTTCAATTCCGTTTTTCCAATGGTAAAACCTGTTTTTTTCTTCTATAAATCCTCCTCAATTATAAGCCACCCTTAAATACATATCACTTCGTTTTTTTTAATTACCGGATCATTTTCTTTTATTAGGTAACGCATTGTATAAATTTGTCGTCCAAACGTTTTGCGTACGAATATTTTTGATACAGACTGCAAATTTTAGGATCCCTATAATGTTGTCCTTGTTTTCAATAGTTCGTATGATGTTTAAGAACATTGCAGTGGTTCTTCTTGCTTGACATAATAGTCTGAGGGGTTTTAATTGGAAAAACTTTCCGACTGAACCGGCTGATGATTACCACAGGATAAAAAAAGCAGGTCAAACAACAACATAAAACATAACTGCTGGTTACATATATATAATTTTAACTTTTGTGTTAATTACATACGACTTTGTGATTTGTTTTTTCTCTAGGAATAGGTCCATCTCAAGAACTGATAAGAGTGGACTACGTATCAATGTTCAAGGATGAAAACGGTAAAAATTTTAAAGAATGACTGCGAAATTGTAATACGTGTTTGCTAATTAAAATATTGTATTTCACTTGAGCTATTGGCTTCTTTGTTCAGAATGACTGCAATGCTAATGTTATATAGGCGCACAGTAACATTGCTCCCATTTTGACAAAAAATTGTTGCATTTTCTGTCGCTAATGTCATCATTCTTCCCTCCTACGATGACAAAAGTGCCTTTCTGGAGTAACCAAACTTCTCTTTGCATTTTCAAATTTGTATTTATGAAAAAGTATAAGACTTTGTATTTTCAAAATGATGCAATAAATCTCCAAACGTTACGTTTACTCTAATCTCCGATTGTTTCCAACTTTTCCTTTTATTAAATTTGCATCTCCAGTCTCCGCACACGCAACAAATCATATGTCCGTTTGTATGAGGCGTTTTGTAAAATATCAAAGTATACTTCAGTCCAAAATATGTGCTTCCAATTCAAATTTGTTGTCCTTAAATCCCTCGCAACACGTGCGAAAAATTATTTTCCAAACTGCCGCCTTTCTTCCTGACTTACGTTTATAGCCAGTATTTGAAGGAAAACGGCAAAATAACCGCCAAATCACAAAAAAATAATTTTCTTCCAACAATTTGCGATACTTTTCAGCAACAAAAGAATGGCAAATTTAGATACCCAAAAAATTACTTTTCCTCGATGTTGCAAAGCGTCAAAGACGGATTGCCAACTTGAAGACGGATCAACAAACAAAAGCCTTTATTCGGCTTCGGAGCATCAACCTTCTTCCACTTTCTCCGTTTTGAGAAAAATTCTAAATTGATTTATTTTTTTGTTTTTATTTTTTTCGCGTGGTTCACCAAACTTTTGGCGAAATGCACCTCCAATTTCCCGTTCAAATGTATTTGTTTTGATCGTTTAAAGAACATTCTTTGCATGACATTCCATGTGATTGATCACGCTACATGGTCTTAGTTATCTTGCACTATCAAATATCCTAAGTTTGTATTTTTGGTATAAATTTGGTACAGGTTGCCCTGACTTGTCTAAGAATCTTTGTTCTACCATTAGTCGAAATGAAGCTCTGATGTTTTTTCACTATATTTTATCGGCCAAAAACAATATGTTGTAATAATATATGTACAAGAATAGGTGTAATATACGCTACAACAAGATGTTTGCCGTATGAGCAAAAATGTCACTTGAAAAAGCATACGAAGAATTTTTTTATGTATACTTTTACAATGTTGCGTGTTTTGTATAAACTGTTTCATCTGATAGAGTTTAGGGCATCGTGGGTTTATTTAACAATTTTTCAATATGAGTACTACATGATAGAACTTTTATTTTAGAACTTTTACTTTGCACAAAATTTCGAATTACTCTTCAATTACTCAATTACTACTGTATTGCAAAGTATGGGAGAGTTGCCATTAATCCACTGGCTAAACGACACAATAGCCTGTGCTCTTGGCTTTGCTTTAAACGTTTTCCTTGTCATTGCCATATTGAAAACCTCTACGGACAAATTTAAAGCCTACTCTTATCTTGTCCTAACTGGTGCCATATTTGATATCACCTTTTCAACTTTTGAATGGATTAGTTTGCATGTAAGTTGATTGAGAATGTTGTTATCGAGAGCTCACGTTCTAACGATCATGTCTTTGAATTTCAGCAACTTTTGATCAAGAATGGAATCATGTACGTGATGCCCCATGGCTTGGAAGCTAATTTGTTCAAATATCTTGGATATTATCTGATGATTCCGCATTGCTTTGTTGGAATGCATGGATTGTGGATATTACCGGCCCACTATCATTATCGATATGTGATCATTACAAAGTAAGGGATGCAACAAGGACCTTTAGATTCTTTTTTGAATCAAAAATGTCTTAAAAGGGTAATAACCGTTAATCGACATAGAAAGTCAAGATAAATCATTTTTTAATTCTGACGCTTGCTAGAGATGGCTTCAAAAATATCTTTATCTGAATTAGCGTTAGATAAGCAACACATCAGTGTGAAGCAAAAAATAATGAGCACTTGTGGCAGTGACATGTCGAAAAATTTGTGCACTCGCCCATTAAATGATTCCAAGGCTCGACGAGTGCTCATTATTTTCGCTACAGATTCATAAAACAATCCATTTGTAGTTCAATACTTGTTTCAGGCCCTCAGCTCCAGTCACAATTCTCCTCCGCAATCTTCTCGTTACCTCAACCATGGCCCTTTGCATGGGCGTCGTGGCTGTGATTGGAATTCATCAAGCAATGGCCAGAGGCTTTGATTATTACTTATCTCAAATCGATGAGGAATGGTTCGATCAGAATGGAAATAGTTACTTTTTGTATGCCATGGACTTTGTAAGTGGCTACAAACTAAACTTTCAATGTTCAAACGCACAGTAAATAATATATTTAAACATCAAAGTCCATAAAGTTCAATTAATAAAGCCCTAAGGGACTAATCATGCATTAAATATTATTGTTTCAGAGAGATTCTGGAACTTTGGCCTTTTTCTTTGTCAGCTTTGGAATAACAACAGTCTGCTTTGGCATTAGTATTTACTATGCGTTGAAAGCCTGGAAATTTATTGTAAAAACAAATGGCGAAAGAAGTAAACGGACGACTCGATTACAATCTCAATTCACAAAAAGTTTGTTGGCTCAGGTATAATAATTTCCTTTACTAAACCCAATAGAACCTACCAAAACTGACACGACATTAAATATTTGTAGCGATAATACAAAGACACCAATATGCACGTCAATCCAGCGTAGTTGAAGCTATCTCCTGACCAAGATTTAATCGATGTGGCGTTTCGTCACAAACAGAATTTTGGAGAAGAATCTTTGGCTGTTGTCTCTTGGCTAGCCGTAACATAACCATGCTCTCTGTCAAAAAAAATATTTAAAAATTTTCTTGATTTTTTGAGACCAATTTCGTCTAAGAAAAGTTCTTTCCAAAAAACTTTTATATCTAAAATCTTACCGATAGTGTGTGGACGAAACGTCTAAGCGATTCAGGAAATGCGCTAGATTGACGTGACACGTAGTTTATTTTCTTCTTTTAAAATTAAATTTCCAGACCATAAACGCTGTCATCTTCGCGGTGATGCCCATCTCCGTCATGTGTCTATCCATGCAATTCAAGCTCAACTACAAATGGTCTGGCCTCTGGGTAATGTCGGTGATCAGTTGGTTAGCGGCGGCCAATGCTATCCTAACCTTGGTTATCATCAAAGCCTATCGAATGTATGCATTGAAAGTATTTGGCCTCGAAACTTTTGCCAGAAGATGGGGATTGAGCAAGGCAGAGAACAGTTTCACTGGGAAACCCTCCAGAACTGCGCCGATCTCACAAATATCTGCGAATCCCAGTGGATCTCATTAATCATTCGACTGGAAAACATGTTTATAAAATTTTTATTGTAATTATGATCTCAACCAGTCTTATACCACAAACTTATTATAATTTTTGTGTTCGGACAAGAGCGGCAATAAAACAAAAGACTTAACAGTGTTATCACAGTAATTAAAGACTCGAAACGATATTTAAAAACATGTTTTTACAATTCTCTGAAAAATTTTTAACAGTTAAGTTTAAACGCGAAAAACCACCACTTACGGCATTTTTTGGTATTTTTTTTGCGAAATCTCATTACTTATGTCTCAAAACTCAATTCCCGGTCGTTTCTTATGACTCAATTCGAATATGTCGACAAGTTGGATAGACAAGTGAAAGATCTGATTGCTTTGGCCTACCTTCTTTTATTTCTTTTGCTCCTATCGATGGTCTTGGGATACGCGAATCTTGGAGTGAAAATGTATCGTCGATTGCAGATTTACAAACGAAAGGTAACACGGTTTCCCAGATGTCTTTTTCTTGGCCTTTTATTTTTTACTGTAAGCCATTTTTCAGGTCAAACGAGGGAATGATCCGAGAATGATTGTTATCCATCGAGTCGAGGGAGTCAACAGATCTGGAAATGAAAGTTCATCGAAGAAAAAGAAGAGACAAAAGGAGGAAAGAATCAAGGTTCATAAGAAAGTTTTCTTTGAGAGTGAAACCAATACAAATAATTAACTCTTAATAAACTTTGAATTCTTCATCTGTCTTGATTTAATAAACATTCAATTCTTTATCTGTCTTTATTTTGTTTTACAGTAAAACGTGTAATATTTCGAAGAAATGTGGGGGATATGCAATTAAGATCATTCATACTCGATCAAAATCAACTAAAAGTTTTACAATTTTTCCCAAAAATATTTGCCGCCACATGGTCCCTTCAAACGTTTCATTGCACCCCACCGCCCATTACAACCTATTCGACAGTTATTTTATTTAATTCTTCGTTGCACCTTTTTTCGTAGTCTAAACGACTTGTCCAACTAAAAAATGGCAGTTTTGTGTTTTGTGTTTTGCCCATCACCATGTGCTTCACTTATCATTTATCTGTCCATTTACCTCACAAAATTCTGAAACATAAACTAGAAAAAATAATAAATATCAGACGAAAGGTCGGTCAAAAAATTCAGTCAGCTTTTGAATTTTGCTCGAGAATTACGTTTTCCACAATTTTTTGTATAGAAAAAATGAGAATCAGTTATGTCTTGTTTCCTTATCAGGGATTATGCATTATGTTGGACACAAGACGACAAAAAACTTGAAGGAAGAGCTAATTCATGAACCAAAAGAGCGGCTTTTTTGAAACATTGAAAACACAACTTTTGTCTTTTTCCGTCTCAATTTGCTGGAGAATCAGTGCTTTGTGTATAAAAAGGGAAGAGAACATTTGAAAGTTCATTCCTTGGAGAGCAAATATCTTCATTCCATGGCTAAGGTAAGGGTTTTGGAAATATTAAATTGTTTGTTTGTATAGTCGAGGTATTGTAGAAAACCCTTGCTTTCTTTATTACGGAAGGCTATGCTTTGATGTCTTTCTATTTTATACGCCAAAAAGAGGGTTGGAGCAGCACTGACGCACAACTTTCTCAAAATTGGAAAACTCGGATTTTGATGACACTATTTTTTAAACTGAAACAAATCCGTTTTTCGTCCGCTCGGCTCTCTTCATTTCGTATTCTCTCTGGCGTACGAAAAATCTTTAAAAATTTTTAATGCCGCACCTCAAAGACGGTCGCGGTTAACTTTTCGCTCCTAAAAATTTATTTTTATTTTTATTTTTATAATAAATCTTTTTCAGCATCTAACTCCCGGGTACTTTGGTCCAGGTGACTATCACACAGATGACCCCACCATCTATCCATTTACCATTGACATTAGCAGCACGGTCCTCAACGATCTAAAAGATCGTCTCCGTACATCCAGAATTACTCACTCTCAAATTGAAGAGTGCCAGGACTTTGAATACGGATTCAATTTGACTATTCTGAACAAATATTTGGACTACTGGAGAGATCAATATGACTGGAGAGAGGCGGAGAGAGAACTTAACAGTTTCCCTAACTTTAAAACCGAAATTGAAGGACTGAAAATACATTTCATTCACTCAAAACCAGCTGCAGGATATGACAGAGTAGTCCCAATTTTGGCGTCTCATGGATGGCCTGGAAGTATTCACGAATTCCACAAGATGATTCCGATTTTGAATGATCCCAGAAGCCATGGAATACAAACAGATATTGCTTTTGAAGTGGTTTGCCCGAGTATTCCTGGGTATGGATTCTCAGATGCACCTTCGAAAAAAGGTAAGGAATTGATTGAGTTGAGGAATGTGGACAGGGTGTCTCAAGTTCGATTTTCATTTCATTCTAAATCGTTTTTTTCTTAATTATACAATTACTTTCGTATTTTTCGAGGAAAAATCGAGTTTCAACAATGCCCTATACAAGTTTTCCCCATTATCACCATTAATATTCCACTAACTTAATCAAACTTCTTGCAGGTTGTGATCAAATCTCCGTAGCCCGCATCTACAACACTTTGATGACCCGGCTGGGTTATCAACGTTACTTTGTTCAAGGAGGAGACTGGGGTTCAACTTTGGTCGGGCTTGTCTCTCGCATCTTCCCAGAACGAGTAATTGGATGTCATCTGAATATGATGACATCATCTAACAAAGGATTTCTTTTCAAAGCCGTTCTTGGCTCGATTGCTCCTAGAATGGTGTTTTCAGACTCCGAATTCCACACATATACGGTGAAGAATATGATCAGACTCTTCTTCAAGAGCGGAGGATACTTTTTGTTGCAAGGAAACACCCCGGATACTATTGGTAAGAGATTTTTCAGTTCTGTTAGCAAGATATTCATAAAAATATATTTTGATATCAAGAATAATGTAAAAATTTTTAGGAATTGCTCTGAACGACTCTCCAATTGGGCTAATGGCTTGGATTTTGGAGAAATTTGTTGGGGGAACCGACTCTACATGGACAAAGACAGCTGATGGAAATCTGGAGAGGAAATACACCATGCATGATCTCATTACAAATCTCATGATCTACTGGGTGAATGGAAACGCCCTCCAGGCTGCAAGATTCTACAAGGAGATGCTCCAATCTCCCGAGACTAAAAAGTTAACAAAGTAAGTGTCTTCTACAACCTCAATTTTCAAACAAATGGCTGTTCAAAATATTACGTTCTAAATTTTAGTGAGTACATCAAAGTCCCTACTGGCTATGCTGCGTGTTTGAACGACGCAATTCCTGCTTTGCCAAAGGAATTGGCCAAACAGATCGCCAATCTAAAACATTACTCCATTTTACATGACGTTGGGCATTTCGCTGCGTTTGAAGAGCCCGAATTATTGGCTAAGGATGTTTTTAAATTTGCATCGACACTCGTATAAGGTACCTCCAAGTCTTTATCGCTGTTACACTACTTTTATTTTGCTTTTTACTTAAATTTCTTTCGATTTTCCAAGTTAAGACGAATAAAAATAAATAAAATAGTAAACGTTTTTTTAAATGGTGACACATTACCCCACCCTTTTTCAAATTTGAAATTTCTCCCGGAAATGACGTAAATAACCATTTGAAAATGTTAAAAGAAACTTTTTCAAGACGATAACATCGGGTGTAGTTCAAAAAACCAAACCTTTTCTTCCGGTATTGATTCACCCAGGCAATAATTGTCGCTACCAAGACATGTGTGTATTATGGTTACGATTACGTAATCTATTTCGAAATTTTAATAATATAAAAGGAGAGAGTTAGCGACGGGGTCCCCAGCCAAAAACGATATATTTAATTTCATGATAAACGAAGTTGTCATACTATTACTGCTAGTGTCTACAACTATCTTCTTCTCAAGGCGTCTAAGGAATTTGAATTTAAATTTTCGTTTTCAATATGATCTCAAGAAGAGGTACAAACAGTTTGTAAGTTCTTATGTGGAGACCATAAACGAGTGGGAAGTTCGGGGGTATTGCCGAAAATATCGGCAATGAAGCACAACAAACACATCTCGGCCGTCCCTAAGAGCAAGTAAACCCTGATCTTTTAGAAATAAAAGATCGCAAAACTTGGGCTGCTCACCAAAAACGCATGGCCGGAAGACCGTCAAGTTCAAATCAAAATTGTGGCCTGCTTTGGGCTAATGGTCTTTAGTCGGATCGTAAACATTTACATACCATTGTGTGGCAAATGGATGGGTAAGAAATTTCGTAACTTGAAGCCAACATGAATACCTAAGCATGAGCAAAAATATAAGATCGTAAACTTTACTAAACGTTTTAGTTGATGACTTGACCAGACAGAAAAACAACCTCATCTGGAACATGATTTCAATGTCATTTGGATTTCTTTGCCTTCAAGGTGGAGTCTACATTGACACTCTCATCTCGACAATTCAATCAAGACTCAGAGCGTCAGTTCGAAAAGAAATGGAAATCAAAATCACATCAGACGTCGAATTCTCCATTTACCATACTCCTATTACGTCAAAAAAGGGGAGGAGTACATTACTCGTATCATGGAAAAAGGTGTCCCAGCAGTTTTAGACTTTCCAGAGTATATTTTCTTTGAACTTCTGCCAGTTCTGGTCGATTTGATGACCGCTTTCTACGTCTTCTCCGGATCCATTGATCCAGTTTTGACTGCGGTTCTGTTGATCATCGCTTTAGTGGACCTTGGTAAGAGAAAAAGGTTTTCAATAAAACACAGTAAGGGGGGGGGGCTTGTTTAGTCAAAATAAACCATACATAGAACCGTTTACCGACATAGCAAATTTCCAGGCGTAAACCGATACTTTGATCATCTATATGCAAGACGAGCGTTGACATACCATGCCTTCTACCGAGATTATTATCAACGTAAACACATGGGGGCTTACACAGTGGAAGACTTTGAGAACATCAAGTATTTTGGTACAGAAAAATACGAACTTCAATCTCACAACGAAGAGGTCACAAGGTAAGTTAGTTAATATCGTAACATCTCCCAAGTTTGAACCGTAAAGTTTTATTTTTTGCGTTCAGAAAGATCGAGTTCAATCAACAACACAACGCCGCTGACGGAACTTCTAACTTGATGAGCTCACTGTTGAGAGATTGTATTAAGTTGATTGGCACCTTTTTTATTGCGCTGCAACACTCTTCCAACGACTCTTCCATGTCCACTGGCGATTACCTTCTCTACTCACACTATCTGCAAAAGTTTACTGCTCCGGTTGCAGCTATTCAAGGGATTTCAATCCGAGTCAAGAAGTATTTCCAGGAAGTTGAGCCGTTATACAAATTGAGTCTAGCGCCGACGGAATTTTCAAGTGATGTGGATGTCAATAACATAGATATTGATATCACGGGAGGTTTGAGGGTTGATCATGTGTCATTCTCGTATTCTAATGATAATCTTGTTTTGGATGACGTCAGCTTCGAAGTTCAGCAAGGAAAAACCGTGGCGTTGGTGGGCCAGTCCGGCAGCGGGAAATCGACGTTGATTAAACTATTGTTCAAGCTGTTAGAGCCGGAAAAGGGTAATATAATAGTAATCCAAAAAACTTTTGATTCAATCACTCTTCATTCGCCTTTGGATATAAAAAATCGACTTTCAGGATCAATTTTCCTCAACAATATAAACATAAACCAAATCAACATTCAAAGGTACCGCAGTGCCATCAGTATTGTGTCCCATATTGCAATCTTCTTTATTCCACAGTCCGCCACAATATTCATTATGGAAGATTGTCAGCGGACAATGAAGCCGTCAAAAAAGCAGCTAATTTAGCGGAAATCAGCAAACTTCAGATACGAGAAGATGAAGGAGAAAAGAAATGGGAAACCAGGAAGAAGGAGAGAGAAATAAAAGAAACCGAGATTCTAAATCAATGGAGTTTCTTTGCGGACGATGAGTTTGATCCGAGCGATCCATATGAAGGCTTTTGGGACGATGAGGATGATGTCACAACGAAGGCTCATAAGATGAGTGGAGGTGAACGACAGAGGGTGGCTATTGCTAGGGCCGTTTTGAAGAACCCAAAGTACTTGTTTTTGGATGAGGTAAGTCCATTAAAAACGAGTATCCTATTGAGAAAAATATCCTGTGATAAGACTCTTCCAGAAATCAAAGTTAAACATATTATATCAAAAAAATGTAATCAGAGTTTCAGGCCACTGCCTCACTTGATTCAACGACAGATTCAAAAAGCCTTGTTAGAAGTTGCCAAGGACAAAACTTGTGTCATCGTTGCTCACCGATTGTCAACCATTGCCCATGCCGATAACATTGTGGTTTTAAAAGCAGGAAAGGTGGTGGAAGAAGGAAGGTAAGCAATCACTCACTCGCAGAAAAATATTTATAGAGCACGTGCTAGTATGTGTCCAAGTAATAAAAGTATTTTCAGCCACAGAAGTCTCTTAGAAAAGGGCGGGTTGTACGCCGAGATGTGGAATCTCCAGCAAGGCGGTGATCTCAAGCACTAAAAGACTTCTGAAGAAAAAGAAGTTCAAGCGTCATAAAACAACAAGATACCGGTTAAATTATATATCTGCGTTTTTCATCGTATTTTTCGATATTTTAGTACTTGTGTGTAATCTAAGATGCCCATAAAAGCGAAAAGAATTGAAAATCTCAATATATAATAGAAAGTAAAAAATATTCGTTTAGTTTAGTTCTGCCCTCTCCAACAATCTGGTTAAGACGATATAAAATAATTGTAAGTAAGCGTACTTACTGGTTTTAAATTGCACCTTCACATATTACTATACAATTTATTAATCGAAATAACTTAATATTGGATAAATATAGATATAAAATTGTAGTTTGTGATCAGAATGTGAGTTTATAGAGTGAGATAAGGCATAAATTGGAGACATATATCTGAAATCACATGAAACGCGAGGTTTGGTCTTCTCAAATAATTTTGTTCGCGCTAAATGCCAAAAATTACTAAAATATACCGTAAAAAAGTTAATAGTTACCATTTTCGATGTATAGGCACAAAAAAATAACTGGCAAAGGACTAAAAAATAAATAAATTGTGTAAATTGCAGTTGCAGTCTTTGGTAATGCGTAGATAAAAAATGAAGTAAAAAACATGTAAAATAATATAAAAATGAATGCAATATCAAAAGACGGTACCAAAATTGGATTCTTCCGTTCTTCAATTAATCCTTGCCGCGGCCATTTGCCGTATCGGGGCCAAAGATCTTCTATCCGACCTCCTTCTAACAATCTGCGCACTCCTTGCTTGGACTGGATCTGTTGTAAAAGCGGCGGCCTGAGGTTTGGCCGATCTCCATTCCATTTTGATCTCATCTTTGGTGTAAGTGACATCTTCGTTCTTGTTCTTCTTTCTGTATTTAGTGCTGGCAATGAACGCTAATTTTACAATTGATAGAACAGCACTTGTCAAGTTTTTGGCATTGTGGATGAGGGAGAGAACGGAGTCGAGTCCACTGACCTGCGCTTCGTTCTCCACCATCTTGATCTCAGCTTTAACCTGAAATCAGAATATTTATTTATAAAAAGATAAAAAAATCGGCCAAAATCATCAAAATTATATTACACTTGACCTCAAAAATAAAACTGGTTTTAAACTTTACATACTAAACAAAATCATTTGAGTTTCTGTCTAAAAAAACCCGCTATACTCTCCAAGCCTACAAATAGCATACTCACAAACAAAACCCTTACAAATTTCACTGAAATCACATTATGTTACACATGACCTCAAAAAACAGCCTCCAAAATTATATTACAACTCCAAATCTTAAACAATTCCCACGCAAAATCACTTACTCGACTAGTCAAGCTGAGTTGATGACAAAACAAGATGCTCTTCTGGATATACGAATACAAATCATTCTTTGTTTGACTCTCGACACATTCCTTTCCAATACTATCCGCAATCTTTTCCAGCTCTCTACCTCGTTCCGAGATCTCTTTGGCCGCGTTAATCACGTCCATTGTGGTCTTAAAAGGTCCTCTTCCATTAGTAAAATCAGTCATATCATTCATTATCTTCAACATTTTCTTGGCCAATGAAATCAAATCATTGCTTTCTTCATCCCACTTCGAAACTTCATAAACCAAGTTCTGTTGGACCATTTTATAGACCGACAAGTGCTTTTTGATTTCTCGTTTGGTCTCCTCGGGGAGATGGCGCATGATTCTTTGTTGATTTTCAGCATCTCCGTCTGACACTTGACTTCTTTGATCCCCTACGGCCGTAGTTCCACCATCTAAACAAAAAAACCAATCCAAAATTAAAAACGACGTACCTTCTTCATATTCATTGTCAGAGTCAACATCCTCAGGGTTTCTGTTCAACAACAAAGCATGTCTTATATTGACCACAGCCCCATGCACAAGATCGCATGCCGAGATCAATTCATCGACGCATTTCTCTTTTTCCTCCGAGTCATTTGGCTCCATATTGGCTACTCGTGATACCAGAGCGGATGCATCTTCCTCAAAGGCCGGCATCACTAAAATTTTTGATATTGATTATATTGACCATGTCATCAAATAAATTTTTTTTACAAAAAAGCTTACCCTTTCTCAACTGAGTGGTTGCTTTTCCAAGATTCTCAGTAAATGTGGTGATTGGTAGCTCTTCCAACGCTGAATCGACCATATCCGTCACTCTAATACACCTTCCTCTTATTGTTCCAACCACTCGATCCAAATACTCCGCATCGACTCTTTCGATAGCCTAAATCAAAAATTCTAATTCAAAAAAATCCAAACTCACTCCAAAACCATTATTCATGTCGTCAATGATGTGCTGCTCAGTAACTGCCAACATGTCATCCATTGCAATCAGCGAATCCATAGCAGTTTTGAGAGCATGAGCCCTTTCTCTCCATAAATCCTTGAACTGGTGCAGATTCTGGACGGCTGGATCATCGACGGTTCGATTCGGCTTTAAAGAGACCAAAATGGCGGCGTTTATCACTTGAGGAGTCACATCTCTGAGCAAAAACGCCGAGTATTTCAGCATTCCCACGCCTTCTGGATCCGGGGACATTTTGCAAACCAATTCCGCGACTGTGGCCATGTTTTCCGAGTGTGATTTGAAGATCTCCGCGTTGTCAATGGTCTCTTCTCTCCGTCCATTCAATGCCGAATCAATCAGAAATTGAAGAGGAGTGTCCAGAGTGCTGAAAGTATCAGATACTTGGTCAACAATCGCTCTTCTCAAATGTCTCCGTAGATCCTTGAGATTGTGATCCAAATGAACTGAGGCCATATCCAAATCTTCGGTGGAATCGCCTTGCCTATACTTTTCATATTCAGTGAGAAGGTCTTGAAGAGCTTGACGAAGGTTATTCGCACCTTGTACAATATCTTGACGACGTTTTGGACGGGTCATTGGTTGATCGGCAACGTCGGCCAACATCACAACAATACGCTCGAGGAGTTCTTCGAGCTTTTTGCGATGCTCGTGCTTGCGATATTGATTGGGATCAATAACAACACTAGCCTGGAAAAAAATATACAATTTTAGGTAACAACATAAAAATTAAAATGCTAAAAGGCACAAATCTTGAAGCACGTATCGTAGACCTAAAAAATAACAAAAAACAATATTATTTTAGGTAAACCCACTCTGAACGTCTCCAACCCATCAATAAGTTGATCCAAATTTGCTCCCAAGCTCAGACCGGCTCTTCTATTCGGAGTTTGTCCGTTCAAAACTGCCACGATCCCTTCAAGTCCAGAATGGAGATTGCCAAAGGCAAATTTCTTATTTTCCTCAATTTCGGCAGAATTTTTGTTCGTGAAAGAAGCTAATGAAGAAGTGACCATAATGGGGACACTTCTCTTGATAAGATGTAATGAAGCTTGGAGATTGTCCCGATCATCTTGAGAACGAGTTTTTTCAAGTCTTCGGCGAGTTACCTCGATCAAATCATCGATATCCACCTCCAATTTCTTGGTCGTTTGGATAAACGTCTCTTTTGTTGGAGCTTTCTGAGCATTTTCAAGTCGAACATAGACCTGAAATCGGGTCAGTCAGTCTTCTAATTGCTTAGAAACATTAAACGTTCAGAATATTACCTAAAATCTGAAAACAAAATTAAACAATACTTACAGTATTCACTCTTTCTTTGACATTATTAACTTCCACCAAGTCCGCAGCAAGGAGAAGTTCAGCTAACGCTTTTATAAACTCCTCAGCAACAGCAACCAACTGGCGGCGAACTTCAATTTGACTTGTATCTTCTGCAAATACCTGTCCGACTTTGAGAACATCGTTGGCTGAAATAAGAATAATATTTATAAGCGCTTCCTAAATACATAACAAAAAAGATTTTGAATAACGAACCTGTAGTTTCAACTCCTTTCAGAGCATTGTCAAGGTCTTGAGCCGACTCTTTTGTGATGTGTTTGGTCTTATTCTCAATCAGTTGATCTGTATGCTTCAATAAAAATTCTGTTTTTGTTTGAACTGCATGTAGTAATTGCTTGGCACTGACTTCCTTCGATCCACTCGGTTGGAAACCATGTTTTAATTGCAGAACCTAAACAAAAAACAGTATTACTCATCTTAAACTTCCACTTACAGCATTAATATAAGGTGCCAGATATCGATGGAGGGTTTCTGTTCTTATTCTGGCCTTGATCGCTCGAATATCTTGATCCACGTCCATTCTGGAGCCCACAGGAACTGGTCGAGTCATCTGCCGTCTACAAAAGAACTCTACAAAAAAAAAGATCCGAGTTGCGCGTCAGACTCGTCCCGAACGGGTCAAATGTTTCCCCGAAGAAGAGAATGTCCGTGATTCATCAAAAGAAAACTCCCGGTCACTGTTTGGAGGTCGAGAAGAGGCAGAACCCGTCTTTAGAATGAGGAATGGACTTCACCCGTGATTTATGTGACAAATAGTTTTAGATTTATCGTTGTTTGTCCATTAAATTGGCCTTTTCGGAGGCCAACAGTTGGAAACAGAAGAAAAATGAGATCATCGGGACCAGGAGGAAGTTTTTTAATGCACTTTATCAGTGAGAATATAGTGTATTACTCATGACAAACATTAAAGCCTTTGTTTTTAAAAATTCGACTACACGAAATTTCTTATACGGAAATATTCGATTTGCTTGTCTTGCGGTTTAAGATTTTGGAAACCGGATTATGTGCAATGACTTATTGAGTGATGAGATGTCACGATAATTATCTCAAGTCTGGAGTTCCTGACTGAATATGAACTGACTGAATATGAACGACCGAATATGAAGGATTGAATATGAAAACGACTAAATATGAACTGACTGAATATGAACTGACTAAATATGAACCGGGATGCTGACTGAATTTGAAATCTGGCAAATTTGTTCCGATTTCAATTAAATTTCAGAAAGGTGTGTACGAGGTTTTAGGCTCCTGATGAATGGACTCAAACGAATGTACAATGGGAATACAGGTCGCTGGGAACAATCCAATACTCATAAAACAAATTTAAAACAATTGCTACTTAAACTACTGCTTAAGAAAAATAAGTAAAGGTAAAAAAATGGATACGGAACGTCTCCGGAAATTATAATGTAAGGTATAATTTGACGAAATGCGCTGCGAAGACGCTGAAGAGACTGTAAGGAAAGTAAAGACGTGCAAATTTCGTCAGTTCAAGACCTTTAGGGTAGATTATGAACAAGGAAAATATTGTTATATTTATTTTATAATAGGCACCAAAGTGAGGTAAAATAAGGTAAGAAAGCGTAAATTCAAGCCTTCGTTTTTATGAAAGACTTTAATTTACCTCGCGGAATCGCGATTATAATCGCTGGCTCGCTTGGGCACAGGAGGGTTTACGTAAAAAGCGCGATCTTTTGAAAATAATCACCCGCTGGCATGGATAATATCGTCCTTTTTTTCAAGGTTCACCCGTTTATTAACTTCGTACGCTACCAAGATCAGCAAGCACACACGATTAAGATATTTTCTGTGGAATCTCATAGTCGAATATGATGTAGTCATAGATAAACATAGCTAGGAATATATTATAGAGGGTCTCATCTCGTAATAGCTGAGACTTTGCATATTCAGCTCGTTGTTTCACAATCTCATGTCGTCGATCTCGGAGTTTAGTCTTCTTGGCATTAAGAGGGGTTAGAATATGTTTGTAGATAAAATCGATCTTGTCTTGAGGGACTTTTCTGGCATTTAACATTATCCTAAACCACTCATGAAAGGCCTCTTTTCCTTTTCGATCTGACGTATGTTTGATTACATTATAGTCGTTGAGATGGTGTTCAAAATCGCAAAACCTGAAATGACGATTCGTTAGATGATTTTTGAGATATTAGCAATATTTTACTAGCTAAGGTGAAGTCTTACTCTGCTTACCAATTCTGAGGAAAAGTGTGCTGATCTTCATATGACAACAGAGTCATTCCTCCTTTCGTATATAGTATTACTCGTTTGTATTGTTCTTTGAGGAAGCATTCAAAGTTTTCTCCACACCCATAACAGAGCTCTCCTCCTCCATAAAGCATACCATCTCTCTCTAATTCAGGCCGTTCTCTGGAAACATATACGACAACTGAGTCACTAATGACCTACTCTATGCACTTGTTAATCCAAGCGCTGATAAATCGATCCAGTGGATCTCGTATAGCCACGTTCATACTCCACTCTTTGAGATCTTCGTTGGTCACTCTTAAATTGTGTTGAAAAGTGTGTAAACTGTCAAAGTCGTTGGCATGGTGCGTTGCACTGGAAAATATAAAGACTATGGATCGTTTCGGGATTGTATTTTACCTGATTCCTCGGCTATTATTCCAATCAAACCGTTTATAAGCCAATGGATCCGTTAGATACGCATAAATCATCGTAGTTATCGTACTCATGCATTTGGGCATAATGCAATTCATCATTTTATACTCTTTGGCAATCTAAATTATCTGAATTATCCCGTAAATTAAAGAACAACTCAAGGTAGTCCATTTTACCACAGTATGTCAAAACGACTTACAGCACGCTACTTACATACAATAGGCATAGCTCCGGGCCGGGCTTCGCAAAATTTTTTCGGCCCGGGCTAGCCCGGTTTTATGGCTATGTATTGCTTTTGCTATACATAGCCATGGTTCCTTACCTTTTGCATTTGCCTAAATTAACTTGTCATTCCCAACTTGCTTTCTTGCCAACCTAATATAAAAATTTGCCGGCCGGGCTTTTAAAATTTTCCAGGCCCAAGCCCGGGCCGGTACGGTTTGCAGCCATGCTTCACTTACAACAATTTTGCGGACGAAAGCTTCGTTCATTTTGATAAATCTCTCCGCGCAGACTCCTCGATTCGCCGTACAGTAACCGCTCCACTCATCTTTAGTCATCAACGTTTTATTTTTGATCTTTTCCATGACATCAATGATATCACAGACATCGAAATACTTTTCTGATAAGTTTAATGTCCCCAACTTCAAAATTATGACCGAAAATGTTAAGATCAACACAAATCCGGGGATTTTGGAGGTCCCAGGTAGCCGGCAGAGTCTGTTACTCATCTTCGATGTGAGAGTCAATAAATTAAATGCATCGCTTGAGGTTCTTATTACACTAAACCAGTTTTCATTCGATTTAGCGGTCAGTCACGTCGAATCTGTCCTATCAGCAATGTGGATCTCGTCGGCGTCGCTGCAGACGTTTGCATATTGTCTGAATTCGGGGTGCTTCTTTATTCACTACTTACATCTGAAACGTACTTCCGTTTGATCTAAAAATAATAAACGTGGAAAGTTGTTGATTACCCAATCGTCCCCTTCTCCAACTTAATTTACAGCGTTCCGATACATTAAATTGTCCAGTTTTTTTATTTTTCAAAAAAGAGATCACATTCGTTGGAGCCAGGATGATTGTACTCGAATTGGTTGGGATTTTATCCTCTTTTCGTGCTTCTGGCTTTCGGTGGAGTTCTGGGCGGGGTTCTGGCAGGGGTTCGGGCATTGGCGTCACTGGCACTGTTGGCGGTGCGCATGACTGATTTGGGCTCTTTGGAATCTTCGGCTGAGGTGGAAAAGGAGGGGTTGTAATCCTGGAAAACATAGGTTATCTTTGTCCGTTTTTCTAGGCACTAAATAAACTATATTTGGCAAAAAATGATGCACTCCTACCTTGTTCACCTCCTCCAACATTTGTCTGAGCCCACTGGCAGTCGGACGGGCATTTGGATCATGAGCCCAAGCCTGTTTCATGATGGTGGCCATCGAATCAGGCATCAATTCAGGGGTGCTCATTCTGTATCCATTCACGACCTGCTCCTTTACCGTAATCGCCCGCCAACTGGCATACGGAGAGTGATATGGATCCTCAAAGAGTTCCCAGAGCATGATACCAAAAGCGTACACATCAGTGCAGAATTTGGTCTCTCCCGTTCTCCAAACCTCGGGAGCCAGCCATCTCACATTTTGGGGCTTGCTGAGGTCCACTTTGTAGATGCTGGTGGCTATACACATCCCAAAATCTGCCAACTTGAGAATGTCACCGCTGAGGAGACAATTCCGAGTGGCAATGTCTCGATGGATGCACTTCTTCATATGGAGATACTCCATTCCTCTAGACGCTTGAGTGGCCAAATCCACTCGGCGGGCGACGGGGACGGCTGATCCCTTCTTTCTCAGCAAATCTTCCACGGATCCATCCTAAAATCATATAAACAATAAAATCGCTGATACTCTCGTAAATACCGGCTTCTACTAAATTAAAAAAAAGTTTAGAGTCCAAACTCACTTGACATAGCTCCATGACCAGCAGATACGGAGTTCTGTCGATGACAAATCCATAGAATTTGACAATATTCACGTGCTGATACTGAAAGGAATTGCCATTAAATACATTCGAATGTTTGTAATAAGACCCAAACTGTCTAAAAATTACCATTTGCATCACTCGTGCCTCCTTCATCATATCGATTAGACCTTGTTCATCCTTTCCCACCGAATCCAGACGTTTTGTGGCGACCTTGATCTTCCTGGTATGACCTTTGTCCCGAACCGTCAGATATCCCTGATACACCGTGCCATAGGCTCCGCTTCCAATCTCAAATCAGGCCGTATTAATGACAAATATCAATTATATTACACTCGACGTCGAAGACATCAAGTGGAATATAGTGTGACGTCAAAAAGTAATAAACAATCATCTCACCGACCTTATACCGCATCCTCACGTCCCGATGAGTGATGGACCATTTGCTTTTAGGCACGGCACGACGAAGAACAACTCCCTCTCCATTCAGATCCAGCTGATTCTTCTGGAAATGGGCAATGGCATCCTTGATGGTGGGGAATTGCTTATTCTGAAGGTAACCAGCATCATGAAGGGCTTCCTAGAAAAGGCCGGGGTAAATCTCAAGGCCTGATTTGACGATAATAGGGTTTTTCGCATGAGCTACCGTAACCAAAAAAGTTTAAAAACATGATTTCAGAAATGTACTGTCACCACGAATAAAGTGGCTTACCATCAAGCTAAACGCAGTGTTGTTCTTTATTCTCTCCAGGTCGAATCGAATGACCTCCTTCTTTCGAACGGCCAAGATAAGATTAGAAGGACCCTCTTGAGAAGGACGGCATTGGATCAAAAAGTCGCCCTCTTGGACCAACATCCTGTCGGCGTCATCGTCTGGGAGTGCGCCGTGAAAGTAATGGACATCCGGGACCTCTTCTTTAAATGTCATCAGTACTGAAATTGGACATGGACAATATGCATTCATATCATACTTTTACGACGTCTTGGAAGGTCGTAGTTCAATCAACTTGAAAAATACCTGATAACAAGTTGAGTAATATCAAATCTTATTATCTTACCCAAAAATCTATCACAATGTCATCAAATACCTAAAGCAAGAAGAAAACCATCGAGCCCAACTTACAGAGGAATGATTCCAGTCAGTACACGCCGAAGTCAGTAGAAATCAGTTGATGATCCTTCCAGCCAAAAAGACGACCAATTTGACCGCGCTTTACTGGCCAGAATAACCGATTCTCCCTCATTTTTGGTTGGTTCGTTTTGAAAGTCCGTTGATATTATTCAAATTTTTGCATTCCATCGAATACAGTGGCACCTCTGACCCCAGACATAACTTTAAGTCAACTTAATAACAAACAATTTATTTCTTCAAGGAAATAACAAACTAACTAACAAATAACTAAATAACTACTGTAACACCAAAGCGAAAAACAAAGCTGTAAAAAACAGATTTAAACTGTAACCGGGTGCGCAATCAGAGATAATGAGGTACATTAAACGCTTTTACTTGACTGCCGAGGACGGTGTAGTGACATTCATTTGCTTATCGGCTGCTGAAGCGGAGAGGAGCTGAGCTAACGTCATCTTGGGCTGAAAAAATATAAAAATTGGATAATAATAGTTGGAAAAGAAGTAGCACGCAAACCGCCGATCTCTTTTGGAAAAGTTTTTCCGACAATAAAAAGCAAAAAATTATATAATTTTAGATAACGTGTAAAGTGTAATGAGAACCCACTTCTTATCCAATCGACTCACCTTTTTCTTGCTGGGTCCAAATCGCAGATCAATGCCAGAGGATCCGGAACTGTTTGCCGATTGTCTCGAGATATTCGACTTGACCGAGTGATTGGATACATTCGAGTCTTCGGGTGGTACTCCTTGATTCTTGGGCGTAACCAGAGTAACTGGCGTCAGTGTTCTCTTCAAGCTTCGCTCCACCGAATTTTTCTCTGAGAAACTCTCCAATCGCTTGACAGGAGTCTGCATTGGACCTTCCGGTGCCACCAAAAAGGAATTATCCCTCCTGGACTCCATAGAAATGTCAACCATGGTTGGTCTCGCTTTCATTTGCTCAATTTGGGTTTCCTTTTGAGCCAATTCAGCCTTCAGTCGATCTATCTCACACACCAAACTTTTGTTGTCGTGGTTTAATCGAGAATCTCGGGCTTTTTTCTTGGCCGAAGCAGAAGTCGCATCGGAGATTAATTGTTGCAGCATTGTAGTTGGATCCACAAAGAATCTTTTAATCTAAAATAAAATTAGTTGCGGGTTGTTACCTAAAAGAACAGAAGCGAAGAAAAACCGCTTACTTTCTCGTCCATCTTTGGGGTCAATCGAGTTATCTTACCACTCTTCTTACAGATATAACAAACGTTCAATAATCCTGAAATTAAAGGTCAATATTACGCAGTCTTGCAACTTAAGACACCAATCTTACTACAAACAGTTATGAATTACAAGTCTTCCATCGAAGTTATATTACCTATGGCAAAGATCAATTGCTTTACTCAAATTTGACTGATCTAGATGCACTAACTTGATTAAAAATTCAGAAACACCTTTATTGCACTATGAACACAAACTTACCCTTTCCCACACATGTCTGACAAGCAATATGACCACAAGAAGCAACAAAATAAGACATTTTAGATGATGGCATAGTTCCGCAAATGTTGCAGTGAACGAAGTACACTGACATTTTGATATGCAATAAAAAAAAGCACAGTTACGAAAAAACTTATCAAAATTGCAAAATAAATCTTCTACTGCTATTTCTCACATCTAAAGGTTTTCGTGGTGGGACTCAAATCAAAGAGCGACGAAATAAAATTGAAGTTTTTATTGCTCTAAATGCATTATGCCTGAGGTAGCAATATATTTTTTTAAATATTTATAAAGTTGGCAACCCGTTGTGAGAAGTTGAAAGTCATTTGGCGATAATTTGCAGTTTTGAAAGGTGTAAATGAAGTTTATACGGTAGTTTCGATTCGTTTGGGTGGTCGTTTTAGCACAATTAAGGGAACACTGAAAACAAGATACGTTTACTATAGCTAGTCATTTTTAACTTTATAAATAAAGACGTTAGAGAGAGAAAAATCAAGAATTATATTATTTTAGGTGACCTACAGTGTTTGAGTCTGCGCGTCCGTAACGTTAGTCGTGGATACTGCTCGACTGACTTGCGTAAGCGCCGGTGAGGGCCGTCGGACAATAACCGACCTTGGAGAGAGCTCTGGTTCAGTTTTGGGTGATCCTGGAGCTTTAATTTGCACTCGATGATCAACCTTAAATTGCTCCAAATCTTCTTTTAACTCCCTTTTAGCAGGCGTTGAGCTTGTTGAATTATGGCGGGCTCTTCTCCGTGCAGGTGAAGATGTTCTACTACCCGGGAGAGATCGAGGAAGTAGCGGCAAGTACGATTCAAACTAAAATAAAAGACAGATATCATGTATAATATAAAAAAACGTACTCCTTCCGGATCCTTAAGCCTTTCTAGCTCTTGCTTTCGTCTTTCCTCGATATCATGATGTCTGGCGAGTAATCGGTTGACATGCTCAAAGTAATCTTCCTCACATTCGAAACGCAATTTCTCTTTTCTTTTTTTCCTGAGTCTCGGACAATGGCAATGAAGAAGGCAATTGCACACAATTAACAAACAAATCAACGCCAACACCATTGCAATCATTACGAGGAGTACGAAGATCTCATTGTGCGTCTCATCGAGATGGATGTGATCTCGAAGGTAGCGACTCATCTTGTCCAACACATTGGTTAGCCACTGACTGAGCGTGCAGTCCCAACGGCCGGAGGCGGAACGCCGTTGCCTCAGACTACAAGAGGGATCCGACAGCTTCGGGACTAAAACGAAATGCGAATATTTCTTCCATTTTTGTGATCTGTTTTGTCGCTCTCTCGAATTACAATAGAAAAAAAGGTGAAGAAGGCGAAGAAGACAGACGGAGGAGGCCAAAGGAATTCGGTCTTGTAGTCCCTGCTGTTTTTTTCTGCCCAAATATGGGGTTTTTTATTTGAGGAACTTAATTTGGAATGGCGAGTATTTTACGAGGAGAAAAAACATTTCGAATAATAAAGAAGGTTTTTACAAAAGGAAGTGGGTATTCAAAACAGAAAAATAGATAAAAAGAAAGTCTGGAGGACTAATCAATAACTAACTTGAGAATAAGCTACGTTTTGAACCAATCGGCAACAAAAAACGAAAGGAAAGTGAAAGGAGATCAGGCAGAAGGGAGTCCACTACTACTGCGACTAATTGCTTTCCGTTCGATTAAACCCTAACAAATTAAAATTTACCTGTATGTCCGAGGTTTTGGATGGATAAAGATAGTAAAATATAGACAGTCTAGAACAATGCTTCCTAGTATGAGATCCGCAAAGTCATGGAAGGCTGTTCTTTGCTAAATATCCATAAAAAGGCGGGATATCAAATTTCATCAAAACGTAAAAGAAATAAAGTGTAAATAAGGTGACCAGAACAAAAGAACAGCACAAAGTTTACTCTTTTAAGGGGGTGCTTCAGTGACAATTGCAAGTATGATGCTTCCTTCAAATTCCTCAAGAGCAATACGGGTACTGGGCCCAGAAAGTATTTAAATGGGATCTAAGTTTTCTTTGGTTGAACAAATTAAATAAAGGTTATGAATAAACCTTTATGACCTTCTCTATTCTCCGCAGTTTAGAATGAATTAAGCTGATTACCGGTCATTGCCCCTTCCGTGACCTCAATCATTAAACCCTCGGAAGTCAAAAGTCAGCGGCTTCAAATTCAAAGGACAAACTCCAATTTCAAAGCACCGAACCACGCCATCTGCAGGCCTTGCGCAATAAATTACGCACTCCACGGGTGGATAAACAAAGAAACGGTCAAATAATATTCCGATGCCTTTCTTCCGTCTGCAACTTAACCGGAGTCAAATCACCCCCACCACCTCTTCAACTCGACTTCAAGTGCTATAAGGTTTTGGGGACTGAATGGAGCGAAAGTACGCAACCGAAGTCGCGTTTTTCTTCTTTTTTCGAAAGCCAAACAAAGCCGATTAGTTCTTCGAAAAACCATTTTTCTTTGATTTCCTTTCCCCGATCTCCTTCGTGACGGCACAGGTAAAAGAGAGGAGGGGTTAGAATAAGGTCGTGTTAATCAAGTGTTAAGAACGTGCCGAAAACGGATGTTACAACAAAACGAAGAGAGTTGGTTGAGAAGATTGACAGAAGATATGAATACGACATCATATCTATTGACAGAAGATATGAATACGACATCATATCTATAGACAGAAGATATGAATACGACATCATATCTATTGACAGAATATATGAATACGACATGATTTGATCAAGCGGAGGTCGGAAATGAATTGAAAGAGCGTTGAAACGTAGAGAAGTCGGTGTTCGGAAGTTTCTTGTTACGAAAATTAGCAAACCCTCAAGCAAAATCAGAATTTTTATTGAATTACATATACAAAGTGAAGCAACTAGCGATATAATCATTATAACTAAAAAATTTGAAACCATATTTCTAAAGCAATTATCACAAGATCTACAACGTATTATATAATATATACTCAGATGCAAATATTTTGATAATCAATTTCTTTGGACAGCGATTTCTCTGACCCCTCCGGACTTCTCCAACTTCTTTTTTGGCACAATCACATTGAGGACATTGTTCTCGTCGATAAAACTTTTAACGTCATTCAAATTGTAGTCCGTGGCTGGCACTCGAACACTCTCTTCAAAAATAATTTTCCTCACTCCTCCATCAATTGGTTGTTCATGATATCCCGACAATTTCAAGATCTCTCCATTCAATTTAACATGGATTTCTTCCGGAGTAAAGTCAGTGACATGACATTCAAATTTCAACGAATCGATCGTCGAAATTCGATCGCATTTCTGACTGACTGTAGGAGTTTGCATTGCAAACTTTGAATGAACTGGGGATACTGAAGCTGGATAATTGGAATTGGTTGAAAAGGTGGGGAGCTTGATTTTGAAGTTGCTGAAGTTGGCTTCCATTTCGTCAAGGAGTTCGCGGAGGGATTTGAAGACAGAGTTAGAAGCGGGAGGGCCAAAAGCTGTGGTTGAAGAAGCGGGACCGGCGATTACAGCGGATTGGGAGGTTCGTTCTGAAGATTTGAGACAATTTTAGCAAAACTTTTTGGCTTCTTAAATTCTTTGAAAAAAAAAATTTCTTTCCGCTGTGCAAAATTCACTTTGAGGTCGAAATTAACAGGAATCCGACAGCATTTAGGAGCGTAGCACTTTGGGCATCTTAGCTGTGGCCTTCTAATTTTTCAGGTATCTTTTGTCTCTTTTTGCGGGAAATCAGTTACTCATCTCTCACAAAGTTAGTCATTCAACAACTTACGCTCTGTCCCAGCAGGGACAGTTACAGCACCAAGACCACCGTTTTCATGAACTTCGGCCCGAACATGCTGGTAATGCGTTACTTCTTGAGCATTTATCGCCAAGGTTAAGAGTAAAATCGAAGAAATTTGGAGCATCTCCCAAAGTTTGAAGTGAAGAAAGTCCGGGAAGGAAAACACTTTTATGCTTTTGCCTTTTTATTTCCATTTTTTACAGGTAACCATTTGTTTTTTTATAAGGTTAGAGGGCATGCGGAAACCAACTGTTCCTTATGATGATTACGCATCTTACTCAGCAAACTGGAAACAATCAAAATTAAGAGGAGACGAAACTAAAAGGTGCTTACTATTGGCAAAATAACGGAGATAAAAAAGAGATTTTTATAGTTCAAAAATTATTAAAATTTGAGTAATTCAAGTTTCGGTGAAAAACGCAATGTCCTAATTTTTTGCGTACTTAATCTACCGGAACAACATAAGAACTACCAAAAATTCTACTCTTCAATTTACAGTAACAGCCGATATATTGAAAAGTCGTTAAAGGTAAGAAATTGTGTGTAACGATGAGCCATTTCCAACATAAAAATCGTGGCCGTTTCTGTATAGCTCACGCAAAAAGTCATGTATGTTGTAAAGGGTCTGCCCTCAGTTTGTGCCATTTTAGATAAAGATTTAGTGTTGCCCCGTCTGGGTTATTTTGGGCGACCAAACACGACTGTCTTTGGAATAAATCATCCCTTTTTTCTTCAAGACATTCTCTTTGCTAATTGTCGTCTTCAAGAAGTTATCCAACAGCCTTTATCGTTATATTTCTGACTCATTCTCCACGCATCTTTCCAAATTTTTTAATCCAAATATTATACTTTCTTGGCTGTTGGATTACTTCCTATTAATAACTTCTCCTCTCCTCCGAACAACCGCCATAGATATTTTTGAACGCCTTGGGCAGTACTTGTGATGCTATAAAAAAGTGAGATTTACGAGGCCATTTTATGGGCCAAGAGTTTTTACAAAAAGCCATGCCCGCACTTTTGCTCTTTTTACATTGTTCTAAAAATATAAATGAGCCGGCTGACAATACGATGCAGCGTTGTTATGGAGACGGATTTTCGGGGCGATGGAAAAGCCGATTTGGGCTGGGTCGAGTACAATTCGAAATGCCCTGTGTTATATAATATTACTATATATGGTTTGACTTATGGTCGGGTCGAGAATAAAAATTTGTTGGGATCAACATTTCTGTATATTTGTGGAGTCTTTATTTTGAAAGGAGAATTGTTCAAAATGCAATGCTTAGACTTTGATTAAATTGAGATGTTTTCCAAATTTGGTGTAGCGCGTTTTTCTGAAAAAGCAGACATGGCAAAACGGGCCGGGCCCGGTGCCCTTCGGGCCGATTACAACAAGTTTTAAATAACAAAGTTGCATGTTTCGATGAAATGTCAAAAATTGTACAGAAGAGTGGGGAAATTATGGTTTGCAGTAAAATTTGGGAAATTTTCAAGTTCTTAATTCGAAAATAATCAAAACGAAGGCAAATTTACAGTCAAGGTTGAAGATTGTTTTGACAATAATTTTTAGCAAATCTCCTTTCTCAGATTCTTAAAATTGTCTTGTCACAGCCCCTTCGGTTTTCCCAATCCTGTCCGCTTCTTTCCGCACTGTGCAAATCCGGTTTCCCATTCCCTCATTTTGACCCATTTCGTTTTTTCGCACTGTGCAGTTCTTGTCGCAAAATTTTCTGTGCGAAATGGCTTTTCCACAAATTCGAGCCAAATGTTTGGAAGAGACAATTGCGACAAGGCCGTGTCGCGGCGACAAATTGGTGTCGCAGCGACAAGAATTGCCAGAACTGAATTTTTGAACAAAACTGCGACAAAATGAGGTTGTCGCGCCGCGATTTCAGTGCCGTTTCGTGGAAAAGGGCAGACATGGCAAAACGGGCCGGCCCTTTTCAAAATTTCCAAAGCCCGGCCCGGCCCCGGGGTACCTTGGGCGGGCTGCTCGATTGTCAAATCCATCGTCGAAATCCTCCTAGAGAAAGAAAGAGAAACTTTACACAACCGCAGTCAAAAAAATTTTTTTGCGAAAAAATTACAACAAAATGCCAAAAGAATTTGGCACCTAAAATTTTCGTTGCAAAACATATTTTTTTTTTGAAAAAAGGGGCCGGGCGAGGGGGCCCAAAAAAACGTTAGGCCCTCGGCCCGGCCCGTTTAGAGTTAGGCCCGGCCCGGCCCTTTTCAAAATTTCAAAAGCCCGGTCCCCCTGCCATGTCTGCGAAAAAGATATTTTTTATGGCTAAAATTAGGCAAGTTAAAGTCAAAAAATCATTTCTCTCTGCCCGACTTTTGCTCCACATTTTACGTAATCTCTTGCCAAAAAACTTTTCTTAATATGTCGACATTACTTGCAAAGCATTTGCTAAAGTTTTCGGAGCTAATTATACAACATGTGTGCATTTTTGATGGTCAAATTCGTTTTTGAAAACAATCAAGAATTTAAAAAGGTTTCTTTTTCTGTTAAACATTCTTAGAGCGCTTGACGTGATTACCCTCAATCTACAAGACACACCTTACCATTTTAGGCCTTCTTTTTTTTGTCACTGAATGTTGCCTTTTCTTCACTTTGAGTTACTTATTTAGAGACTTTTTCACAGTTTAACTTCTTTTGTGACTTTAAAATGGAGGCAAAAGGTCAACTCAAAGTGTTAATTTAAAGGAAAATTTTTAAGAATATTCTCGAAGCTGCAATCTTTTGTTATTCCTTGGATTTGTAGAGGGTAAGGCACATGGCTTCATTTTATTCAATTTTATGAACATTTGAGAAAATTGAAATTTTTTAAAACAGATTAATTTACTACCGTTTTATAGCCCAATCTCCCGCTAATTCCTAACGAATGCTCATCAAAGAACTTTTTGAGACCACAAAAAGTAATGCCCTCATAAAAGTTGCATGTAAATTAATACATTTCTCTTTGAGAACACTTAATTACTTTGTTTACTCGAGTGTAAATTCGCAAAGTTTTTTGACAGATTTTGTGGGCTGTTTTCCTTTTTGTTCTCGCATTTCGGCCTTTCCTCTTAACCAAAATCTGACCTTGACGCTCAGGAAATCCCACAAACAAACTTTTTTTTGCGAACTTCCTCAATTTCACACGCGAAACACGTACTAAAAAATATAAGTTTATAAGTTGAGAGTGGGAGGTGGGAGGGATATCGATTTCAGGACAATCTTTTGACAGCGATTCGCCTTAAAGAAAAAGTTTTGGATAATTGTCGCATTTACAAATGTTGTTAAAAATTAAATGATTGATTTTATTTTATTTTTGTACGTATAATCGAAACATCTCAATTATTCATTGCTGAAATCTTAACCCATGCTTTGCAGTCACACCTGCGATTTATACAAAACCCACGTTAAAATCTCATTTTGGCAAATATTGGTCTTAATTTATCCAGATTTCACCAAAATACACTTTGAATGTTCTTATTTTTTGTCATTTTTTTTTGTTTTGCATTAAATGTTTGATTCTATTAGAAGATTTCTTGTAGATCAGAACAATTTGTATCAGTATCTTCAAATTTATCACCTTCAAACATCTCCTGTTTTACTTTTCTTGCTTCTTTTATCTTTATTATATGTATCGTCTCCAAAAGTTGCTAAATGAATCAGCTCTTTTTATATTTTTGGCCAAATGATATCATTCTTTTGGCAACAAATCAATTATCTGGAACAACTGATTTTACACCGCTGTCCATTTTCTTTTGTCTTAATCCCCGCTGGCACTCGCCCAAGGCATTAATCATGAGCGAAAAGGGGGCGGATCAAGGCTGCCAATTGTTTCGGAAAAAGCAGAAAAAACGAACTTTTCTAAGATTCTTGAATTTCAGTCAGGTGTCTCGTGAATCCGAGTTCGAAAAGTGTTGTTGTTTGTGATGATGTTGGGCATGGGTTGTTATGGTGACGACTCTTGCTTTGCTGTTTTTTGTAAATAGCTTGCAGCTATAGTATTTTTAACGGGATTGCGGATTTTTCAAAGATCTTATTTTTATTGAATGGTTGCTATGCTCGAGGCGCAATGCTGAGATCTTTTTAAATTTTTAACAAGTGTTCTGCCTAAGCGACATATCCATTACTGAAAAATTGAGCCAACAGCCAGGATATTTAACCGTTTTTGCAAGCAAAACGATGTGGAAAACAGGCTAATTCGGCCAGGCAAGGACTTCCCATTAGATGCTTTGCCTGATTTCGGATCAAAAGAAAGACTTTTCGGATTTTTGATGACTAAAAGAACCAAATTTTTAAATTTTCGATTTTTGCTCTTGTTCCTCCTCAAATTCTATAACAAATTTTGTTGTCACACCCCCCTTAACCCACCTCTAATTACCTCTCCCCGCCCATCCCTATATCAAGGTCCTATTCATTCGCCCATTAGTTCGTATTCGCCGCCTGTCACTCCCATTATGGTCGCATTGTTTCACTGCAGCAGAAAGGCGTAAATTCGCAAATTTTGCTCCCAACAACGTCGTATTTAATTTGACCTCGCGCAAAAATCTCGGATTTTATTTGAATACACAAAGTCGGAGTGCGCAAAGAACTCGTATTTCACGTCCAAATGGGTAAACAACCTCAGGGTCGCCATAACGACGGTGGAGATCATGCTAAAAAGGATTTTTGAAATGGAATATTGCAGTTGTGTTGATGTAGACGGGCTAATAGTTTTTGAATGTGATTTCAACTTATATGTTTATAAGAAAAATGTGCGGAAAATGCCAAAAATATGTAATTAGTAAGTTATTTGAATTTTTGAAATTTTTTACTTTAAACACCTGAAAAAAGAAAACGAAGCGCCTAGATTAAATAGCGTTGCATTCAGCGGTATTAAACGTTATATCTCCCACAAATCCCCCTTCAATATTCGCCATCCAGTTACAAAAGGACATCTGAAATATATCCATTTAATCCGTTACCCATCCATTTTTTTCTGCCTCAACTAAGGCCGTAACAAGGGTTGTTTACAATGTCATAAAGATCGGGCTATATTCGGGCAGCTCCATTATTACAGGCTTGAGTTTTTGCTAGTCATTTTTGGAAAACACATTACACTTGAAAATAACAAAATATTTTTGGAAAGCCCTCCGAAAATTCTCGAGGAAAGGACTCCAATATATTGTTTATGGGACTACGTGCCATAAAATTTTATTTTGATACTTACTCCGACTTCCTTCAAGAAATGTTTTTCGGGGCAAGGAAAGACGGTTGAACACTTTTTTCTCGCAAATAAGATTCGCTTTTCTCGGCCGTAAGCACAGAGCGATTATCTTATCTATTGTTTTTTGGATACATCATGAGGCCACAGTTGTCATAAATGTGACTTGCGGAAATGATGTGCCAAATCTGGGTGGCTCTCTACATATAAACTAAACATTGCTTCTACGAGGAGAAAAATGACACAGAGTGGATTTCCACTTAATTTAAATGATTTTTTTTTCTATATAAGTAGCTGAAAATTATATTCACTATGACTTTCAGATTCAAAAATATGTCTAGCACCATCCAGAAGCTCCATAAGGAAAATTTACGGCAAATTTTTCCATTAATAAGTTGTTGACCTAGTATAAGGTCTTTTATGTCTCTTACCCTTGCATTTTAACTCGCTGACACTTCATATTTATATGAATATTAAATACTCGGCGTTCCAAAGCCTTTTATATTTAATTTGGCGCGCACCCATTCCCAAGACTTTCCTCAAAATAAGATTTCTTCGGGTTCTCTTTGGCATATCTAGCCAGCTTTCGAGGGCTGAGCGCCGCTCGGCCAGCGGTAATTTTTTCGGGATTTGGGCTATAATAGAGAGGTTTATTAGTGGGGCATTTAAGGGAGGAAAAAATTGGGGTTAATTCTGCGCTTTTGCGGGAAAATAGCAAATAAATGTTTTGGCGGTAAAATTTTGGAGATCCCAAATTTCGTCCAAAAAATCGGTAAAGAATTTTAAGGAGTTTGTTTATTTATTTATTGTCACTTTCATGTTCCTTACAGTCTAACATAAGCACAACTTATATTTTTTCCAAAAATACGTCATGATAACACATTTTTCGAAAAAAAATGAAAAATAAAGTTTTCAAAAATTTTTGACTCAATTTTTGTTTTTCGAAGATCCCCTTCTGTTTCCCGTCAACTGCCTCCTGCATCACTCCCTTTATTGTCAATTTAAGCTCCCTTTTCTCATTAATTCCAAATTACTTGTGCATTCGCCTCAATTTCCCTACAAATGTCATGAACAAGGGCCTGAACATGACGACTTTGGCCATTCTTTTTTGCGAAAAGTGCGCAGATTTATGTGTCCCTGGGGCTGGGGACGTTTAAAATCGACCGAGGGGACAGCTGTCCCCTCCCTATTCTCGGGGCACCCAGCTTTGTTTGTGAGTGTTTTTGTTTTGGCCCGTTCTTCGCTGGAGGTTTGTTTTTGGGCCAAAAAAAGTTTGAAACGTCGTTTATAAAAAGCGACGTTATAAAGAGAGAGGGCCCTGTTTTGAACTTTTGATGGGGTTGTGTAAATAGAAACGGCCGGTTTTAATGAGGCCGGAAAAGGAAAATACTGCGGGAAGAAGGGCACATACATGGGTTTTATTGGGGATGTCCAATAGTTGTTTGCGATTAGACTTTACTTTGTTTCTTGTTTACGAAAAAAGATATGGGAATTTTTAATTTCTTTCGATTTTTGAAAAATTTACTTGCCGAATTTTTACGAAACTTGGCAAATAATATGTTGTCTATGACATTAAGAGTCGCCATCAAAATTTTCAAAAAAGATTTTTTTAAATCTTGATGACTAATGAAGAGTTCTTAATTTCAAAAAATCTTGTTTATACAAGTCAATGAAAACTTTCTTTGAAAGACCATCTGAGACCTGTTTTTACGGACATCAATTACTTCATTACCAATTTTCATCTTAAGAGATCTATTTTTCAATTTCTTGAAGATTCCCTTCTCTTCACCTCCTTTTTTCATGGCCTTGGCATAAACAAACCCATTCATCCGGCCTTGTGAAATCACGTGTCCTCTTTTTCCCTCCAAAAATCCAATTTCCATGTCCAAAATGAATGCCCAACGCAAACAGATTTTTTGGATATGCCCAAATTACTAATTGTACTCTAAATAAGCTAAATCTAGCAGAATCAGTCATTCTCAACCTTTTACTGTTTTCCCCATAGCTGTTGCTAGTGGAATTGGAATGCTTTTTCAATTCTATTCCTTCTAGAGTTCAATTAAATGTCCTCCAAAACAACGCAACATTTGTTTTCCGCCCGTTTAATGGCCGACATAAATGGGAAAGTTATTTATTTCGGGGTAATCAATGCCGCTGAAGCCATTAAAACTTGAGTATTTAAGTTGACGAGGAAGTCTTGAAGAGGTGTTGGGTGCGCCAAAGCAAATATTTAATTTTTAGGAAATTTTTTGATTTAAAATTTTTGAAGAAAGCTGTAAAACAAATTTTTTTTATTTTTAGAATAATGAATATTCAAACTAATGCATTCAAAGTTTTCTAGGGGTTGTTTAAAGAATAATTATCCGATTTTCATCTCAAAATTCATTTTATTAGGTTTCCTAAGGCCATAAACAAATTTAGAAAGATTGAGATATTCCCCATGCCTCCCAAAATAATGCCCCATAATAATTGAATATTCATTTCCTTCAGTTCTTTCCGAAATTTTCCAATTTTATGGCCAAAAGTCACGAAACCCCGAGAATTCTTTTCTCTAAAAAATAATTAAATTGTATGCGTTTTTGTGTTGTTTATTTGCCCAAAGGAACGTAAAAAAGGCGGTGTCGGGGCGAGGGGAGTGGACTGTTTTTCCAGTCCAACGATTTTGGCTAATTTATTTAAATCAAGAGGAATGTATTTTTTTTGTTGGGGCGCTGTTTTCGAAAAAGGTTTTGCGTACAGAAAACCCAACCCCTCTTTCCAATTTTTGTATATTGTAATCGCTTTGCGAAACGGGCTTCAGGCGAAATGAGGGGCTTTGGCGGTGTTAAGGGCGCGTGCAGGAGTTCAGAGGTGCGGAAACTGAAAAAATATGGGCTGCAGATTGGACAGTCCTCTACTACAACTTGTTTAGAGAGAGATTTTTGAATTTTGGATTTGAAAAAAAATTTAAATTTTTGGTGACTTCAAAATACCTTTAGGTAAGTGCAAGGAATTAAAGGCATAAACCATTCGTTTAGCCAGAGTGAAAGGATTTTTTCAAATAGCCGCTGGCAACTTAAACCTTAATATCCTTCTTGTTATGGTAATTATATTCCGTTTACACTTGTGCCCTAAATTTTTTGCTCTTAAGCGTTTATTTACGGTTACCATTTTCTCCAATTTGTTGCGAGCTTCGAAAAACATTTTGATAAAGGACCTGCATTTAATAGTTGTTTGGCGGTATAAATCTCCCAAGTTTTTGTGATTCAACAACAATACTTTCGTTCTTTATGTGGCGTTTACTATTGTTTTTGGAACCACGTGAGAGTAGAAATAATAAAAAAATAGTTTTGCTACAATTTTGGCATTTTAAAAGCATTTTGGAGACAAAAGAAATTTTTGGAATTTGATTTTGACTGTATTGTTGTATAGGTGACATTGTAATGCGTTGCTTAAAAGATGTGGAGTGTACACGAGTATTTTACTGTTTGCAGGAGCTGAGATTATATTATTTTGCCGCTTTTGGAGAGTGATCGTTTAAAATGAGGAGGTTAAATGGATTTTTCAAATAAAAATTCGAGAAAAAATCGAATTTTTGCCAATTTTTGAATTAAAATAATTGAGTTTCCGCAAAACGCGAGCAAAAAACGGTCCATATGTCTGGCAAAATTCTACTACTTTCAATTGGGGCCAACTCTATCAAAAAATATGAATTTCCCCTAAGTCATTTATCCTGCAAACTTGAAATAGACTTTATTTGAATTCAAAAAACATCGAATTTAGCGTTTTACTTTCTACAGTACCTCCTTTTTGCACTTTCATCATTTTCTAGCATTGCCAGACATAACAAGCCTAACTAAAAACACGTTCCATTTCCTCTTTATCAGCTGCATATGCCTTTCCTCAGACATGCACAGTTGTTTTTCAATGCCAACACCCTCAAAGGTGACCTTTTTTCAAAAACAGGGCTATAAAATAGAATAGAAGTGGACGTCAGACATTGGACGTGCACCATATTACTCGGCAGTAAACACGAGAGGGCGAGCACAGTAAACAAGATGAGAGCACGAGTTGTTTTTTTAGGTTCTTTTGTTTGTTGTTTTTGGCGAAGAAATTTCCTTTTCTCTTTCTTTGAATAATATTATTTTCGCGGTAAAGAGAAACACATAAAAACGGCGGGCATCTGGTGATGATTTGGTTGGGAGATCCTCGAGAATTTGGGGATACTTCTATAAAGTAGCAAATGGGACAGTTTTGGATGAGGAAGAAAAGTAAAGTTACGACTTTTTTTCTTCATCGTTGTGTAAATAAGGATTCGAATCTCCCAAATTTGTTTATAGCGTAAATTGCGTCAGGATGACAATTTTTTGACATCTTTCGGTAAACAAAAGATCTCTCTGACAAACACAATCTCAAAAAAAAGAATTGTCAGGGATTCTCACCTTCGATTTGTTGGCCCAAGAGGATTCAAAGCTCTGAAGCTCAGAGATCACGAGTGGGAGGTCGTTAAAATCTTGGCAGGACTTCTTCTTTGTTTTCCTGGGCGCTACTTTAATTTTCTTTTTCATAATAATAGATAATGAGGCAACAAGTATTTTTGCTGAAAACACACCCAGATTTTAGAGTTTTTTTTTCTCTGCTTTTGATATGCTGCAAAATTTCTACAAAAAATTTGAATTTTTCCGACAAAACTTGCAATGATATGGCTGAAAAAACATTTTTCTTTTATATATTCTCATCGGTTTGCTGACTTTTCGAATTTAAATTTAGCTTCCTCATTACACAGCTATTCCGTTTCAGAACCAAGTCTAATTTACCATGAATAATTAAAAACAAAACTTTCCAATGTCTTTTAACACAAATTTCGGATCTCAAAGATCGATCCCTACCAAAATTTGGGTTATGTTTTTTGGTTCTTATAAAGTAACATTTCCCTTTTTTGTTTACCTCATTTGAAATGGCGAATCTCTTTCTCCGCCCATTTTCCTTGTAATATTTTAATATTTTTCTTATTTTTCTTGCGGATTTCTGGTCCCTCAGACCCTATCAATCTCTGCATCAAGTGCTAAACTTTATTTTCCCTTCTTATTTAAACTGTTCTTACGAACGCCTGTCCCAAAGTGATGTTGGATCGCCTTCCGTGTTCGCCTTGTTTATTTGTTAACTCGTTTTTCTTTGTTTACCGTACTCTTTTATAGTCATGGCGGCCTCCAAATTTGCCTCCAATCAATTCACAATTTTTGTGACCCTCTTCACCATCTTGTTCTTGGTGTTGTTCGGGATTTTTGGTCGATATTCTGGAGAAACTTTGCCCAATGGATCGCCGGATTTTGGAAAAGTTTCGAGAGATTATCCTTGTGAGTTTGTTACAGTAATTTTTCTATTTTTAAATCAATATTTTGACTGTGAAAATCTCTTTTTTATTTGAAAACCTCTGAAGTTGCGTAACTAAATATAATGCAACTTTACTTGTTTTTCGACTAAATTCGTCAGTCTTTGTCATCATTTTTGAAAATCTTCCAAAAAATCCATTTGGAATTGGTCACAATATTACTTTTAACATTTCAGTACTCCACGACACTCATGGCTTCGTTTTGATCGGCCTCGGATTCTTGGTCGCCTTCTTGAGACGATACGGATTCTCAGCTTTGGCGATTAATCTTCTGTTGGTGGCCTTTGTTTTGGAATGGGGACTGATTATCCGCGGGTTCCTGAGTCCCGAATTCTCTCAACATTCGGCTTTCAGCATCTCTTTGAAGGAGTAAGAACTTTGTTTGTTTTCTTGATCTGAGATGACCTTAAAAGGCTTTTAAAGAAGAGTATTTTAACATATATCTAAGCCATGTAACTCTGTGATTTCAGTATTGCTAAGGCTGACTACACCGCTGCCTCGGTTCTCATCTCCTACGGCGCTCTTGTTGGCAAACTCTCACCCATTCAATATGTTATCCTTGCCTTCATTGAGACCCCTCTTTCAATTGTCAATGAATTCATTCTTTTCGGACTTCTTGGCGTTGGAGATGTTGGTGGATCCATTGTTGTTCATCTTTTCGGTGCGATCTTTGGTATTGCTGTCGCTCGAATTGTTTTCAAGCCATCGCAGATCCAGTCCGAGCATCAGGGGTCTATCTATCACTCAGACATCTTCTCCTTTGTTGGTACTGTGTTTTTGTGGGCTTTCTGGCCGAGCTTCAACTCCATCTTTGCTGTAACGGCTGCTGAACAACAACGAGCTGTGGTTACCACTTTCTTGGCTCTTTTGGGATCCACTGTCACCACTTTCTTGTTTTCCCAGCTGCTTAACAAGGAGGTAAGACAATTTTAAATTTTAGTCATCATATCTTATAATAAATGAATGCAGACTGTCATAAAAGGCATTTTAGATATCTTAAATAGTTAATTTTACGTAATCCAATAATATAGCAACTACAGTAATTTTAAAATCAGTTTCATTGTTTGGATGTTTTTTGGAATCCGAATTAGGTCTTAGCGACAGACTGTAACCACAGCCAATAAACCGTCCTCTAGACCCTTTTACAGACCTATTTACCATTGAAAAACCCGTTTTACTATGGGATAATTACCGATCTGTGACCTTGAATAAGTTTGGAGTCTACCTGAGTTCAGATGGATTAAAATGTTTACAATTTTTGAAAAAGAGTGACAGAAATTTAAAAAAAAACATAAAAATTCCTAAAATTATATTAAAAATAGTGTAATGTAATGTGAATGAATTTTTAGAAGCGTTTTAACTTCAAACACATTGCCAGCGCCACCTTGTCTGGCGGAGTTGCCACGGGAGCTGTTGCCACTTTGGTCTTGTCGCCTTTGGCCGCTCTTTTGGTTGGAATCGTCGCTGCCATCATCTCTGTTCTTGGATTCAATGTTGTCACGGTATGCTTAATAACTAATATAATAGATCAAAAATTTTGACTTTCAACCACAGAAAAATTTTTTTTTTCAAAAAGAGTTTTTGTGAACGTATTTTACAAAATTGAAATTTCCATGCATTTAAAAGACTTTGGAAGGAAAGAACGGCCTAAACTTAAATATTTCAGCCCCTCCTCGCCCACAAACTTGGAGTCCACGACACTCGTGGTGTCCTCTCCCTTCACGGTCTTCCCGGTATTGTTGGAGCTTTGGCCTCAGTAATCCTACTCTTCTTGACTCCAACTGAAGTCTTTGGAGAGACCATCCGCAACATCTATCCTCTCCACAAGACTGATTCCAAGGATGGCCGAACTCCCGCTGAACAGGCGCTCTTCCAATTGGCTGGTCTTGGAGTTACCATTCTCTTCGCTTTGGTCACTGGAGTCATCACAGGTCAGTTAAATAAACCTTGAGCCAAAGCGTTGAGAAATTAGAAGTTATGACATAATATGTCTAAAAATACGACTTTAGGTGTGATTCTCCGTCTGAAAATCTGGCGTCAAGTACGTGAAAAGGAGAACTACAGCGACACCGACTTCTTTGATGTGCCAGAAGACTTTGACTTCACCACTCGGGTAAGTAATCATTAAGAATTTCTTGAATTTTCAAATCTTTAATGACCAAATTTCTAATTGGTCAGGTTCCAAAAATAAATTGCTCAGACATTGTTGGGCCAAAACATCAAATTCAGAGGATATTTGCACACGCTTTGAAAGTACAGCCATTATTTGCAACAAATTTCATAAAAACACCTCAAATCAATTGTTTATTAAAGCTTATGTTCTATTTTCAGGTGACAAGCCACATTGAACGCGTCGAGTTGACCGAGCACACCGAACGCACCAAACTCACCAACAACGAATTCACCAACTAAAAACATTGAAACGAATGTAAACAGTTGTTTTCTCTGCATTTTGACGACCAAATCACCGAGTTTTTGAACAAAAGTTTTGAATTTCGTTTCGTTTCGACCCAATTTCCCACGTAATCTTTCATCCAACTCAAGGATTCTGCATTTTACCGAGAAATTACAGTATCCAAAAACTTTTAAAATAAAAATTTAGCAAATTCCAGACCTTTAAGCCAAATTTTTACCCAAATTTCTCCTTAACGCGGATCCCAATTTTTAAATTCGAAATCGGATCGAACAGAACTTTCAAAAACCGACTGCCTTCGATTTTTGTTACAGTAAACCACACAGTATTCTCCCAGTTTTTCAGTATTTTTACCTCATTAAAGTCAGCAAAAAATGGTCGTTTCCTATTAATCTGCCCGGAATCTGTTTTCGAATTGTTTTCTGACCAACAAAAGCTTATCAGTCTTGTTTATTGTAGTACTTGCTATGCTTTTATTGTAAAATCTTTTGAGTAATAAACTTTGTAAACACGTTATTGGCGATTTATACTATCCATTGTAAAAGCTTCTTCAAATTGCACGTTTAATAACTCAAATTTTGAAATCGAAGGCACTTACGCAATTAACAGATCCTTAAAAATGTCTGTTCATACGCAACAACCCTTTGGTTAAGAAGAATATCAATTGTTTTTCTGTTCAAAATTACTGCGAGTCAATGGAAATGAACAGAAAAAATCAAAAAATCAACGGGTTCCCTTGATTTATTGTGGATCACAGGTTGGATGAAGATACTGGTCAGTCGTGTTTGAACCAGCATTCGAGTGCGGTTGGGTATTAAATATTTTTTGGGAGTTTTATATTATAGTTTTGATGACTTTGGGAGATTCAAGTATTTATCTAATAAACTAGAAACTAGTCTAAGAAGATCTAAAGTTTTTTAAGGTGATTTCCTTTTAACGTAGTAGCAGCAAAGATTTTTCTTTACGTTGTTCATGACAACCTTTTTTGATGACTAATTTTAAGTTACTATAATATCATTTGTTTCTGAAAATATCTAAAAATCGCTTTGAGTTTCCCCGAGCTTTACACTTCTTCTGTTCAGACAGCAGTAATCCTATTTCAATTTTTTCCAAGCATTGATTGCAAACATTTGCTTGATTTCTTCATTTAAATATGACTTTTCCGATTTTCAGAAATGTTTTCAATTACTTCTTTAACCTTTTTGCTACTGCTTTCACCGCTGATTAATGCGTGTACTACAAAATTCAACCCATGCAATCGACGTTCACTTTGTGGATTAGGAACGTGTTTACCATCAGAAGATTGCTTGTAAGTTTTTTTACATCATTCTTAGCTCTGACTTCACCATCAGAATGGAGAATTTTGAATGTAAATTAGTAACCATTTATTTTGAGTTATGGATAGGTTATATTTTATGTACTTTGACTTTTTTAGCGACTTCAAATGCACTTGTCCTCCCGGATTCACGGGAAAATTTTGCGAGATTACCAACCTCCCATCATGCGGATCAAACTCCAGAACTCAATGCAAAAATGAAGGAATCTGTCACAATATTCTGAGTGGTTTTGTCTGTCAATGCCCTAAGGGCTTCTACGGGTTTGCCTGCGAATTTTCCGATCCATCAGTTCCAGAAAATTGGGGAGTACCAAGCATTGAAGATGATGATGACCTGGGATTAATGATGAACATCCCGGAAGGATGGAAGAGAGTTGATGACAAACTGATTGTGGTTACTAAGATTGCAACACTTGATGAGTTGAAAAGCCAGTTGAATGGATTGTTTGAGGAAATCAGAAATTTCACAAATGTTCGATTGGAATTTTCAAGGTTTGAAGATGGAGAGGAGTTTATTCATGGGGAAGATTGCAGTGATGGTACGTCAGAAGTTTGTAGATTTATTTAAGGTAGTTCCACCGTAGTATATAAGCAGTGATTTTTCGGTGAAAAATTAGAAAAGAATTCCAGGATTTGTAATAAAATTTTTTGAATCAAAAATGTGTTTTAAAATATTAATCCAAAAAATCAGTTTTCTAATTACTATTTAATTTGCCTTACACGCATTTCAGATACCCAAAAATGCCAATACACTGCAAATCTCTTTGCTCTGGTACCTGAAAATGATACCGACGTTACCCTTGATAACGTTATGTCCCTTCTGATGAATCCCGTTTTCCCCAATCATCTGAATCCCGAAGAACTTCATGTTGATGACAATACTGGAAAGGCTCAAAAACCACTGTCCTGGCTCTTTATCGGAGTTGTTGGAGTGGCTGTGGTAGCTATGATGGTAGTCGGATCTTTTGGAGGATTACTGCACACCTCGAGAGGAAGGCCCTTCAAATATGGGACAATTGTGAAGAAAGCGCCTGTTGACGTAGAGGTAGGTTTATTATTTGACGTTATATAAACGTTACCGTTAACCATTTCAGAATGCCGTTCCATGTCCTCAAGTGCAACATCACATTCAACTTCAAATACATGTAGAATCAAAGCTCAAATTGTTATACTCCGACTGGTGTCAAACTTCAAACGATGAGCAGTTTATTAGATTTATCAGGACTTACCGCTCTGCATACGACGACTCTGCTTTACACTTAATTGCCAGAGCTCAACGTCTCGACGAAAATGAAAATATTAAAGTGGCTGGAAAGTTAATCCAAATGGGAGTAGACATCAACTCGATTAACAAGCAAGGAAATAGCCCAATGGAAACTGCTGTGCTTCATAATCAAGCGGGTTTGGCCAAGTTTTTCATGGAGAATCAAGCGAATGTCCTCCTTCAGAATTCCAAAAATGGATATACTCTACTGATTGCTGCAATCCACATGAAGGAGGTCAACTTAGTTAAGGATATTTTGGCGTTACCTCAGGCCGAAACTCTTCTCAACATGGCGACCAAGTCAGACTATCCTCAAAGTCCATTAACCATGGCTGTTAATGAAGGACAAATGGAGATTTTAAAAAGCATCTTGGACTTTATGATTAAGAAGAAGATCGTCAATGATGGAATTGTAAATCCCAAGATGAAACAAGTCGGATACACGGCTCTTCATTATGCCGCACTGGGAGGATCGGTCGAATCCGCTATGCTGATTTTGGATTATGAGAAAAACAACGGGAAGAAAAATAAAAAATACGTCCAATTTGTGGATCGTGAAGATTATCAGGTAAGTTAGATCATACTTGAAAATTTTAAGAGGTGACATTTTATACAAACTCATATTTCAGGGCCAAACTCCCCTTCAAACAGCCGTCGTTTGCAAGTGGGTCAATGTTATCAGATTCCTACTTGAAGCCGGATCCGATCCCAACCACAAAGATCTTGTTGGCAAATCAGCCTACAATCTGGCCGAGGAATCCAAAGACGAAGAATTCAAACAACAATTTGATGAAATCTGTGTACAAACTCGTGCTCCAAAGAAAGTAATTGGAGGAAAGAAGAGAACTTATCGGGTAAGGAAAGGATTTGGGATGACTTTATCTGATTTCTAGAAATATAATAATAAAAAAATCAAAAAAAATCGCGGTTTATGCAATTTTTTGGTCCTTTTAATGTAAACATAAGAATGACTTAGTTTTGAAATCTTTTTTCATAGTCTCAAATGTTTATCAATACATTTTCAGGCCTTAATTCAACAAGATGCCCAGCCAATTCACAAGCAATCCCGACCTAACCAAGTTGATAATCGTCGAATTTCCGTGGAGTCTGGTATTGCCTCTGCTGACTCTTCGTTTTCATCGACTTGCTCTCCCAATTTGGCTCCTCAAGTCCAATCTTATCTACCTCCATTTGGCAACTGGAATCAGCCAGGATACGATTTTAGTCAATTTAATCCCTATCAACCCATAAATTCTGGTTATGGAATGCAAGGAAATGATCAAATTAATCCGATGAATGGAATGATTAATACTCCTGCGGCTGCTAGAAGCTATGGAAACTTTGGATTACCAAGTTTCTCTCAAAACAACATGAATATCAATTTAAATCTGTTTAATATGAACCCTCGTTATAATTCTCTCAGTACAACCACATTAACTTCCAATTCACCAATTTACCCTCAGGCATCTTATTCTTCTTCCACTACTTTGAATATTCCCCAGCCTTCTCAATTGTCAGGTCATGCAATTAATTCTCATTCAAACTCTCCTCAAGTCTTATCGCCCTCAAATCTTATTCAAGATTTTTCTCAGAACTATCAAGTCCAATATCCATATCCGTCTTCAAATTACTCCATGAACATGCAAATGACCGGCTCCCAGATGAGTCTCAATCAAACGGAGCACATGAAATCGCAGTATAATTATTTGTCTTCCCAAAGGCCTTTGAATAACTGGCCCAATTCGAATCAGTAAACATTTTGTCCTATTGTTAATATTATTTTTTTGATTGTAATTTTTGTTGAATTTGATTGTAAATAAAAAAATTAAATAATAATTTGAGATTTATTTGAATAAGAAAAAGAAAAGCCTTATTCTCACAGAGTTGCACAGAGATTTATTTCGATCTTCAAATTTCCACGGGGATCCTCCAAAATTGTTCGTCATGTCTCTCCGTTGTTTATCTGATATTAGACGGCACTACTGTTTTTGTTACCGTAGCACTGCCTGCTATGCAGTTTCATATTTTCAATCTCGTGAAACGATTAGTCTAGATATTGAATGTTCCTGCCGTAAAATTCGTGCTATGCACTTTGTCTTTATCATGCCAAAAAGTCTCTCTAATATTCTAAATGCATTTTGCAGACCTTTTCATTGCAAATAAACAATTTTAATATCAACTATTATCGAAAATTCAGTTTAAATCCGTGAAATACGTAAATTAACATAAAAAAATAAATTCTCAGATTCCTAACCAGCATTTAATTCAAAATCCATGTTCAATATTAAAATTTATAAACATCACAAAATAAACAATAAATACATAGAAAATTTCATCTAAAACATCTCTAATCGTATAAAACGGCCGAAATTTCTCCAACAATATTGACTTCCCTTCCTTTGTAGAGTTCGGAAATAGCGTCTTCTATCTGAGATTGGAGTTCTCTAGCTGAATCACAAAGACTTTCCACCGCTTCCGAATCCCGAGATATCTGTTCCACCAATTCTGCTTGTTTCTCCTTAGATAGCCTCTCAATCTGCTTGTATTTTCCTTCATGTTTCCTCTTCTGATCAAGTTGATTCACTAAATCTTCCACATAACTGAAATAAATCAAGTTTCAGACATAAAATGGAAAAATTATATTAACCATGACAAATCCAACACAAAGATAAAAATTTACCCTGGAGAAGATCGAATCTTGGTCAAATGTCGTGTCAATGGATCTTCTAGCTTTTTTTTAAACTCTTCCAATGACTTTTTCCACTTCTCTAGCTGTTCTAAAGTCACTGATTCAATTTCTTTTGGTTTAGACATTAAACTTGATATGTAAACTTGTGCAGGATCTGATGCTAATTCATCTTGGATTCGGAATTGAAGAAAGACTAAGAGCTGAAAACTATTATAGATAAATTATTTTTAAATCCATCAAGTCAAAAGATTACGTCATTCATGACACTTTTATATTGCTTTGGAAAAAGTACTGTGAGACTACCTAAATTATATCCATACCTGTTCAACTTCAGCCTGGAGTGTCTGAAATGTGTCTTGATGCTCAAAAATTGAAAATGCGTTCTCAAATCGGGCGATTCCATCCTCTACAACTTCTGCGCCACCTTCTTGAATACCTAAAATAACATAAAACGTCACTAAAGTGTCTTTTCAAATTAAAGCACAGCTAAATAGTAATAAAAATTGCAATAAGCCTACCAGTATCATCTCCAACTACTTCAATGTTGATATCATCACTAAAATCAATATCTGCACCATCCCCAAAGTCAATATCATCTCCAAAGTCTATTTCGTCGTCTTGGACCTCCTAAAAATTACAAACATTAGATCTCCGTTGAGCTTACAACATTTTTAAGCCGTATTCATCAGGCTTCAACCTAAATTTCAAAAAAATATGTATCATACTTGCCTTTTCATCCTCATCAAAATCAATTCGTTTGACTTCCTTTGGCTCTTCTCCATTTTTCCATTCATAAACCGTAAAATCAACTCCCCTTTGTCCCAATCTCTTCAATAATTCGAGTTTTTGAATATCAGCAACTTCATTGTATTTCTGCACATTTTCGAAGAATTCCGCGACAGGCAGAAATTGGATTGACTCTTTGGCCAGCTCATTGAATTTTATGGGCAAATCCTTCGCCAAATCGAGCAATTCCTTTTTGATTTTCTCTCCTTTAATACCAAACTTCTTCAATTCTCGTTGATACGCATTCCGAGCATCTTCAGCTTGTTTTACGGCATCAATCTCGCGTTTCTGGGCTTCTTTTATTTGATTCTCAGCCCTCTGATTTCCTCGTCGCAGTGCTGGGATCTCAAATTGGACAAGACGTTGGAGAATTTGAGCCGATTCTGCGAGAAAAACATTATTCTTTTTGTAGAGGTCTAAAATCTCTTGCCAATCCTTCATTCGTTGAGATGAGTAGAATCCAAACACATTCTTGGAGTCCTTCTCCGTCTCCTTGAGGATCTCCACAATCTCCTTGCAATGGAAGAAGTTAATACCTAAAATTATATAAATTTCTATGCAACCCAAATGACTTTCTTGATAGAAAAAAGCTGAGAAAGGTCTATTCTGGCCTAGTAAACCGTTTTCAAAATCCAATTGTACCTAAAATCCAACAATAAAAACAAATTACTTACTTCCACCTCTCAGCAACTCCAAAATCCGCTCGTTTTCTGGCATATCCAATATGGCTCGTTTAATTTTCTCTCTAATGTCTGCACTCTTCTTTATCCAGTCGTTCTGGCAATGTCTTCGACTAATTAGCCAATCTAAACGTTATTTTCACCATTAAAATGATATTATCCTTACCTAACAGCTTGCTACTATGTATATCGATGGCCAATTGATCCATATCTACAATAGGGGGGAAAAATATACAACAAAACTTTAAATTATATTGTTTTCGGCAAAAAATTGCAATAATTTTTTCGGTAACGTGTTTATTTAAGAAAGCCAAAAATTGTTTGCTTTCGTTGTGGTACACAGAAGAAAATGTGAAATCTCACGAAATTGAATTAGAAATTCTTTCTTTTTGGAATTGCACAGTGAACGGTTGACCATTCTCTGAGTTATTTCCAGTTTCATCTGATTATCAACACCGGTTCTACTCTAACCTTGGAAGAATAATGTTGTTGATGATCTTCTGGAATCTTTTGATCGTCCTCTTCTTTTCTAGCGGTCTCCTGAGTCTTTGCGCGAAGGAAACTCAGAAACGGCCGGCTAAACGACCAATAGATTCGACAAAGCAAACGAAAACGAATAGAGAACAAGATCTCAAGAAGTCTTCGGCCAGTACGGATGACAATATTGACCCGCAGAAGAAGAAGGCGACGACTATGGTGGGTGGAACCCCTAATACAAAGACTGTGAGCATTTTACTATTTTCGAGACAACATTAAGTCCAGTAAACCTGGAGTTTGAATGATTTTTATATTAATTTGTATTGTTTTAGACCCGGGGAACCAAAGATGACGATGGTGAATATGAAGAGAATGCCAACGTTGAATCGGCGATTGAAGTGAAACAAGTGGGAGGTCAGATCATTTACATCAAGAACGGAGAGATTGTCAAAGTGGTGTGACCGATTTGAAATCATTTTTTTAATACTGTAGTTTATGCCTAAATAAAGATTTTACGATTAGTAAAGGTTGTCGTATCTTTGCAAACCTTAGTGAAAATTAAGACTACAGTTTTAAAACTGTAAGGAATATGTGGAAGGCTGGAATCAGCCACTGAAAAAAAGTTGATTTGATTTTTTGCCGAATTCCATGAAAAAATAGGCGGTTATGTTCTATTGCTGATTATCTACGACCAAAATTTTTGCAAATAGTAAGTAAATAAAGTGCATGCTAAAAAATTGAATATTTGATAAATATTCAAATTGTGATTAGATCTCTCCCAAGCAATCCCTTTTTGTATTATAACTTCCGGTTGCTCATATATTCTGTGACCTTCAATTTTTATCAAAAGGACAATGATGCAGGTTTATTACTGCTAAAGTCTTGATAACTTTTTCTATAAACTTTTTCTTCAACGGAATTCTCCACGAAAAGATCTTCCCATGGAGAGAATTTCATGGAAATCTCCGAAGAAATTGAATTGAAATTTGAGAAGAGAGCAACAATTCATTGACCATAAACAACAAATGATTACAAACCTTTCCAACAGTGAAAAAATATACTGTACATCTCCATGATATCATCATCATTTTCGATGACATAAGAGAACATCAAGTAAGATGACTGTTAAATTGCATCAACAATTTGTTGGTGATGAAATTGTTTGTGGCGATTGCTATGATCCCGCGAAACAGAAACTTGATCTCTACTTTGTGTTTTTGATCGATGACAATATGGGGAATATAAAAAGAAGTCTGCCAAGATGTAGGCGCAGAATGGGTTTTGTGTATTGATGTAATCAATCGTTTATTTTAGTATACATTGGTTGTAAATAGTTAAAGGAAAACGATTACTATTAGTAGAGATGGGTACTGTAAGGTATAGGAAGAAAGTCAACAATCTGTTAGACGAGAGACGGTGGAGAATGAAAAGAAAGTATCGCCATTCCTTTATTCCTGTATGCACTGGTACTAGTTCTCATCCAGTTTAATTCGGTCTACGTTGGCTTGCACGTTTCACAACAACCGATATGATCTTTCCAAGCAGACGAAGCCGCTATTCCCGTCTCATCACTCTTAGAATTCGCAGAAAAGATCTATTTGTTTGTTAACCAGTAGGCGATTAACATCTCGAAGACATCCTAGATGGTATCATGGCGTTTTCGCCCAACCCGTTTTGCTCGCCGTTCTCGGTGCATCCTCGCCTATAAAATGGGTTTGAGACATGTTATTGTAATCGGTGATGTCAACGAAATTCGCGCTTTCTGAGCTGATCTTTCCTCTCTTTACAACGAATGGGAGGAACCACCACGTGTTTGCGGAATCGGGGGCTGAAAAAGTTATTTAGTATTAATAAGTTTATTCTTCAATTATCTCTACTCGGTAATTGTAACATTAGGAATAATGCTACCTAACTTATTTTACACATTTCCTGGACTTTACGGCTCCGGTGCTTGTCATTGGTATAATAAACGACCAATCAGATGGGGGATGACGTGCTATAATATTTTTTGATGCTTGTTTGATTTCTTCTCGCGCCGATTTCTTTTGGCTTTTCCGCCGGTCTAAAAGTTGGACTACAGTAAGAAACTATTTTAGAGAGCCATGGCTATCCCAGCAGAAGTCATAAACACCGTCACATATCAGCTCCCTGACCTCAAGATCACCAATGCTCTTCTTGTTAGTGAAGAAGATGTCTCTATACCGTAAGGAAACAATTAAATTTTGATCTTACCAGAACGTTTTTTAGAAATATCCCAGAGGAAGCCAATGCTCAAGGAACAACCATTGAGGCTCTTGACAAAGTAGAAAGAGGCTCAAAAGATATTGTAATCATCAACAGGCTTTCTGCTGGACAAGTAAGTTGAAGTTAAAAAGAGGGATTCAAGACAAAATGCTCAGATATAAATAAGCCATGCGTATTGTCTACACGAGGTGTTGATTATTGTAATTTTCAGCTTTCTCTTTTGGATCTCTTCATTTCGGTTAATGCAACGTCACATTTCAGAAAAACCAACCAAATCTTGAGAGAATCATGAAGAATACATTGAGAATTCTCAAGAACGAGGGCGTTGCTGTGGCTTACGAAGATTTTGGTAAGAGATGACGTGAGTTTGTATCAATAAATTTTAGATGAAATCACTCACTCCGAAGTTGCGAGCTTGTCGACTTTATTTGACACATTCGAAAACAAAGAAGGAGAAAATACCTCTAGCTTCAAATTGTTGGCTATGAATCAGACTTCAGTAAGCATGAGGAAACAGAATTTGTGCATTACGAGTGTTATGACACAATTAAATACGTCAAAAATGACATCCATTTTTAGTAAAATATCCAACTTTTCAGGAAGAGACCACGGAAGGTGTCTATTGGATTATGATCAAGCACACATCAATTGGCGACGAAAACCTCGTGTTCCGCTCATTCTTGGACCGAACTCAATACGTCCCTCAAAACGTTGAAGCTTATGAATGGATCTTTGGGAAGGAGTTCCTGAGTCCCGGCGGAGTTAACATGAATCGCCGAGTTTTCTCTCAATTTGATGATCTCGAGGAAGGAAAGAAAATGCTGGATATTGGATCGGGATTGGGAGGCAGTGTGAGACAAGTAGCCAGAGATGTTGGCCTCAAAGTTACCGCCTGTGATATCAGCGCCAACATGATGGCTTTGGCCATTTTGAGGCATAGACAACGCCCCGTTGACGGAATTACCTATATGTTAGCGGACGTGATGAGATATCAGTTCAAACCAGAGAGCTTTGATTATGTATATACCAAAGACTGTATCCATCATATATTTGACTTGGATTCACTGTTGCGAAAAATCAGAGTAAGATTTTATTTGGGGTCTAAAATAAGATCTGACGACCCAAAGCAATTTCAAATATTTTTAGGAGATCTTGAAGCCCGGAGGTCAGTTGATTATCACGATGTATGGCCGTGGATATGGGCCATTTACTGAGGAATTCAAACAGTTCGTCAGCTCAAGAAGATATCATTTGAATACGGTTGAAGAGATGGAACAAAGAGCCAAATATGCCGGATTCTCAGAAGTCGAAGCCGAAAATATCACTCCAATCTTCAAACAATGCCTCGAGAAAGAGCTAAAACGAGCTGTAGACCACAAGGACGAGTTCTTGAAGGTAAAATTTTGACAAATCGTCACAAAATATATTGTCATTAGATCAAGTCAAAAAAATTGATTTTAGCGTTTCCCTGAGGACAAATACAACGGCCTGGTCGACGGCTGGAGACAGAAACTCGAATTCATCAAGGCCGACAACCACAATTGGCTTAAGATTAAGTGTACAAAGTAGAACAAACGACTTCAACCTTTGAAAGTTGTGATAAATACTCGCTAGCTAATGTAAATTATAGTATCAATCGTTTCTGAATAAAAATAGAAAAATTTGAAGTCGAAGCACGACCAAAACCTTTACCATCTCTTGCACAATTTGCATGACCTTTATGAAAACGTTAAAAGTTCATTATTTATGCGAAACGAAAAGGAAACGGTCGGCGGTGCGTTTTTTCAACTGTCGTACCAAAGGTAAGTTTAAAAGAGAGAAAACATGGATTCGAGCAAGAAGAAGCCGGACAAAAAGAGCGTCAGGACTGCCAGTCTAATACACAGTAGTCAGTAGGTTTTGCAAAGTAAAATAATATCAAAAAATAAGTATTTTAGGAGGGAAAACAGCTCCAGAAGCAGGAAAACGAGCAAAAGTCTTGGGTAAGTCAAAAATGGAAGATTAAGAAGCCTCTTAAAACCAGTGGTACATTTCTAGTAAAATTTTGGGCAATATCGAAAGAAGTTTAAAGCCAAAGCTCGGGCGCAGCTCGGAGAAAATCAAGAAATTCTTAATAAAACAGATAAAGCGACTGATTAAATTAAGATTAAGGAATAGAAGACGACAAAGAACTCATAAAATTACATTACAGTTCCGTTCATAATGGCGGCCCCGGTGGTCGCAGCGGCTTCAAACGCTTCATTATGAAGATGGGAGAGATGGTCGGAACTGTAGATAAGACCGAGTATCCGCAAGAGCTGATCGAGAGCTTGAAAGAAGTGGATATGTATCAGATTGTGCTGGAAGATGTCGCCCGAAACATCTGTCTGACCGCTCAACAAACCCCAGGATTGGTGTCCATGCCCTCCGGTGAGATGAATTTCGAATATCCGGAGGGAATGAATCCGTTTGAAAAACTGAATGGAACTCTGGCCAAAGCTGTGGATGTCTATGAAGACAAGGTAGGCGGAAACACACTGACTTAATTGCTTTCTTTGACAGTTAGTTCATTTTGTGATCGACTTTCAGAAATTATTGGAGAAACATCGAACTCTTTTGACTACTCTCAGCAAAACTCATCATCAATATCAGCAGAAAGTGAGAAAGGATCTGAAAAAGATCAGAACTTTCCTTTTGGTCGAGTGCGAAAAAATTTTCGCCGAAAGAAAAAGTAAGTTGCAAAGTGCCACAAAATTTATTGATTTTTTGTCTTTTTGCTACAAAAAATGAAATCAAATGTACCAACACATGCATAAGTCTTTAAAAACTTTGTTTGAGTAAAATAAGTTATTTCAGAGTTGAACACTGTCCGTCAGGAGATGGATTTCTCCCACCATGAGCTCAAAACCGCTAAAAATCCGGAGATGCAAGAGATCCGAAAGAATGTTTTTGAGAAGGCACAAGTCGACTATAATGCTCAACTCAATAAGCTGATCGGAATACTAGGACAATTGCCAACTCAGAAGGAGCAGCATGCTGAAGAAGTAAAGGGATTTGTTCACCATTACAAGAAATTCCATGATCTCTGTTTGGTGGAATTGAAGAAGATGAAGAAGGCTTGATGAGAGCTGTCCAGACTACTTTATGCTTATAATTCGGTGCTCTCTATCACAGTAAACGATGTGAAATGCAGAAAATTTGGGTTTCCAATTTTTTATTTTTGACTAGACAGTACAAAGCTTTCTTTTTTGCATTGCAAAAGCAAATATTCAACGTATTGAGTACATAGAGATAATTATTCACATATAATAGTTAACACTGGTTTTGTTCCAAAATGTAGTTTTTGCGAAACACTCATATTTATGTAATTCACTTCCAGTTTGCTCAACTGTCGACGTCCACTGAATTTTGCAACAGGATTAAAGGAAGCATTAAAAAAGTAACATTTTCACGTGATCCACCAACTTCCTATCCCCAACTGACTCATTTCCCCCACTTATTCCATTAACATGCATTTGATTTCACCCAATTACGTAAACATTGATAAGATGCACCGACCTTTGTGGTTAAAATTCCCCCAGGGAAGGATAGACAATTTTCGAGCAAACTACCCAAAGATGTATCGCGATTATTGTTGGGGGTTAGAATGCTGGTAAAAACTGATAATTGGAAGTTTCGGCACATTTGAATTTAATTATTTCGCGCAGAACCGGAAACTCTTTTGGAGGTGGGGGATAAAAATACGACCGTAAGCCAAAAAATTCTCATGAATTTAAATGAGTCAAGAAAGTTATTTATGGATGGCAGTTGGTGTATATGGTCTTTGGGCCGAGTAATAGTGACATCTTTTTTTATTCCGGCCGGTCGTATAACATTAACTATTGTTTTAAACATTTTATGACATAATGTCATGAATAGAGGAGAGAACAGCCTCTAGGAGTATGCGGAGAGCCATCATTGTAATAGGCCTATATAGAAAAAAAATGGAACAGCTTCAATCTTTGTTTCAAAGTGATATCAGATGCAGTTATGGGGGATGTTTACAGATTTTTCCTACGGCATTCAGTCTTGAGTTTCTTAGATTATTTTAGCAACCTTTTGATTCACATATTATTCTTTTATGCACAGTCATCTTTGCTCTACAGTGTTAACCTGCTTAAGAATGTAACAAACAGATGTGTTTGTTTGAAACTCTTGATTAGTATTGTGCATTGAATCACTAAGCTACCTTATTCCGTCAACACTTATCCGTTTTTCGGTCGTCGTCCATTGTTTTGCCGGGAGAGGCAAGAGCCTCCAATCCCGAATCCGCTCTTCTAAATCTCCTTCAGTCGGCCAAGCTCGGCCAGATCTTTGACGCGCTGAACGTCTAATAATTCCCAGAAAATGATTGGGTTAATGGTCCGTTTAAGGCGTAATCCCACTGTTTTCGACCGTTTGCACACCAAACATCGGCGCTTTCTGACAGTCAATTTCTAGATTAAAATTTCCGCACAACGTTTTTATAATTTTAATTTATCTTTGCTATACAAATTTAACTAGATACATAACAACGGGGGTTTAAAATCGGATAAAGTGAAATTAATTGGCTGGTTAGGTTAAAAACATAACATTATTATTAAAATATACAACATGCACAGTAATAGTAAGTAAGAACAATAAGTAAAATTAGACCCGTGATAAAGTGTGGTTTGACTAAGGTTGAGAGGGTTAAAGCTTAAAAGTTACAATAAAATTCTACATGAAAATCAATCCAACAATCAAGACAGTGCTCGGAAGGGGGGTTTTGTAACGTATGTGGAAGATATGAGAAAGGAAGGGATCGGATTTGGCAAGAATGCAATGGTTTTGGTTCCTTCAAGGCTTGTTGAAGCATTACTAACAATTTGTAGAAGTGAATATATTGTACTATCCCGCCCTCTTCCCGATCCCAACAAAGTGACCTAATGAATGTAAGATTTGGCGATCCTAATAGTCAATCGAGCTCGAGTTATGCCTGATGGGCATGTACAGGTGATTGACCCGCCTCCTCACTAGCTCCATGTCCTCATTGAACAAGTCGCATTGACAGATAGGGTAGTTACAGCACGGTATTAGTTGTTTTTGGAAGTCTCCCAATTGTTTTGGTGCGGGTTCAATTGATGATTTATGGTTTTCAACAATGGTGTCTACTTTCTCCAGTAACATAGAAACTTGTTTTTCTGGGAGTTCGTACATTTCGAAGGGATCTTGACTCAGGTCATATACTAGTGGTGGATCGTGTTTTTGCAGCTCGTCTTCGGGACAGGTTTGCGAAATGTACCTGAAAAAGATGTAAGTTAAAATTGTTTTAATTCAACTACTGTGTTCTTAATTTCTTAAGAATTTTGCAGAAAATTGCGTGTTGCTTTAAGTTTCCGAATTGCGGGATTAAAATAACCAAAGATTTCCGCCCCATCAACCGTAGTTTCCCGCTAATGACTTTACTCTCTCTAGCTCAATAGGTCAATTTTAAAAAGGGAGTGCATTAAAAGCTAAGACAACGTTCCAAAATTAACCAAAAAAATGAGTAGGCGTATGTGACAAGAATTAACTTAATATTCAAGGAAAGGCCTTTTTATAATTCCGAATGTCTTCTTCAGGAAACGTATCAATATGTCCGACTTAAAAAAACAATGTTTTTGCAGCAGAAAGATACTCGAATAATTCAACTCATTGTGTAATCTCTGAACGCATGACCTTAACGTGCCCTGGGCCGACGTACCTCTGTTTACCATGGGGGGTCGGGTTACGGTAGGAACGAAAGGCCTATACTTGATTTTTCACATGCGTTCCGGTGGAAAAAATGAAATCTAATTATCAAAAAGCTCACCAGTCATCAATCGGTTTGCCTCCGGGACAGTTTTCCTTCAAGTTGGGGTTGGTAGTATAATTACGGAAAATGGGCGAGGTCATGTAGTGGATCTTGTATTGTCCATAACGCACGGCCATGAGATGGGTGTTACAGTAGAAGAAAATCGGCCGTCTTTTACTCAAATCAGGCCTTTTTGGCCTTCTGATGTTGGGATCGACAGGTGATCCTCTAAGCTCGTACCAGACATCTGTCCCGTCCAATTTACCATTGACTTCTGTGCTGCTTTCTCCCAGCTCGGCCAGTTTCTTGAATGTGGGAAATAGGTCTAAACTCCACAAAACTTCGTGCGAGATATGCCCGGCCCGAACTGTTCCTGGCATCCATGTAGCAAAAGGGATTCTGAATCCTCCTTCGAAAGAGTTCGATTTTCCTCCTTTAAGCCCGGCAGTACTTCCTCCATTATTGCAGAGTTCTTGATGCGGCCCGTGATCTGACATGAAGACAATCAGAGTTTCACGCTCAATTCCTCTTGATTTAAGATCGCTGACGACTTCTCCAACAGCCCAAGCCATCTCGTTGACGTTGTCACCGAAGAGTCCTAAAATTTTATTAGTTAGTATTTTTAATAAACCAAACTAAGCATATGTTAATTATAAGCTTACCTCTTCGAGATGATCCTTTAAAGATCCTGTTGGCAAATTGAGCTGAGTGCACATGGGGGAAAGAGAAATAAAAGAAGAACGGATGCTCAGATTTCTTTGTCACTTCCCAGTCTTCCAAGAACATCCTCCAGTCGTTAACAAGATCTTCTGTTAGATTCTCAAAACGAATAGGTTGCTGTACAATATCATCTTTGTAATAGAGGAAACACTTTGCAGGTTCAGGTCCTTTGGGAATGAAATCTCCTGACTGGTCGCACTCGTAAACATTTGTGAAAGGCAGGTTTATGCCAACATAGTCAAATCCTCGTTTTGAAGGCAAGTAAGCGCCATCAGTCCGGTTGTGTTTGTTGATACCAAGGTGCCATTTGCCAATCATGCCCGTATGGTATCCTAGAAAATCGCTCTTATTACCAGAACATCATATTCTACTGTAAAGGCCTTTTGTTGTTATAGTTAATTCGAAAAAATTGCGTAAGAAGGTATGCTGGATTCTTTTGCATGATTAATACATTCGTAGCATTTTTAATTGTGCCTACCTGCATTCTTCAGCATTTCGGCCATAGTTGGCTCGTGTCTGGGAAGGCCTCCGGAATCTGCAGCGACAAACACGCGGGCTCCACCAACGACGCCCAGTCTGATGGGCAAACGACCTGCAAATACAAAACGTCATTTACGTCTCAAGTCAGTGCATTTTGAGTGCGGCCGAATGTTTACATGATTAAGATTCACTTCAGATTTAATATACATGACCTAATTTATAATGAAAACAGTGATGGAATTTGAGTAGGAAAGGATCCATGTTAGATATGTGTTCGTGAGAACGGCACATGATGTTCTGTTCAACAATCGGGTCCGAGTTGGATTCCCATAACGGAATTTAATACTCATAAGGAAAAGGAATCCGAAATGCCGTCATACGACCCACATTCTATATCTTATATTCTGTGAACTCTATTTGTCTATTGCACAAAACTCTAGTAATTTAATATTCTTTCCAATCTTACCTGTCATGAAGCCAGCCCGGGATGGTGAGCACATTGAATCGGCAGAGTATACGTTTGTAAATCTCGTTCCTTCACTCATTAATTGATCTACTGGTGTCCACTCTTGCGTGGGGTTACCGTAACTGTTTAAATCACCATATCCTAAATCGTCAACCATGAGGACAACAATGTTCGGTCGTTCTGGGGTGGCCCCTATGTGATTTCGTGCATGATTTGAAGCTGTTGGTACTGATACCACACACGCCACCAGCAGCGAAAACGATGTGATGCCGCTTTTGGACCACATGAATCTGTGCAAAACGTTTAGTGCGTTGCAAAAACGGAAACGTCGTGGACCAACGGATCTCGGTTTGAATCGAAGCTTGTGGCTCGATCTTCTATGTGTAATGCGTCTAGAAAAATTCTATTAGTTATGTAGGTGAAAATGTTGACGCAAACGGTCTAAAAACAGTTAAAATTACGGTTTTTGCAAAGAAAATTTTATGTTTTTATGGGGAAATAAAGGATGAAATAGGAAAAAGGCAAAGGAGGCTACTTAAAAAATCAAGAACCATAGGTGAAAACGGGTTAAAGATGTAAAAAGTAAAGGTTCAAGAGAAGTGATATTTCCGTCATGCAATGGGAATCATCAAAAAGTTAAATTCGGAACTTATGTATAAAGGAAATGTTATCTCACAGAACCATAGATTAGCGTAGCCCAAATCAAGGAATAATACGACCCAGAAATGGACCACCAACTTAGTCGTATTGTACGCTCGAACCAAACGCCACGCGAACGGGAACAGCGACTGCTGATAAATTCCGGGGCCATTAATTTAAATGTGGTTAAACGGGTGCGGGGAGCCGAAGTGCCGCCCCTTTTGACCTTGGCCCCTTATATAAGTGTTGATGCCCCGCCCTGTTTTTGCTTTTGCCAAATCCGCTTTTTCTCCGCATAGGCGCGGCCAATAAGCACACCGTTTCAATAAGCACCAAACACCAACAAACAAAAACCCAAAAAAATGCAGGCCGCGAATGTTTATACTGTTACATTTTGTAGGCAGCGCTCGAAACTCTCCGTTGATGGGCGTTCTCTCTCACCGCTGTGTTTAACAGGTGGGGTGGAGAGGAAGTTGATGGGGTGGGAGCTTAATTAAGCTCATCTTAAGGATAATGCCAAGCTTTTTGGAGGATGCAGTAAGGGAAGAGACGATAGGTAAACCGAGTATGGCTTTCCTATTATGTCAAGAAGTTGTACTGGCTTTGGCTTGACTTGTCACTTCGCTCACTATGTCTTTAGGAAGAGCCAAATAATCAGGGAGAATGGCAATCACAAAGAACCGATAAATGTTATTTCGGAATACAGCTCAAACCTCAACATTTAAGTTCGGATATACGCCACGAAAGTCGTGGAAGTGATTAAGCTCTCGGATTAGCAAGAGGCGTCTGTTATGTACGTGGTACACAAGCTAATGATAAATGCTGAGCATTCATCCACTGTTAGAGTAAAAGGTTCGGAATTAACAGGGATTCCAAGACGCGACGATTCCAAATTACTCCGACAGACTGATATACATTTTGCACAAATATTGACAATGCAGTTTCTTGATCGCTTCGTTAATTGATGAGATAAAGCAAATTATTGGGAAGAGAGCAACAGTAATATAATAGACATCATGTTGTTGGAAAGTAGACAACGAACACAATCAGCATTAAAGTCCTTTTAAAGTCCCCTGAATCACCAAAATATTGGGAACAGTTCAAAATGTCTATTAATCACGGTTGAAGACGTATTGAGAGTATTTGTCATGTTTGTAGAAATTAAATACAAACATGTTAGGCAAACCGAAACAACAGACATGAAAATTGTAACAGAAAGAGAAAGTGGTCCAAAACTACTTTATATGAGCTTGAACATATGATGTTTTTCAGCACTCTAAATTTACTCGGAAACTTGTGTATCCGCGTAAAACAGCGCATATTTTTTATTAAGTTGTAGGTACAATATTCAAGAGCGAGACGTTTTTACCTCAATAAGATACGAACGTCGACGATTCATCCGTCAAAAAGAGACATGGATGCATTATAAAGTATTATTGTAATGTGGTACAATTTACAGATTCCACTTATCCTTACACCACAAATTTTTATATACTAGGTTTGTAATCAACACGATTACTCGCCACTAAAGAAAGGATCTAGAGACCTCATAACGTAGTTTTTACACGCAACGGAAATGGCCTAAGGGAAAATAGGAAAACAATCAATGCTGATTGAACCAATCCTGCGCTTCAGAGATTGCAGTTCAGAAGTGAATGTGAAAAGATGTATGCCATACGCAAAATTCGGATGCAGTAAACACGGCCAAAAGGCTATTGCAAGTGAGTGTTTCCACTTGGCGCAAAATGTATCCTACAGTAAAACTATCTTTTACGGTCTGGAACCTTTCCGTATAATCGAAATCCACTTTTGTTATAGAAGCACTTTGATCTGAATTGAAAGTACTTTTACCTGTAAGCTATTATATTAACGACAAGAAACCGCTTGCGTGCAAACAAATCAACGATCGTTTGTAGCCAGTCTCCGGTCCTGCGATTTTGGGCCTTTGGTCCGGTCCAAACGGTATGGTAAGGCCGCAAAATTTCAAAAAAACCTTAAAAAAACTTTTGAGAGAGACTCGCGTATATAAGTTGTGCGCGGGCCGGTCCGGCAACGCACTGGTCGTAGCGGGAAGGGTAACCGGCCAAAAATTTATTTTTTTTATGTGACATATATATTATAGATGAAGTTTTGCGCCAAATTTTTGTATTTGATTTTCTTTGTAGATAGCTCGTATTTGACATAAAATAGAGTTCGGTTTATCGAGTTTCATGAAATCGGCGCTGTACTGAAAAAGGTTACAATTCAAAAATTGTGTCTGATGTTGTGCTCGTTATACAAAATTTTGCAAATTCTCAAAATTCTCATTTCATCATGTCTATGAGACAGCAGGGGCTTGGAATAAAAGATTGTTGGGATTAACTTTTCGTATATATCTTGTCAACTGATAAATAGTATTGTAGTTATTCTCAATTAAGCTTCTACTCCCTGCTGCAGTGATGAAGATCTTCAAACTAAAAAATAATAAAAACGCGTTGACTTATGGCCTTCAAATTTTTAAACCGAGTTTCTTATAACTTATTCAGGAATTTTTCCGAATTTAAAGGCCATTTCCTGCTTACAAATTTCTCATTTTTCCAATCTCCAACCCTCGGATTCTTACAATTGTTAGATTAACCCACCCCCGACCCGGCGATGGTTTAAGAGCAGAGTCCGGACAACAGAATCCCGTCCAAAGTCAAAATCTAACAATAAGGTAAATCCACTTCCGCCACCCAGAAACTGCACTCACTTGAGAGGTAATCCCACTAGAAACTAATCAGTAATTATCTAATCCCAAATTATTTGCTCTCTTGGGTATTATTTTGCTGATCGATGGTCGGTTCTGGAATCGAAAAACAATTCTTTTATCCAAAAACATTCATCGACAACTCTCCAAAAATATATCGCATAAGCGGGTTTGGACCGCGTTTTTCGGTTTCTTCCATGTATTTTGCGAAATTTTAAGCCTTATTAATGGATTTGAGAGCCGGTTTTTGATGCTAGGTTGGCCAGGAAATTTGGGCGGAAATTACAAATTACGACCTCGTGGATCATAATTGTTAATTATGACAACAGGATGTTGTAACCCTGTTGTTCAAAACCTTGTCTGGTCAGATGGTGGTTGTAATCTTACAAAATTGTATTATTATTGTTTAAAATAACCAAAAATGGAAAATTAGAGTGTGCAATAGTGCGTAGGGCTCGACATTAAGAGATCGAATTGAAAGGACGTTATAAAAAAATGTTTTGAATATCAAAAAAACCATTCGAACTACAAAGCGACAAGCATAAGAGCTTTATCAATTCTTTTTCTTATTGGCTCTACCGATTTGGAAAGCGTGTCGTTTCGAGAAGTATCAATGATTCAAAGTGTAAGCTAAAAAGTTTAAGCATTGCAGGTAAGATATGGTATTGTCATCCCTCTTCATTTTGCATGCTTTTTACGAAAAACGTGCTGAAAATCTCGTACAACATGGAAAGTTCATGTTAAAAAAGTTCTGTGGGTGGACTATGAGCCTTACAGTATGACGTCGTCCAACCCGATCTTTCGCCCGCTTCTTTGCCCCTTTGTTTCCTAAAACGTTCCACCGGATCTGCGCCTATGACTCTTTTTGCCACATATTTAACAATGGCGTCAGTTCACGATGCCATGTACAACATCGGGGTCATTGCATGTAAAAACTGGTTTCCATTCGCATGAGTTGCATGTGGCTCTCCCACAGCTGTACGGCAACATTAATATATTTAAATATTTTTTTATTAAAATTGTTTTTTAGTGCAAATGTAACATGTCATTTCGACCCGGTTATCGTATTAATCCAACCGTGCAACATTTATTTACATTCCCCCACCTCAATTGGCATTTTACGCGTCTCCGGGCAATATACAGAAATGTTGGTATAACACAAAACATGTGTGTCTCCGGTACGACAAAATGAGTGGTAGCATACTTGTAGTTTCACAGTTTAGGCAGTGAGATAAAGGCGAGTTTAAGAGGAACATCTAGCTGCGCATGGCTCATATTTACACACATCTCTATTCACATACCCTAACAGTAAGATAGTCACCGTAACGTTTTAGTTTCGAAGAAACGTTAATTCGAATTGATATTGTTTTGATAGCAGGACATCAAGCATCGAGGAGGCTACAACAAAACACGCTATAAATAACGTCATGCAGCCGGAATGAACGTCTTACGGTACAATCCAAGGCCTGTACCAAGTGCAAGACATTAGAGCGATGCTATTGAAAAAGTAAACAATTGTGCACAGCATAAGGGCATCTATTCAAGATATCTTCAAAGGATAGACACCACTGTGCCGGTTGAAATAACAGCGATTGTGTTAATTACAATAAGAACGTAAAGCACATTTTAATTGTAAACGTTAATGATCAAACTGTAGAAACTAATACCAGCACGAAAAGAACTACTTGAGCATACTGCTGTAATGAGAGATAATGTTTGGAGATGAAATTTGAAAGACACATAAACATAGGCAAGTGGTTCTACAGGAAGTTTTGCTGCAATTGGGCTCAACTCAAAAAATGAACTACCGTAACGACCCAAAAAACAATGACTTCAACAATATCCCAAAGCTCAGTGAAGAATCAAAAAGGCGTCGCGCTATGATAACACATCCATTGTATATGACTTTTATATATCTCGGACAATAGCGTCGATAAAATTCCCATTATAATGTCATTTCCGTGGGAAAAAGTCAGCAAAAGAAGAAAGCGTTCGCTGCAAATGCGTTTAGTATTCATGCTTCACCGCTTTTGTTCTAAAATATGTTGTCCGCAGGACATTTAGATTTTATTTGTGGATGACTGGTATTTAAATGTTTCATTGGGTCCCGTAATTGGCGATATTCAAGTCCACGTTTCGAATTCGTCAACCAGAGTAAACACGTTCCCTTCACATGCTGCTAGAGGGTCTGGGGGTGTACACAAATCATATTTATAGCCAAAAAGAATGTGGCCCAAGAACCGGTATTCGATTATTATAAACGGTTCATTAGATTTGGAGTTACAAGTGCAAGGTGCAGGCATTCGAAAACAAGAAAATCACGTTGCAACCAGCGACCAAAGAGTGCGGGGGTAAGCCCAAACGCGACTATAAATAGCATACAGTAGTTTGACTTTATTTCGCCTACCGTTTCCGGAGGCAGAAAGAGTTCTTCATGTGTGTGATGAAGTGTATTCAACCTCAAATTGGTCAAGAAAGTCAAAAAATTAATTCCAAAAGGATTTAATTTGGCCATCTCTGGAACATTATGGAATCCCAAGTTGTTTTCATGCTAATAATAGTAAAGCCAGCATGTTTATTCTGGGGGTAGTTCCACTTTTCTCAAGTGCATCGGAAAATTTTGTTTTCTAGAATCACAAAATTTCTGGAAGACACGTGAAAACTTGAAGAATATTCTAATTTGATAATATTGGAACCATTTTAATATAAACACCTGAGTCGATTAATCTGAGAGACCTGATAAGTCTGTTTAATGCCAAAATCTTCTTAAAGAGCCCACACCTAATATTATACAAAGAAACAAAAAGAGACCTGAAAATTATTATAATAAAACAAAATATTCGTAACGTTTTTTTTTAATTTCTCTGAAACGATTCTTTTGCTCATTTGATGGCTAAATTTTGTACCTTTTATGCACATCTTGTGTGTAAAGGCGTATATCCGGCTGCTGTAGATAAGTAAAGTTTCTAACAAGATTATGCAGCGTTAATCCCCGAATTGCTAGACAATGTAAATTGCAACAGAATTTATTCTTCAATTTGCTGATATTTGTAATATGAGTTTCTAAAGTTGACCTATTCTTTGAAGGGATATTGGAATATATTGTGTATTTTGGGATGAAATTTGAAAGGATTATAGATAAATTTGCGCTAGATCAGCTTGAGTTCCACTGTATTACACATTTTACAAGCCAGTTAAGTCGAGATTTGGTGTACAGAAAGATGTAGGGAAGAAGAGTGATCAGAATCTAGTTCGTCCCCTGATAGAGGTAAATATATAGATTTTGATTAAACTGTAAGGTCTAACGCCAAAAAATTACTGTGTTAAAACGCGTTCTTTTTGCAGTGTTTACGGATATCGTAAGCATTACAATGTAGATTGCGTGCTTTGCGGATTACGGCTTGTCGAACGTGGGATGCATTATTTTTGGACTTTAGGCAAGTAATCATGGACAAAACGGTTGCACTTACGTTCCTGTTAGGTCAGACCTCAATGAGGTCTATTACAAATAGGAATAAAAATCGGAAAACATTTGAGTAAGACGGTCAAAAGTCTCACTAAAAATTTTCTTTCGAGGGATATCAACAAAGGACGGATCTCATCGTAAGCAAAATTGCCAAGTTTGTTGAGACCTCGTTGACACCACAGTAATTTACCTGAGTGTTTCTGTCCAGATTCTTTCAAAACTACACGTTCTGAGCCATCTATAAATAGCAAAAGCCTATTGCTATACATCTAGACATATGCCACCTTGATTAAATCAAGCTATTCATCTGCCCGTTTTCAGCGTCCTCCGCATTTCCTTCAATTACTACTCAGAGTTTTATAAGGGCTTCTTACTGTACTTATATATTTAGCTCTGAAGACCACGAATCATTGACCTATCGTAAAATTGTTTACAAAGTCATGTAACTATGCAAATATCGTAAGATGTGTGGCCAAACATAATAATTCCTCTGAAAACCGCCCTCATTAGGCTTCTTTTTAGCTTCAGAAGTCATCCTTACGAATCTTATTAATCTTTCAAAAGCCCCGTAAACTAAGTGACATAACTCTCATCATAGTAAATTTAGAAAAATGCACCATGAATCCAGCGGCAAGCCCACGCTTCCAATTACTCTGATATTGTTTCAGTATTGGCGTGGTTTGGAGGATTGAAACGAAGGAATCACCGATAACTATAAGATAAATTTGTGGAAAATTCACATTAAGACATAGGGATGAATGCGTCAAAAGAATGAAGGTGAAAAAACATATATACAATGGAATTGATTCGTTGACGTCTTAACATTTAGAAACGGATATAAAGGAAACATTTTTGAAAGCACAATGTGCTTTATCTTATATATAATGCAACGGTAATACCGGGAAAGAGGAGGCAAACTAGGTAAGACTTTTGATGTCCAGAATTCATGATCATAGCCAGGTGCATAAAGAGATGACCAATCTTGATTACGGTAAATTTATCTTGCAAAAATGTAAACGTTCTGTTTGAAATTCTTTGCAAGTAGACCGCTTGTTTATTTTATTATCACATCACTTTCTTCAGGCTACATAGATACATTGTGTAAATATAATATATGCACGGCATGCATTAGAGAAACCTTTAAATTTATAATAAATAACACTAAAAGCACTCTATAATTTTTTGGGGTTATCCTAACCTCCAAACCAACTGCATTTATAAATTAATTTTGTTTTGTGTGCCAAAAGAGAAAAAGAACTTCAAACTGCATTATAAAGGCAATCTGAAACACTTTCTGAAAACAATGAAGGGCTCTAACGCAGTTCTTAGAATATCTTACAAAAATTTCAATGGTTTTTTACATTGAGATCGTATGATTTTTGCGCAGCAATAGAAAAAATTGTATGTTAAAAAAGAAAATTATTTACTCAGAGTTCAGCAGAAAACGCTGTAGAAGACGTTGTATTAGAAGTATACAACAATTAATTAGTATGCTTTTAAAGCCTTTACAAGAAGGAAACACGGGTCCAAAGTTGGAAACGTACGGCACGAATAGGTCGACAATTATCAACTTAGAGATGCAGAAATTAAGTTTTACATTCAGAAGTGTCACAATTTTGCAATGGTTTTTCTAATTTTGCAATTATTTTTCAGATTTTTTGGCCAACTTTAACTTCTTACATTAATGGATTTTGGAAAGCGTGGGATTGGAATCTCCTCTTATACATATCTGTCAATCTCAATTTGAACCAAATTTTATCAACAATTGTAAATTCAAAAAAGTATTAGAAATGATGAATGAATAAAAAATTTTAATTCTCGAGCTGTTTACTTTTGATGACATCATTTCCGGTCTATACATCAAGAATACACTTCAAAAACAAGCATAGTTCATAAAAACACCTCTGCTACAATGTAATCTTTCCAACAAAGCGTTTAAAAAACAAAAAAACCAAAAAAATCTCCCTAAATTCCGCCTGCCATAAACATGATTTGAACCCAACGTTCACAGTGATTTAACAAAATCAGATACGAGCGTGTTTTAAACAACGCCTCGGGGGCCGTAATTTTCTTACAGTTCTGGCCTAAATCCCGACGTTCCGTGAAACATCCGAATTTGTTTAAACACAGAGCCCATCGCACTGCGATTGCCTGCGGGCCGGAAGGCTGAAAAAAGGAAAGAAATTCGACTTCTTGGACTTGAAATTGGAATAAAGTACAAAGTCTTGATCACACTTACTGTAAACATATTTTTAGGTACTGTAATAAATTGTAGTACTTTCCAATAAAAACATGTTGAGCCCCGATTTATGTGATTACGTAATTTAATTTTATAACAGAATTCAAAGTTAAAATTGTTTTTTGTACTGCGATCTTCCAATTTCGCAGTGAAAACTAATTTTAGCCATAACAATGATACGTTGTACTCAATGACTTGTTTGGGCTATTTTTGAAACATTTTTTTTTATTCGACTGGTTGTAAGATTGTTTCAAATCCCAGTTTTCCAATATTTCACCTACAGTAATTTCTTTAGTTCTTTCCTAAACTTCTAAAAACGTTGTACAAGAATTGCTTTGTTTATAAAAACAAAAATATCACGTGGGGATTAGTCTTTTAGACTGCTGCTATAATATAACACTCAAAGATCTTTGCTCGTAAATAGTCCCATGTCTCTTCATTGTAAGAGGCTAAACTGCTTGAAAAGAAGCTTTCTACACTGTCTAGGCACATTTTTGGACACGGCTTCTTGATCTCTTCACAGTGCAAATACGAGTGTAAATTTGTACAATATGGTCACAACAACTTACAATGGGATCCTTAAGCTATTTTACGACTTAAACTACTATGGATACAATAAGTACGCATATTGATTAAACCTTTTTCCTTTTTTTGCTTTAAAAACCAAGTACAAATAACATTTTACTCGAGTAATTTAATCCAAAAAAGTGTAAATTTGGTTACATCTAACAACCAACAATCGGCAGGTATTTCTTAGCCTCGAGTGTACAGCCAATCGAATTACTTGTTGGAAATCGACTTAAACACCTTAGGGCATGGCTATTTGGCAAGTTTGGGGAAGGGAATTAAGAGATCTAATTAAATTTTCGCACCTTCTAATTGAAGAAAGAACTCTGATCGGATATTTTACAGTAATTTTAATAGTCTTTAGATCTAATATGTTTCTTTGATAGTTGACGTTTCTTACTGACACTAATTTTGACCGCTATAAATTCTGGAGTTATTTTTATATAATAAATCCTATATGCGAAAAAACAAAAAATTTGTTTTTTAAAAAGGGTTTGAAGCCAAAAGCATGAGCCAGTTGAGAAGGTCAAAGAGACCATGAAGGAAACAGACTTGATGCCCACTCACATAAAAACTTTTATTAAAAATAATTAAAATGCCTTCCCTCAGAAACCGTTCATTTCAAATATTAAATTTTCGGTAAGTGTGTGAGGTAGCAAAACCCTGTAATCCCTTATTTGACTGTGGTTTCAAGACTCTTCTTTTCGCATTACAAGAAAGATAAATAGAACTATCCAGAAACTAAGAAATATATTACGTGACTCGTGGGATGTCGAAGCTTCGTTACATAAATCAAAGTAAACGGCAGATTTCAACGACATTAACATAGTTATGAAATAATAATTAAAGTTACGGCGCTCAATTGGAACAGAACGCGATCTCTGAATCAAAAAAACATGTTTTGAAGGCTGTAAAACATTTGAAGGCATGGGATGAGTGTAATCCAACACCAACGAGGGCGTAGAGGTCTTTGATTTTTAGATGGATTTTTTGACAGCCCGTTTTTACGCAGAAAGCATATTCTGCATAAAACTCAAATATATTTTCCGCCAACTTCGAACGCTTGTGTCGAACTCAAGGCAAAAAGTCAAGAACAAAAAATTTCATTAGTTCTAATCAAGTAAACAGTACTTTTTTCAAGAGTAAATTATAGTTGAAAATCAAATAAATCAGTGAACTAGTGAATTAATTCCCATAATTAGAGTATTTCAATGTTCAGACAGAGGAAAATTCAATTCCAAAAGCGAGAAAACAAATGTTCAGTAGTCAGAGAAGGAGCCAGAGTTGATTCTCTTCAAAGAATAAATATAAAAATTAACATGCATGTCACTGATTATCATACATGCATATATAATTCTTAAAAAACAAATATAGAACGCCAGCATACAAATATTAAGCATAGGGTAAAATACAAAATTTGTGAAAAATATTATGGTTGTGGTCAATTTTTTTACAAGATCGTTATATCCTTTCCCTTGTTGAGGCCATATTATGATACCGCCGACCACGCACATCTCATACAGTACATACTGTTTTAAAATAACTCAATCTTGTACCCTATTTACAAACCAAACAGTACAATTTCTCCAAAAATAAATACACGACAAAAAGTATTACAATGGACCATAAAACTCAACAGATTACTGTAATCCGGGTTTCCACAAAGATTGTTCAAAAGAAAACTTTCAAAATAAAAAAAAAGATCTTGTTTCTATACACAATTTAAGCGCCTTTTGTAATAAAATCACATTATTAGCAGCTTCACATTCTGCGGAGGCATACAGTATTAGTTCGGGATACAATTCTATTATACTATAATTAGATTAGATTTATTGTTTTCTTAATTCCTGCAAACTTCTCTTGATGTATTTCGGGCGATAATATGGCCTAATTCACGTGCTGGTCTCTGGCCACATTAAACAACTTTTAGGGACGGAAACGATCAAATATAATTTCCTCGTTCTTTTACTTTTTCTTAATTTGATAAGAGAGTAATCAAGTTCCCGTGTTCAGAAGCCGTTTGCCTTGAGAGCAATTAAACTGTAAATGGTTGTCTGGCTCAGAGATTATATTGTAAATGAGGAGTTCACTGAGATGTCTGGGAAGCTCTAATAGACGTGTGATCTATGCCTATTAATAGAGTGCATTAGAACTTTTCTATTGGATCAAAAATTAAAGCATTCGAAACTGGATGAAGTGAAGATTAACGAATGCATTTTGTAGGATCGCATATGGTCATCGGTAATAAATATGACCGGTATTAGAGAAATAGACAAGAATTGAAACGGCAAGGATGACAAAAGGTATAAAACATGTAACATAACACTTTCTACTCCGCCTGTGCCAATTTTGAAACTGTACATAACTACTTAATTCGACAATTTATATTGTAGCAATGCCTTCATTGGCTGACGCCCTCATAAAATTTTGATCTCAATCCGCTACAAATCGGACAAAAAATATGTGTGTTCAAAGTACAGTTTCGCTGTAAACACTCATTTTTCTCTACACTTATTATCCATACAAATGCAAGCAAAAATCTCCATTATGTTCAAACTACATCACAATTATGCCTTTGAAACAAATACTGCCTGCTCTTCGAACCCCAACTTCAATTTAAAAAGTACGTTTACCGACAAATTATTGATAATAAAATGGCAAAAATCATCAAAGTTTTAAAGGGTAGGCAGGCCTGTTTCGCATTGGAAATTATTATAGTATTGCGGTTCCCATTTTATTACAGTACGCTGGACATCATTTAATAGAGTTTCTAAATTGACTGTTGTATAAAACCCTTTAATCTTTGGTACCTAGCCTATCAAAAGTACAAAAGTTGTAATTCTAAAGAGTGTGTGTTCTCAGAAGACCGGTAAAAATAACCGTTTATAATAATGGCAAAATTTAAAACCAGACGTAACTTGCTGCGGCAAGAACGGCAAATATTTGAGTATTAAGTCATTCAAAATTAATAATTAGCTTTAATTCTCGGACACGAAAAAGCAATAATTTCTTTTTTGGCAACATATGTAGTTATGAATATCTTTGAGGATTAGATCCAAGATTAGCTATGTTTTCAGAACTCGTAAGCAAGCGTATTCTCCGCTCTAATGCATCATGATTAACAAAAACTGCAAGGAATCACAAAAATTTTATTGGTTTTCTTATAAATTTTACAGGGTGGCCCAAAAAAATGTACAAACCTTAAAGCCGCCGTATCCCACCACGAATACCTCTTTCAGGGAAACAAAAAATGGTTTTATAATTGCTAACTCTCCTGCTTCACTATACCCATTTCAATTTTTAAATATACTCGCTAAAGTACTGAATTTGACCAAAATGCTAGGACCGACCAATTTTCTGACTCATTCTTCCCAAAATTTCTTAGGTCCGAAAACCTTGAGCGACCTGAATATCTACAACCAGCTGAAAAAATGGGGGTCGACTGCCTTTCAAGACAATAACGGGAACCTAAAGAAGCAAAAACGCTAAAAAATTAAAGTGATAACATTCCACCACTTTGTAACGCGATGCACAAGACATCCATCCAAATAGTTCCCGATTTTTGATATCATTGGCATTAAAGGCTTGCAGGGGAGCTGAACTCACACTGATTATGGTAAAGTAAAAATGGTCCCTACAATACATCTGCTATTGCTTTACAAAGACCAGAAGTTCATTTGATGATTGATGGCATCAGCCGCCCACAGAACTTGAAAAAGTTTGATCGGCTACATCCACAGACGGTGGTGTTTTTTGATAAGAAAAATTTGACTTTTCTGTTGGCGTTCTCCAACGAGCCGCATAACTATGACCTGTTGCTTTCCCGTGGTGTTGATACAACCCTTGTCTCCTATCCTAAGCCATTTTTTGTTCCCGGAAATAAACATAGCCGTTAGAATCAAATTATTTTTGCGATGACCCATTACAATGTCGAAAATGACCAAATTTTTTATGTATTTTGGAAAACTAAGTGGTACTATTGTCAAAAATGTGTTTAGTATGTTTACAATAGAGTTGCAAACATCGTGTATAGAAAATTAATTTCAAAAATTTGACCACTTTCAATTAAACTGGGCTTTTTAAAACGCGCCCATTTGAGGGTTAATTTACCGTCGCCGGATACCTAACTTTAAGCTCCTGTTTCTCCATTCCTCGGAAAGCGTGGGTTAAACGTTTTACATGGTAAAGAGAACAAGTGTCCAGGTTGCCCCTGAATAGCTTAACGAGCCTCTTTGGCGGTCAAAAAAAATTTATGCGGAAAAAGCATGGAAAACTTCCCAGCGGGAATGAGCGCTGAAACATTGCAACTTTATAACAACTGTATAATAGGTGTAGCTGCAGCTGGCCGGTAAATTCTATTGTAAGTATATTTGGTAGGTGTAGTACTTTCATGCAAAATACAGCTTTTGCCAATCACTACCGCGGTCCAAGAAAAATCAAACAAATAAAATGTCCATTTTTTTGGGCCACCCTGTAGTGTATAATATAATACCACAAGGCATAAGTCCAATATGAGCAGCGGCCTAGGTTTTAAAAAAATCGTCAAGCGCTCATGTCGCAATTATTCCCGTCGTAAAGCCGCTGTAACGGAAACTTTCAAAGATAAACATAAGTGATCTGATAAGTGACAGTTTCTTTGGCGGCTAACAAGGTTTTATAGGTATAACACGGTTGCGGTGAACTAAAGGCGGCATATCTTGAATAATTTGTGATCTCCCTTGGACCGTGAATAAAGTTTACCGGGATATAAACACAATAATGTCCTTCCGGATACGCCAGCAATGGTGTCCTTGGACCCCCAAATGTCGTCACAAGTTTAGTTACCTCACCGATAACGTAAGTCCTTTCTGACTCTAAATTTAAAATACATATCTAAAACTTGAAAACAACAGGTTGAATTACGATTATGCCAGCCTTCAACGCTGTAATTCGAAATGAGATTGACATTTGTAACCTTAAGAAGTCTGAATATTAATGTCGCACTTAAAACGTGCAAGATACGAGTGTAGAGAATATTAAAACAAGTTTTTTACTTGTTTACTTGAAACGCACAGTTCTTAAACCTCTATGCAACGGCGTTTCTTGCTCCTTTACTGACTTTGAAGGTAAATATTAGAAGGTATATACGTAAGTAGCTAAGAAAAACAAGGAAAGGAACATATGCGAAATGACGCCATACAAGAACAAAAATAGTGATGGAAATAAAGAAAAACAAGCCAAAAATTAAGCCCTAGACATTCTGCTGCAAAAATGTTGCATGTCAAACAACTGCTGCACTCATCGAAAAGGAAAGTCTTCAAGTTTGCGATTCGTCTTTGACACTTCGCAACATCGAAGGAAAGTAATTTTTTGAGTATCTAAAATTTGCCATTTCTTGTTAGAATTTGTTGAAGAGTATCGCAAATGGTTGGAAAAAATTATTTTATTATGATTTGGCAGTTATTTTGCCCTCTTCCTTCGACTTGGCAGTTATTTTGCCCTCTTCCTGGCTATAAATATAAATCAAGAAAAAAGGCGGCAGCTAGGAAAATAATTTTTTGCACGTGTTGCGAAGTGTCAAAGACGAATCGCCGACTTGGAGACTTCCTCTGTCTTGCTTTTTCGATTTTACGTGTGCTGCCGCATTGGAACTTCATAGACGGTTTGGTGTTCTAAACTCGACGTCATTTTGTCGCCGGATATGGTTTCTTTGCTGTTGAACATATCATTCTTGGCCATTTCCGCGTATAAATACGTATATGTAACTCTTTGAAATTTTCAAAAATGTGCCGATTCAAACCAACCAACTCCTGGACGGTCTCAATATGTTCAATTGTTTCCTTTTTGTTGGTTTGCATTGATATGTTGTCTCAATTAATGTTTTCTATTACTTTTTTTTGTTACCATCGACCCTAATATTCAATATATGTATGTATTTTTGCTTGCCGTCCGATATGTTACCTGTGATATTCTTCTCTAGCCTCCTACGTGCCTATGATAAAAGTCTTTTCATATTATTTTTAGTCCCATTAAACTCCGATTTCTTTAGCACATGTAATCTTTTGTTTCCACGACCCTATAATGTCAAAGCCTGTCCTTTCATGCGCCCTTCAATTCGAGCACAGATTTTAAAAATTACGGAACATGCGCTAAATATAACGGTGGGAGTACGATGATATTTACATTTCACCTGAACGATTTCCTGGTCCGTACATTTTCGACAGAACTCGTGAAAAATGCCGTTGACGACAACAGACTCTTAAAGTTCAAAATCCAAGTCTTGCGTCTAAACTGAGGAAACGCGCAAACACTAATTGTTAATCAAGTATAATACGTTGCGACATTCTATGACATTCAGATCAAATTTTTAAATGTTGCATCAAATGGCAAAAAGGCAAAAGGCCAAAACGGCTACTTTTGAATTGCGCTTTTTACGGCGTGTGAAACAAAATGTCAAAAAGTTTTTTTGTGTCCTGCAACAAAACAAATGTGGCAGAGTTGCAAACAGTAAAATAATTATTAGAAGCATGTAGAATGTAACCATTATTTCTTCCGTTGTTATTTGTAGAGTACACGACGATATTTTTTGGACATTCCGTTTACACGCCGTAAAAGCGCGATTCAAAGGTAGCTGTACTGTCCGTTCAACTGTTCGAAGAAATTAAAAATTTTATAAAACTACAGCACTCTTTTTGTTTTCGCGGAAAACTGATCAAACATAAATTTTTAAATTACCGATAAATTATAAACAGACAAACATACGAAATATTATATAATACAATTCATCAAATTTTCTGTCAAAAGAACAATACAACGGACTGTATTTACAGAATTCCTCCAATACCGTACCTCTGGAAATTAAACCACGATTCCAAAATAAACCAGTTTAAACAATGTTACAGAAATTTAAAAAATAGCACGGACGGCACGTTGAGTGTTAATCATAAAACCCGAAAAATGGAAATTGTGTAATTGTCGAACGCAATCGGAAAAGAATTGTGGTGTCAGAAAACACTGACTAAAAACAGGAAAGGGAAGTCCTGAAGACATTTGCGACAAACTATCTACCATTTGGAATCTTAGAATGTTTTCTTTCACATAATTGTGATGTTGGAAATGGAGGAAACAATAAATTTTTCTGCCTTATTTTCTAAAGTTTGTCAAAATTAGACAGCTTTTCTTGAGTTTACGACTGAGAAGACTCGGCCTGATTTCTACAAGGGGCAGACAAAAAAATTATTTTTCCATGGGAAAGATATGGTCAAAAGCTCAGTTTTTGATGCGTAATTTATGCTCACCGTGTGTACCTCATTTGTAGAAAATCAGAATGTTGAACTTGGGACCCTTGTAAACCTTCTGATTTTTTAAATTTGGAAAAATTGAGGAAGCGATTGTTTCCCCCGGTCTACTTCTGATCGCAGCAACTTATTTCTTTCGACGCGAAAGGTCGTCTCGAAGTGTATCCAACACTGTTACTATGTAAAACGGAAATTAAGAGTTTGTTTTGTACTCACGTACGTTTGTAGTTGTAATAAAAACGCGTCATAAAAGACACGAAATCCAAAATGGTCCTGGTAATCAAGTGTGATGCAAAAAAATAGGATGTGAGGACATTTTGAGACTAGTGACACTCATTTCTCTACTTTCCAATTATAGATTACAAAAATTTTGGTCTATAAAAACGTCAAAAATTGCAGTTTAATTTGATAAATTCGAGTTGCAGACAAAACTTTTTCTTTCTTTATGATAAGATTGTATTTTGTATTCTGGTCATAATTGTAATATATAGGTCATACATCGATGTCATTAATCTTCTAAGGTTAAAGCATTTATCACAAAAATGCCGTTGTATGTTACAATGGGACGATCTTAGTTCATATTGTTGTTCTATTATAAATTACTGCTTCCAACCAAGGTGAGCAAGCAGTATAAAGCTGTAAGAAAGGAAGACCAAATCCAAGATAACGTTTCCCTGCCTTTTTCTAAAATCTGTAATCCTTCAGATCAATAAATTATCGTATCGAAAATTTTACTGTCATTTCTTATTTCGTTATTATGATGTGCCCTTTAGCAAAAATCTGCATCAACCTTTTCCATACAACAAAGCCCATCCAATGTATTGATTCTGTTAAAATACCACCCAAAAAGAATTTTTTATCCATGACCTACATTCTAATCCCACATGAGATTCCCCATTTTGAGGTACATTCCGAGCAAACATTAAATCCCCAATCCACATGGTATGCTGACATTTTCCTAATCTTAACTGGAACAAGCAAATAAACGCCACTTAAAGTGTGCTTAAAATATCAGCGGCAATTACATCTTTTGATAAAATTCTCCGAATCGACGGATCACAAGGTTGGCACTAAACATTAAACTGTAAATTTATCTTAACATAAATTGCGACTTTTCAAAAAACCAAGAATTATTTCCTTAGATTGGTGACAACAATATTCATCTTGCTCACCTCTTCGCCGACCAAAGGCCACCCTAAATTTTACGTCGTACGAATTCTAAATGATGTTTACGACCCCCTCTTCCAACACTCCGGCCCAGATTGTAGTTGACTGTATGATATTTCGGGTAAATTGCATTGTATTATGCACAAAAATTGGCATATGACATTAATGGAATTTCTCTTGTAACTTAATTAATACTTGGATATTTATAGCCCGGTAATCTTCGGCTGTCACAGTAACCACTTGTTTTAGTGCCATCGCGGTTAATTATAGCGAACAACCGGTTGGATACCATTTAAGTTGTGCGTAACTACACGGAAAAGGAGAAACGGAAAGACTAATTATAAAGGGTAACAGTAGGTTTCGCAAAGTGCCAACGAAGAAACGGAAATTTAAAAGGCCAATTTCGATTATTTTGGGAGTCTTTGCAAGAATGTTATGGCCTCAAATCAAGGTCACAACACCATCAACGGGTTGTACTTTGCAAAAAAGAAAGATAAAGTCTTTCCTGCATAGCACAAGAGCTCTCTTGAAACAGCCGGCTAGTAAAGAAAATGAGCAAAATACGAATATTTTGGAATGTGAGACAAAAATAATTTTTGATTTTTCACGAAACTTTCAATAAATTTTCCAGCATTTATAAAGATCTTTTTAGCAGTAGTAAATTTCGTGTCGAAACCGCGGACAACAAAGTTTGAACTTAGAACATGACATAAAAACCCAAAACTTCCAAGATTACAAAACGATGAAAAAATGGGGCTCGGCAAGCAGATCAATATGTTTTCCGGTCGAGAGCGGATCGGAAAAACGTGTTTTAAATTATTAGCACTGATGTGTTCCGCGAATGTAGCAAAATTGCGCGGTTTTGGACTCTTAATGTCCAAACGGCATAAGCAAATACACTGCAAAGCTAGCGTTGCGCATAACTGCTTCAAATTCCGTTCATTATATAAAGCTATTGTCTAACGCCCGTTTTTTTGGACCAAAACACTTCCCCAAAATTTTTTACCCTAATGCCATTTATTTTCAGAATTTTTGTCTATTTTTGGCTCCCTTGTACGACTACAGCCGAACGTTCAACAATTTTTGCGGACAAAAGACCATGAAAGTGAAGAGGGATCATTAGAGAAAGGCGTTTTTTCCTTTTCCATGTTTTCTGACATTTTTTGATGAAGATTTTGCTTTTGCCAAAAATTCACTACAGTTTTTTTCTTCCCCTAATTAAAGAAAAGTAGATATAGAAGTTATCTCCTGGATATTCTCGTGACATTTTGTTGCCAAATTTTATCAACAATTATTGACTGAATAAATACCATGCGTTCAATTATATGGATGACTTTACGTCCTGTAAAAGTGTCAACAACGAAACATTTACACTTAAATTTTTTTTATCGCAATTTTCTATTGTTATTTGCGTTGCATGCAATTACTAATTGTAACTCGAGCGAACACACCAAACTTTAGGTTGTATCGGAGTTTTTTAAGCCTACTTAGAATCTTAGTTTGGTCACGTTAAGAAAAATTTAGCGGGAGCTATGATTTCTTGTATAATCACAGTAGCATGGCCGTTCAACCCGCCCACACGACCAAAAATTAAAATTGTAGTGTTAGCAAAAAGGCAGGAAGTAAAAACTTTAAAAGTAATACATCCTTAATTGAGAGTTTGCAAATTATTTGCTTTGTAAATAGTAAATTTTACAACGACGTAAAAGACATTTACTTCACGTAAAATGATCCCGACCCACCGGTGTTATAGCCGGTATACATTAAAGTTGCACAAAAATATTATTTAAGGTGTAAATACTTCAAACACCAGTTTCAGAAAGCCATTACAACAAGTTTTAAATAACAAAGTTGCATGTTTCGATGAAATGTCAAAAATTGTACAGAAGAGTGGGGAAATTACGGTTTGCAGTAAAATTTGGGAAATTTTCAATTTCTTCTAATTCGAAAATAATCAAAACGAAGGCAATTCTACAGTCAAGGTTGAAGATTGGTTTGACAATAATTTTTAGTAAATCTCCTTTCTCAGCTTCTTAAAATTGTCTTGTCACAGCCCCTTCGGTTTTCCCAATCCTGTCCGCTTCTTTCCGCACTGTGCAAATCCGGTTTCCCATTCCCTCATTTTGACCCATTTCGTTTTTTCGCACTGTGCAGTTCTTGTCGCAAAATTTTCTGTGCGAAATGGCTTTTCCCCAAATTCGAGCCAAATGTTTGGAAGAGACACTTGCGACAAGGCCGTGTCGCGGCGACAAATTGGTGTCGCAGCGACAAGAATTGCCAGAACTGAATTTTTGAACAAAACTGCGACAAAATGAGGTTGTCGCGCCGCGATTTCAGTGCCGTTTCGGGGAAAAGGGAAAATGAAAAAGAATTTGGGAATTGCACTGTGCAGAGGGAAGGTTCTGCACAAGAGAAGCCAAAACCGCGCGGGATTCAAAATAAATTGGCAAAGAGAATCTTGGATGATTTGAGACATGCAAAATCGATAAAAGTGACCAGATAATGGCTTTTCAGGGGTGTGCTAAGGATGGACCATTATTTAAAAAGCATAAAAACTCCTTTTTACAAATAAAACAACTGTAATTTGGGAAGTGTAATCTTTAAATAAAATATCGAATAACGGCTCAAGGGCGTGGTAAGGACGGACTATTACTCAGAAATAATTTTGAACACGCAATAAAGCGTTGATCCCTTTATTTATAAACCTGTTTACGACATTCTTCAAGGATAAAAACGTTTTATTTTTAGTGTCTGCACTACTGTACTCCCTGAATTCCACATCAGTTTGTACTGATATCTCATCTGTAAACCAAAGTTCAAGTTATTTACATACTATATTTTCATCTCTGATTCCAAAGTTAGTCCCTTTTTGAATTTTTTTCATCTTTAAACTGTTTTTTTTTGAAGCTGGGAGGAGGATAAGTCGTGATGTAAACATCGTCAACAGAATCATATTTCAAGGATAAGTTTTAAAATCAAAAACAACTAATTAAATTTGGATTTTTGTTGTTTTGAAGTGTCTAACGCGGAATTGGTGATGCAATTTAAGGATCTCTGAAATTGCAAAAGAACTTATGCCCTAGGGCCTAAAATCTTAAACAAGAAATGAAGCATACTGTAGACTGAAACGAAAAAAATAATTGTAAATTCTCCGGAAAAAACAGCTGAAACTATAGAGTCAACATATCTGAACCAGGTCAGAAATGAATAAAGTAACGGAGCAGACAGTTGTGAATGACCTAAAGACGCCAAAAACATTCACACATCATTTCTGTAAAATATTTAATAATAGTTTACGCAGCCAACAAAATCCATTCAAGTTAGCAGTGATGTAGGAGTAACATATTAGTGTATGCAAAGCAGGTATGTAGCATAAAACGCATTTTAAATTTTGTATCAATAAAAGGGCCTCAATAACTCTTTGTTTAACGGGATGGAACAAACACATATTGGTCTTTTACATTAAATTTGGACTTTAGACTTCAGAGTTTAATTTTTTTTTGTTACTATATACTTACTTTTGTGATCTATTAAGAATGTTAGACATAGCCGGAATAATAATGAACAAAATGTTATTCTTCAATTAATAGTAATAGTTATAATGTATTTACGGTAGATTGATTGAATCCAGAGACCCGATAAATCCAACAAAATCACTCCCTCAAAACGCCCAAATTAAAGCAACGAAAAGACCCCATTGAACCAGGGCTTAATAAATTACTTTTAACGATTTCCAACAAACAAAAAGCCTCCACGCTCTCTCTTATCCACACTTGATTTACGGCGATTGCCATGTTTGTCGCCGAAAATCAAATGACTTTTACAGTGAGTGTAACTTCTTTTGAGCCCCTACACAAATGCTCTTCAGCCTTGAAAGAATTGTGTCATGACTTATGGGCCTTGTCAAAGTGTGGTAACACATCGTTTGGAAGTGATAAGATGTATCACCCGCGGATGGTCTTATGATAAAGGGAATGTGGACAGCATGTAACGAATTTAACAATAAAAGTTGATCATTCTATTGTAAATTGTTTATTACTCATAGTTTTTGTTCGGTAAGGGTTTTTCAGAGCGCAAAAGTCGATGTACTGCGATTTCACATTCAATTAAAGAGACCTCTGATTTACTCGTTACGTTTAAAAGAAGTCGTTCCCCGTGTTTGCACAGTATTCCCTCACTAATCCGTGATATCATGTCTACATCACTATCAGTTTCACAAAATTAGGAGCTTTTTGCACCATAAATTATCCCAAATTACGAATGATAACATCTCCAAAACTATTTAATCCTCCAGTACAAAGAAATTTTTTTTCCTCAACAATAATTTTCCTTATTTTGCGTCAATCGCTTTTAAGGCTTTTAACTCCGGCTTCAAAGGCTGTGCATTATTATATTAAAAACGTCTCGAGATGTTTACAACACTAATCTGAGAGCGGCTAATACCATGGAATCTTAAGGTCCTCAAAACCGGTTAAGCCGTCCATTTGTTTAAAAACGGTATATAAGACGGTCGAAAAGTGTTCGGCATCACGTTTAACGTATGTGGCTAAAATTTCGGGGGAAAATGATAATATAAAATTTGAAAAATTAAAATCTTGCTTTAAACGGATATGTCAAATCTCAAAAATTAATTGGTTTGTGTTATCTTCTCTCCAAACATGATTAATTTAAAAACTGTTGTTTGTTTTACGAAGATTATTTAGTCCATTCCCCAAAAATTCAACAGTACGTGTACACCCCCATCTCGATCGTCTCTTCCAGGCTAAAAAAGAAGACTGCAAAATTTCCTTTTACCACCGTCTCAACCATCAAACACCGCTCATTGCAGTAGTCCGGAACTGCAAACACACTAAAGCACACCCTAAATTTTCCAGAGTTTACTGCAGGTTTAGATGTGTCTGACGGCGCAACAGGCAAACCCAATTGAAATTCGGCTAATCTTAGAGGCTTGTAATCTTAGTAATCCTATTTAAATTGCTCCTCAAAATAGATTTTACCTCTAATCCCACTACGCATGCATTCTTTTGTTTATACATAGTGCAGAAACGACGCTGTAAGCGGGATGAAATTGTAATAAAGGGTTGGAGATAAGGGTTTTATAAGTTTTAGAGATCCTTCTGAGTCCAGCCTAATCTTTGAGAATAATTAGTCAGGCGAAGAAATTTATGCCACGTTAATAAATTAATTTTGTAGAGAGACATTTCTATTATGATAGAAATTAGTCAAATCCGGATATTACGGTTGACTACTTATTCCTCGAAAACCAGAGCCGGATGCGGATTATGGCAACGGATGTCAGAGTAAACTTCAAGGACCTTAACATTTCCAAGTGCACAAAGCAATACGGGGGTTATATCGTAAAGTTTTAGTTACGTTCTGGGAAAGTCAAGTTAATTTGTCATTTTGTTAACAAATGGTATGAATATATGTACATATATCTTCTTTTTTTTTAGGTTGGAATAATCTTTTGTTGTTTGCTATGCTGTGCTGAAGAGCTAGCCACCAAATTAAGGTAATCGTTCGTCTCTTTAAATATTGGACATAAGAATGACTTCCTGCGTCATCCTTTACAAAAATTCAACGTCGATGAAAAAGAAATGTGTCAATTAAAGTTTTCTAGTATGTAAATTATTCTTTCTTTTCTTTCTCTAGCTACTGAACTCGACTTATTGTCGGCTCACAGATACAAAAAGTGTGTTCCACTTTGTTGTTTGTAGCACAAGACTTCACAAAATATTTTCTATGAAGTATCTTATCCTACAACTCCATGACCTTGTTTCCCGTCATTTTCGGACACAATGTCACCTGATCTCTCAAAAATTTTTTATTTTCCTTTGTTTTCCCAAACTCAGTAAAACTCAATGAAATTTGTACCATCCTACAATCTGCAACCAGAGATCTCTGAGACGTCACACATTTCGTTTCTGTTTTTAAAATTGTTCGCAATTAAAATCTATGATCTGTGCCAGTAAATTTACAATCTGCAGACAGATCATCAAGTGGGCTTACTGTATTTGTAGATGGGGATGTACCCGCGCCTAATCCACACCAACATAATACAAAACCAAAATTTCTAATGGATTAGGCGGATGGGAATTATTCTGGAATTGGTGTAAAATCTATAGAATTACAAGAAACCCAAAGAAGAAGTGATTAGATGCAAAAACAGCCACGTCAAAACTTTTGTAGATCTCAACCAAAAATTTGTAAAAAATAAATTCACGTTACTACTCAAAAAATAATCCTGAAAAAATCTGAAAATGAAATGAAAATATTATAAAATTGGCCACTATCTCTAAGCAAAAAAACTACGAAAAATCACATTAAAAATGTTCTAGATTTAATATTTAAATGAATAATTATGCTGAAATCTTTATGCAATTCTTGCTTCGCTAATACTTTATGTTGCGAGGGGCCTTTTAATCCATACTAAGCTTTTCTACGGGCATTATGGGTAAAGGTCAATGAACAACCGTGCATGAGCAACCAGTTTTATTCTACAAAGAGACACTCTTAGGTGGCACGGATAATTGTTTTCGAGCACGCGAAGAGAAGTGTGGAACAAATGAACATGTGGTCGATGAAACTTATGCGGGTTGGGTTACGGTGAACCACGGTAGAAAACGGAGGAAAACTAAAGGTTCTAAAATTGTTTGTTTGTTTGCCCGTTTTAAGACTCGCGGATATAATAACGCTTGTTACAAATTAATACTATCATGATTTAAGAATATTTTTATTGCATCAACGCCTGCAAATTTACTTAAATTTACTATATTATGTTTTTGAAAGAGCCAATAACAGTAAAAAATCATCAACAAAGTTTGCAAAGTTTTAAAAAAAACTAACCGTGTTCTTGGCATACTCTCTTTTAGACAACACACAGACGTTTGGTATTTGAAATGACAATGATTAATAATCGAATTGATTTTTAAAATAAATAGTTGATTCCTGCTTTAAAGGTCGGCCCTCAAGTTTTGTAAAAGGAAAAGGAAATAAAATATATACAACAAGACGAATGGTGTTGTATAATCAAATAAATTATGCCCAAGAGATCAGTGATTATCAGGGTTCAGAGTGTTCTTTCCAGGGTAAAAAATAGGGCATCAAAGCTCAACGAAGATGAACCAAAGGGTCTTTAAGATACCGCCCGTAAATTTGAATTATATATATCTTAGACTGTTTTTCATTGCCCTCAAAATGACCGAGATTTTTTGATGCGATCATCAAACATTAAATATTGTACTCTTGAGAAAAAAGGGCATTTTTATTGTAAGTGTAAATGGGTTCTTGATCTGTAATGGAAATACTGTTGGCTGCAAATGAGGAGAAGCAGTAGCGAATAAAACAAATATATTTCAGTTTTTTAAAAAGTATAAGACTCGCTTGTCATAAAAGTACAAAAGAATCATTTTCCGAAAATGTTCGAGTTCAAAGAGTTCATTTGGCGCTCAACATTATTCAAGATCGCAGGAAAAGAGCCGCGAAAGGGTGTTACAAACGTGATGTGTTATTTAGTTTGTCTAGATAACTTCAAGATACGTAACCTTTAAGACGTCCCTCATGGTACCAGCTTAACTTCTTGTGATTGGAACTCTCTTCTACTCTGTTGTTTTTGTAAAAACGTTGTGTCAAAAATTTTGCCTACATCATAGCAATTTCAGTTTTGCTTAGTCGTCTTAGAAACGCACTTCGGACAGCTCTTAAAACTAATAAAATTTAAAATTCCACCAATCTTTTGCTATAAAATACATTTACAAAACTTTTAACTCTCTTTTTTTGTACTTACACAGTAATTAGCATCACATTTCATAAATGAAAAGGCAGAGAATGACATAACCTATTTTGCGTCGTTGTTCCCGCAAATGTCATAATCAGACAAAACAACAGATTAGTGACAAGTAGAACTTCAACGAACTTTTTTCATTGTTAAATGTTACATAAAATGTAAAGCATAGTGAAAAGAAACGACTGCGTACTACAGAAAGACCTATTAAAATAGATCTTTCAAAATGAGATTTCTGAAAATATTGTTGAGATCATCAAATACAATAGATTGTGCAATTGTAATGCGTTTGACGGATTAAAAACTTTTTCCAAACTGGGATTAAAATGCGGAAATTTATGAAATTTTTAAAGTTTCATGAATTAATTCCTTTAACGTAAAAAGGGTCTAAACTGGAAAGAAACCCGTACTTCCGGTAAATATTTGTTTAACTAGGACGATAAATGTAACGACTTCTAAGAACCAGAGGATAAAGCAACATCCTCAAACTGCTTTTCAAAACATTTTTACGTATATTAGTGTAACATACAGTAACTTACAGCGGTAAAAATATAAGTTCCTAAATCTGGCCAAATTTCATCAAAATTGGCGCGTCGTACTTGAGCATTTCCTTGTCAAATTCTTACATTGGACCAAGCGTGTAGGTTTTTCAGAAAAAGCTCTGAAAACTTAAATTTTAATATTATATACCGTAAGATAGACCGCCATTCTAATCCGATCTCTTGGATGAGTCTTTGAAAATTCCCTGTTTCCCCTTTTGCTTACGGTATCTAAACATTTGAGCGATGGAAGGCAACTGTTGTGATAAAAATGGGTATTAAAAAAGTTCAAATCTCTGTCAATAAATTAATTCGAAGTTTCTGAGCATATTACGCAATTTGGTACTACCATCAAAAAATCCCAAAAGTCTCCGAGCGTGTTTACAGAAAATTTGTTAATCTTGTACTGCACTTTCAATTTGAGAATAAAGCGCCAAAAACCACGCAAAATATGTAACAGAAACCCTTCAGGCGACGTGTAAATGCATATGACAGTTGAGTTTCCCTCAGAACGTCCCCTGAATTTACCCTAATCCAATCTTTTGATCGATTTCGCGGGGAAACCATAGATTCTATGAAATAAACGGATATTACGTTCAATTACAGTGCTATGAAAACACGGAGAAAATAGAAAATGTAAGGGTTATCGTGCAATTTTTGAATTTTGAAACTTTTTTTCTTTTCTAATGATCTCCGAATGTTATGGATGTCTGAATGAAATGATGGCTTAGCTTACGCAACGGGTTCTTTTGTTTGGAGAAATAAATAATCTTCGAATTCATTATGTTTTTGCAATACTTTTAATGGTAGAAGAAGGGTAAACAATCTTATAAGATGCTTTCGAATTATTTTTTGCTGTTTACTGACAAGGAATTATTAGCTTATACCAAATCTGTGTAAACCTGCAGTAGGTGCACTATTCAACAGACATGTACACCAATGGTATTCAGAGAAGAAATCACGTTTTTCTAATAATTTTACGATTTTTGCCAGTACTCAATCTTTTCTTTTTGAATCACCAATTTTTTAAATTCATTACTGACTTTATTTTCGTTTTGCGCCGATTTTTAGAATTCATTCCCGACTTAATAAGTCAGCGGAAGAAATTCGAGGCTGAGTCTTCTGTGACCATCCTTATATGATATCTTCATCTGCCTCTGTGAGAATCAAGTACGACAATAACCTCATAAAAACTTCAAAATAATTTACCCTTTTTTAATAACCAAAAAATTATAAAACCCAAAAAAAATTATCATTCTCAATTATATAATAATAGTTTTTGCATCCGCCCACAAGAAAAAAATATAAATTAGGTTGTGGGCAGCAGTCCAAATTTAAATTTATAACAGACCCACTCGTCACCGGCCGACCCAGAAAATAAGATTGTCTATACAAATGTCATGACCTTTCCTCTCCCTTCATTGGAATTCATTTCCACCCACTTCTTACATCGGGTAAATAAAATAGTCGACATTAATTTCTTATGCTCTCAATTGCAACAACCTTTAGAGAAATCATCAAATTTTTGCGGAGAAAGCCATCCTTTTATACTGAATTATTATACCTTCATATACAAAATTCTCTAAAAATCATGAAAAACTACACGTTTTCTTAATAGCACACACAACTTTATCCATTGGAGATCTTTATGTACCATAAATAATATAACAATTAAGATTAGCTTCAACAAAAACGTATGAGAATTCAACATCAACATATCGGATCCCATGGGTAATATCCGAATCCGCTCCAAATTCAACCTCATCTACTCCACTTCATGAATGACATATTTGAACTTGTCCATGATGCCATCATCTTCATTTAACATCTCCTGAGTCAACAGCGAAACTCCTTTTTGATGGTCTATTGTGAAAGGTTGAGCCATTTTTGGAAGCCATTGCCGAGCGATTGTGGTGGCCTCTTCTACCGTAATATTCACGGCTGATTCCTTGATGTTCTCTTGGATCCAACGTGGGAGTTTTTCACGTTTATCACGTCGGGCATACCTCTAAGACAGAACAAAAATTAATTTTACATTAAGTCTTCCCAGAAGCCCGGTGTAATATGATCTCCCCAAAAACAGGTCCGGATATCCGCCAGATCGGTTTCTGATTCCCAACACCACCCTCACAAAGAGATTTATCGTACCTTGTCAGCAAAGATCATCAATCCGTAATCCGTTTTTCCTCTCAGTCCTCGACCGGCGCACTGTGCGGCGTGTCGCATTGCATCAAAGGTCAGGAAATCGTTCTCTCTGCAAAAACAACAATAAAAATCAAATTAGCAGGAGTACACAGCGCCAAAACAACAATTTAATTCTCAAAACGACAAAATTTTTCCTTTTTTATATTACACTTGACAAAAGATGTCTTCACAATTTTAAAAACCTACTTAATTTCAAACTGATCTCTTAAATACTCCAATCTCGCTCTGAGTATTCTACTCTCAGTGTATTGATAAGGAATTCCAACCATAATGACGGCTCTTCCCAGATGATGAGCAAAATCAATTCCTTCACTGACCTTTCCTCTGGCCACACAGAACAATATAGCTCCTCTTCCTGTCTCGCAAGCCTGCACATAACGCTGTAAAGCAATCGAAGTTTCCGTGGCATCTCGAGTTTCAATGAACAACAACTTTTTCTTCAACAGAACGTCAATGAACCTCTAAAACAATATAATTTACAAAAATCAACCAAAGTAACCTGCCTGTTCATACCAAGTCGCAACAATATCTTCCATAAAAGTGTAAGAAGTGAAAAAAACAACAATTCCATCAGGAATAATAGAAGCCATTTCCAATATTAACGATCCATAATTTCTAATAACCGACGGATCTGATCGACTTTCAAATCTGGAGGTCATTTCGACTTGATCATTGCCTCGAGTGACAATCAATGGGGATATGCACGGTCTGGCCAGGGTCATGGTAAGAGATGCCATTACAACAGGGTCAAAATCGAGGATTTTTGGGTAAATTTCGAGAGGAGAAAGGGTCTAAAAAAATTGATTTAAAAAGCAATAGATAATGTTTTCTAAGTAAAACTACAAATAGAGTATTTTTACACTGAATTTGTCACATATCAAGTCAGCTTGCAAACAAAAGTCATAAAAACTTTCATACTCATCATCGATACTCTGACGTATAATAGTATAACAAACCATCCATAACTCCCTAAAAACCTTTCCAATCTCCAAACTCACTCCAGATGTAATCACGACTGTTTGAAATCTATCAAGCACCGGCTTGATAGCAACCGAAGCATCCATACAGTTCAAATGAATAAAACAATCCATCTGTGTCTTATGATTCTTCCTTTGTCTGATGGTAGCCTTTGTTTCCTTCTTCTTTTTCTTCCTCTGATCTTCACTTTGAGGGCCCTCCGTGGCCATATTCACCAAATCTCCAGGTTCCACAATCACCGAAAATCCTCTTGCATACGTTGAGACCAAGGTCGCAAAACTTGTGAGTTTAACCAGAGCTGAGAGTTCAGAGACATCGGCTAATTCAAGGGTTCTAACAAGAGTTGCAAAGCGTTCAGCACAAAATCTGAGAGGCTTTCGGTCGATTAAGACTCGTTGTTTGATGTCACGAAGGAATGCGGCAGGACTTTCGAGTTGTACGGATCGGGCGTTCATACGATGCCTAAAACAAAACTTACAGGGTGTCCCAAAAAAATGCAGTTTTTTTGTTTGGTCCTGCCGCGCAAAGTTTTAGGTCCAGCCAAATAATCTTTGTACTGCTAGATTCTCCGTGTTTTTCTGTCCTAGCACTTTCTTTTTCATGTCCATATCGATTAATTAACATGTGCTTTCAAAATGGAAAACGAAAGGACTGCGATTTTAAAACTTCATCGGGCGGGAAAACGCCGGTGCGAGATTATTAAATTGCTCAATGTAAGAAGTGACACTGTGTCTAGAGCCGTAAACGATTCAATCAGCTGAGACACGATGGTAGACGTCCATGAAGTGGCAGGAAGCGAACTGTCAACACCTCTACCAACCGCAAGATCGTACAGAAGCGAGTGGGGCAAAATGGGCGGGTCTCCATGAGAAAAATTGCCCGTGAGATCGATGTCAGCAAGTCAGCAATCTACCAAATAGCCAAAAATGGACTCAAGCTCATGCCATACAAGCTCCAAAAAACGCAGCTCCTTACCGTTGAAAACAAGCAAGTACGTCTGGAAAGATGCCAAAAACTTAAAGGTCGGGCAGCAGGCCAGACCTTAAAAGAGAATTTCTTTTGCGGGTGCACAACCACCAGAACGACAAGATCTGATGCTATCAGGCTCACGGCCCGTCGGCCATCGGCAAACACCGTCAAAATCCGAGCCGTAGTGATCTGGGCGGAATTTGTGACAGCGGCCTGAAATCCATGTTTTTCTGGACTTTATGCCGCTGATAAGGAGTCAGAATTTTACCGCTGCAAAAATTTTGACTCCATCGTGCTTTCGTTGGCTCGATAGCACTTTGGCGATGCATGGTTGACATTCCAGCTGAACTCTTCCGTGGGTCACAAGCCAAAAAAGGCTTAAGGCCAGAATAGAGACCGATTTTTCCGATTTCACCCCCTTTCGCAAAATTGCCGCCTTTTCGTCGAGAATAAATCCAATGGACTATATATTTTTTCAAAGGGAGGTTAGGACCTGTACTACGCGCCACAAAAGTTTGGAGTCGCTAAGAGATCGCTGCGCTAAGAACGGGGTCGATATTCCCAATAAAAAGCTGCGGCCCATCGCCCGAAATTTTAAGTCACGTTTGGACCTCTGCAGAGCCCCGAAGGCAAGCTGCTTTGAAACTGGCTAAACATAAAATAACAAGACCTCTATGTTACCTATATTAATTGTTACTTTTGTTAAGTTTGGCTTGTTTAATAAAATATAGCTAAAAATGTCTCCTGCATTTTTTTGGGACACCATGTATATTACACTTAATCAAAAAAAGCAAAATCTTCTCTAAAGATAATAAAATCAAACCTCAAATACTCCATAAGTCTCCTTAAGAAGATCAAAAAGAAATCCGCAGTTCGAATACTTCCAGGGATCGCTTCATCAAGAATAGCATCAGGCAAAACAGGATTCGCCCAGGCATTCTCCATTGATCTCTCTTTGTGCACTCTTTTTAGGTTGTTAACAAGCTTCTGGTATTCCTCGTCTAACCTTTCTCTGTTTTCCTTCCTAAAAATCAAAAAAATTTAATTATCCATAACCATCTAGATAAAAAACGTACTTAATTTTCTGAACATGTGCATCAAGCTCGTCCAAATTCTTAGAACATCGATCTAACAACTTCCTGCTCAAAGTGACACTCATAGATTCAATGCAAACATTGTCAATATTGTGGGCTTCATCAAAAACGACACAACTTTTCGGACTGAGATCTTTGGAGATAAGTTCAGCAATTTTTGGATCAAGAATGTAATGGTAAGAGTAGATGATAATCTGTGATCGATTTACAGCTTGCCTGGCAACAAAGTATGGACAAACACGCTTCTCTCTACCAAAGTCTCGAAGATCTGCCTAAAATGTCGAGAATAAATTGACAAAGATAACACACCAGATTGTAGACGCCATTAGGTAACGTAAAATCTCGATTTTCGTCAAAAGTCTCAAAGAATTCGCAAGATGGCATGTTCGGATCCAATTTCGCCTTGGCTCGCATAAAAGACGCTGTCAGATTCTGGCAAGCTCCATCAACAGCGGATCCCTTCTTCAGAGCTGCTACTGGCTCTTTGACACACAGGTTCTTTCTAGCTGATAATGCAAGACAAAGGAAGTCTGGAGCTTTCTAAACCAAGATGGAGTTAATTTCAAAGCAACAAAACATTGTATATTATCCATGACATCTTTGATGCCATGAACATGATAAAACATCAAGGGCTGACTCGAAACTTACTCCTTTAACCGATTTATAATATCTGAACAAATTTCGAAGTTCTTCCACACATTTTTCAATTTCCGGGATTGTTCTGGAGCAATAAATTAATTTATCCAACTTATCCGGGAACTGGGTCATGTAAGCGAGCACAACAGATAACAAGGAGACTGTTTTACCCGTGCCCGAGGGCATTTCCAATAAGCAGTGGCCCTAAAACAACAAACAAACGTAAAACGCAAGCTGAAACTTACTTTAGCATCGAGGGATTTCTTGATTTCTCCCATGTACAAGATCTGCTCTGGATAGATATGTTCATAGGGGAAATAAACCTTTAACCCGCCTATATTTAACCTAAAAATATATTCTGGCATATTTTACAAACACTTACTTCATTGTGAAGGTAAAAGGACCGAGTAAAATCCAAGAATTTTTTTTTCGAAAAATATTCACTTAAAACAGAATGCCAAGGACGGCAAAACTTGCGGAAATTTTGAAGAAAAAATATTGAAAGCTGTGAATAAGAAAAATTGAGATTTTACTATTCAAACTATCATTTTTGATCCGTTCCGGCTGCTAAATTCCGAGGAATTCATAGAACGACGAGTTCGGTTGCTTTACAACAATGTCCGTACGTTCTCCGGGCCAGACGCACGTCAAATGCCCGATTTGCCTGGAACGCTATGCTATCTCGGACACTCAACAACTGAGTTGTGAACATCGTTTTTGTTTGACATGTCTTAATTTGTCGGCCAATCTGGCCACTTGTCCAATGCCGGGCTGTGGAACGCCGAGGAATATCGAAGTTTTGGTGGATGAGATTGATGACAATGATGATTCGGCAGGGGTTGATGATGAGGGTGAGAGGCACAATCGAATTGTCTTTGGTCCGAACATGCTTCAATTGGAAGAGAGACAACGGTAACAAAAAACTTTTTAAACGGCAGGAAAATTGAGAATTGAATTTTTGAGCAAAAAAATCGAATCTCTCAATTGGCGAATTTGGATGAAAAAAAACAAATTTGCGCTTTCCTAAAAAAATTAAGTTTGCCAAAGTCTTAATTTTCTCAAAAACTGTCATTCAGAGATAACGATGATTTTTTACTGCATTTATAATAATATTATTTTTTAGCTGCGAGGTGATCCGTGGGATGTTTCAATGTGTGAATGTGGCTCGTCTTACTACCATCGACTGTCATCATCGAGTTTGTTTCGACTGTGTCGCCAAAAGTGTAACTCAAGCTGATTCTCTTTGTAAGTTAAATTATTTTACCACTAAATTTTCTGCAATCTATTGATAATTCTTTCTTACAGCTGAACGTCCGAGATGTCCGATTGTCAGATGCGCCAATTTTCTCTGTAGAGCTGAGGTTATGTTGGTGGCCGAGAAGTTGTTACCCTTGATGCCGGTCTACAAAAGAATTGCTCAGAATCTCCCGGAAGTCAGCGATGAAAGTAAACCACCGGTGAGATTAAGCTTTAATTGACCTAATACATGAAGTCTTCCAGATAAAGGACGAATTGAGGATCTACTGTTCAGTTTACGGAGGAAATGCGAGCTCTAAGATTATCAACATCCCCAAAATCTGCAGTATCTCGGACATGGTCAATGCGATTATGCAAATTCTCAAAGTTGATCGAAACCGGACTCCGTTGTCTATTGGAATCTTTATTAGAGTCGACGGAGGTGATAATTTCGTCTTTTTATATCTACCTAGTAATATGTAACGTCTTGATTTTTATTATATTATTTCAGCTTCAGAGAAGGTGAAATCGCGCTATGAGAACTTGAATATCAGTGCGTTGGCCAAAAAAATGGTGAAGGACTCAGGGCTACCCGATGGATCGCATATTGTACTTGACCTCAACAATGAACTTCGACGTTGATAGATAAAGTAATTGAATACTACGGCATTTGGCAATTTTTTGTCGGTGCGGTCAATAAAATCTTTTCAAAGCGCTTGATTTTTACTTCCATTTTTTCGATTTTTGAATATCTTAGTGGCACTTCGAACGAAATGGAACATTTGACTTAAATTTGATCTTGTCTAAAGGAATAAATGTTTTAAGGCCTACGCAATGCAAATATGTATAATAAAAGTGACGCAATTTTACTGTGCTTGTATATATGCAAGCACTGATATTTATAGTCATATAACTTTACATAAAACACTGACAAAAGACGCATTTTGTTTTCGATGTTAAAGGAAAATTCTCGAGACGAGATAATAATCTTGTCTGACTTAAGGGTTTACAGCGGTCAACTACGTACTCATATTTGGACAAAGTTTAATCTCATTACAGGTTATCCTACAGTATACAAAAAGTGACCATTTTGGGAAATCTCATCTCTCAAGTTTGTTGTAAACAAGTTTTTGGGAGTAGATTACGTTTTTATCGGAATACTCGGTCTCGGCCAGCACTTTCGCCATCTTTTTTTGTGATTTCCCACTGATTACGGGAATGATAACAGCGGTTCGAATCGAATCTAATTCTGGTTGTTCACTTCATTTTCATCGCTTCGATGGAAACGAAAGGAGGCCAACGGGCCGCGATCCTACTCTTTGCCCTTTGGGTGGGCGCTCTGAGTGCTTAGTAAGTTACACCTAATTCTGCAATAAGAAGATCTTAGTTTAATTTTGAGCCTGTATTTTTCATTTACTTGTTTTCTGAAGAAAACCCAAAAGTAAAATATATCAAAAATTTTAAATATTGTATTCGTAATATAATTTATGCTCCAGTGATGACGTAAATGACCTTCCCTTTGTCACTACTTGGCTCAACGAAAATGCTCGTACCGCCTTTGCCGAGAAGGCCAATTCTGAACGTGGCGAATATCTGAAGTCAGTCTACGAGGGACTAGACGCCGACACCAAAAAGGAAGTCCACAACAATCTCCTTCCCGAATGTTATTCTTGGTTCTTGACCGAGTCACAGAAGGAAGAACTCGAAACACTTCATCATTCTGGAGATCATGAGAGATGTCACAAGAGAATTGCCGATATTAAAGCTGGTTTGACCAAAAAACAACAAGAAAATATCGCTAGCTATTGGCCGTTGTGTGAGCATGTTTGGTATCACGAAAGCCACAGTGACGAAGGACATCATGATCATCATGCCCATCATCATCACAGAAGAAGCGTAGAGGTAGGAAAAAACCTTCAAGGCATTCATATGTTTTGAAATTCGATGACATTTAATTAATTTTAGCACCATGTCCGTCCAGTCCGACATGTCCACACATCTTTTGACGATTTTGCTGCTGAACACTTGACCTGGCTTACTGATGCTGAGAAGACTGAAATCAAAACTCTACATGCCGGTGATGATCCCCACAAATCTGCAACCAAATTGATCTCTCTTTTCAAAGATGCCTCAGGCGAAAAGAAAGAGAAAGCCAAAGCTCAACTTCTCGCTGCTTGCCGAGAATTAATTGTAAACACACTGGGTGCTGATAAGGCGGACGAATTAAAAAAGTTGAAAGAATCAGGCGCAAAAACAGAAGTATTGAGCAAGAAGGTTGATGACTGGCTTGCTGAAGTCACCGACGAGGCCAAAAAAACTAAGGCTTTGAGATTTAGACCTGTTTGCACTCAGATCTACGAACTCAGCGGCTACAGCCGGAAGAGAAGACATAGTCATGGAGGAAAACATAATCATAAAGGACATCATGGAGAACATGGACTCGAAGATTATCTCCACACTTATTTGCATTGGCTTACTGATGCTCAGAAAGAAACCCTCAGGGAAATGAAGGTTGGAGGCAGTTCTGAAGCCGATCTGAGACTAAAGATCCTCGAATTCTTTGACCATACCGAAGGAGATGATAGAGAAAAAGCACAGGAGGCCCTTCAAGATGGGTGCCGCACTCTGATCTCTAATGTCATTGGAGAAGATAACGCCGTCTTATTAAAGAAAATGAAAAAAAGTGGAAGCAGCAATGCCGAGGTATACACCAAGATCCAAGAACTACTTAGCAAGATTGATGACAAAAAAAAGGTTGAGAGAGCTCAGAAATACAGTCCCACTTGCAAGAAAGCTTACGGAATTGCCAGCCGGAAACGGCGTGACCATCATCATCATGAGCTCGAGTCTAAACTGAAGAGCCAATGGAGCTGGTTGAGTGCTGAACAGAAGGATGAGATCAGAGAATTGAAGAAGCAAGGAAAGAAAGACGACTTCTTGTTGAACAAAGTCTTTGAATATTTCAAAACCTTGACTGGAAGTGCTAAATCCGTTGCCGAAGATGGACTTCAAACAAGCTGTGGCGGTCCCATCTTGACTATTTTGGGTACCGAGAAAGCCGAGGACCTGAAGAAATTCATGGAGAAAGGAAGTACTCCAGCTGCTTATGAAGCCAAAGTCAAGGAACTCCTTGAAGCCAACCCACCAAAGAGAAAGCTGTCTCAGACTGAGGAAAACTGCAAGTTGGTCTTTACACAAGCCACTCGCAAACGCCGTCATGATCATCAAGAGCACCATGGAAAGCATACATTGGAAGATTACCTCAAGACTCATTTGAGCTGGTTGACTGAAGATCAAAAGAACACTATCAGAGAACTTAAAAAGACGGGAAAAACCCGAGATGAGATCCAAGGGCAGGTCATGAAGTTCTACAAGGAAGCTACTGGTGAACAGAAAGAAAAGGCGACTGCGCAACTTCAAGCTGGTTGCAAGGAATTGTTGGTTGCTGTTGTTGGAAAGGAGAAAGCGGACGAACTCAAAAAACTAAAAGAATCCGGAGCCACGGTCGCTGACGTCATCGCCAAAGCCGATGAATTCTTTAAGGGAGCTGGAGAATCTGAGATCGCCAAACAAGCCATTCATTATCAAGCTCATTGCAAGGAAATCTTTGGTTTAAACAGATCACGAAGAAGTCATGGAGGTTCAGGACATGACCATCATCATCACGATCTCGAGGCTAAACTCAAAAGTCAATGGAGTTTTTTGACTGACGAACAGAAGGACGAGATCAGAGAATTAAAGAAGCAGGGAAAGAAGGATGATGTCTTGTTGAACAAAGTCTTTGAATACTTCAAAGCCTTGACTGGCAGTGCCAAGACCGCTGCTGAAGATGGGCTCCAGACTTCTTGTGGAGGCCCAATCCTGACAATCCTTGGAACTGAGAAGGCTGAGGAACTGAAGAAGTTCATGGAGAAAGGAAGTACTCCAGCTGCATATGAAGCCAAGGTCAAGGAACTCCTTAAAACCAACCCACCAAAGAGAAAGCTCTCTCAAACTGAAGAGAACTGCAAATTGGTTTTTGTTGAAGGTTCTAAACGCAGACGCCGCCATGATCATCATGCTAAGCACGATCTGGAAGATTATTTGAAGACCCATCTCTCTTGGTTGAATGATGCCCAAAAAGAAGAGGTCCGAAAATTGAAGGCCAGTGGAAAAGGCCGAGATGAGATCCAGGTCAAGGTCATGGAATTCTATGAAGCCGCTACAGGAGAACAGAAGGAGAAAGCCACGGCTCAACTTCAAGCTGGTTGCCGTGAACTTCTTCAGCATGTAATTGGAGACGAGAAAATGGAAGAATTAAAGAAATTTAGGGAAAGTGGAAAGAGTTTGGCAGAGGTCGCTGTCAAGGCTAATGAGTTTGTTGCCGCGGTTGGAGAGACCGACCATGTAAAGGAGGCCAAGAAGTATACCAAGCAGTGCAAGTCCTTGTTTGGTGTTGCAGCTCGTCGTCGTAGACACGATCTATCTCTTATCAATTTCTAATTTGCTGTAGTGTTATATTTTACATAATCTTGTATCTGAAATTACTCAAGCCTGCATTTTCTAATTGCCCCCTAATTGTTTTTGGAATGTAATAAAGTTTCTGGAAATGACGAGAGATTCTGGAAGACGAGCCATCATTAATTTATGTTTTTCGGTGATTTTATCGGCAGCAAAAACTTGTGAATCTTCACTGGAAATGTTTTTGGAAGATAAAATATCCGGTCCCGCAATGAGCAAAACGCCACCGATTCCAAAATTATTTTTAGGACCGCACAACTTGTTTGGGCAAGAAATGGAAAACATGATGAGTCAGGAGTTTCCGTTCTCTGTTGATCGTAAAGATTGTGTAAATACAAAGTTTTCAAATTAGAAGACACTTGAAATCTTTTAGACATTACAATAGATAAAGTAATGAACTTCCTGGGAAGTCATGATCAATATAGTTGAATTGAGGATATGAATTTGCAATTTTCAAACGGAAAAGCGAAATTTCGAATAAAAAATTTAAAAGCATGCAAATCATAAAGATTTAGGTATTCCAGAGGCTAAGATTGGAGTGTTACACTATTTTTAATCCCCATAACTTAAATCTAGTTTGTTAATTCGTATAATTTGAAATATAATACAATTTATGAATGTCGATGACGTAAGTTCCACGTAAATGTTTGCCTCTTTCGATGGTCACGGTACGCGCATAAACGCCTAATTTAATTGAGTCAACGTTTTTTTACGCCGAGGTTGAACCTTTCGTTTCCAGTTCAATAAATTTCAAAGTGACCACTCTAATTCGATTGCGCAATTCATCAAGTCGATTATGCAATGATATTTTCGTGCAGCCTACGCGCTCCTTTCGCTTCTCTGCCCGCTTCCAGGAAGAACAAGATCGCCCGCGGTGATGGGCGCGCAGAGATAGGGCGCTGACAAAGAGAGCGCGCGCGAAATACTTTGAAACATTGGCGACGACTGAAAAAGTCAAGACGAACATTCGAAGGCCTGAGGCGACATCCGGCTCTCTTGTTTTTTCGGGCGTCTGGAATGCGCTGACGCGGAGTCATCTGTCTCCTTGCGTCCACTGCCAGTCTCCTCCCTCTACTACAACTCATTTACTCTGGGAATCATTTGTTATCTTTGTTTTTGCACTTCCGAACGTGTATTTCGGAGGCTTGGTGACTCTCAGCTTCCTCCTCGTTGATTGCGGACTTTTGAAAGCCTCCGCTTCCTAATCGAGCCCTCGTTTATCTATCATGGAGGCGGATATCGCTGTTGCCTGTAAGGGCTTGGAGCTTAAAAGTCCGCGATTGCAGCCCCGAAGGCATCAGTCGATCGTCGCATTCTCCAATGCAATCCAAAACCTTGATTCTGTCGGCCGTCCTTTTGGGCTCGGCGAGCGCTTTCCTTTTCCCACCAGCCGCCGGTGGTGGATGTTGTCCACCTCCAGCACCACCACCATCTTGTGGATGTGCTCCCCCACCACCACCATGCCCAGCTCCTCCACCACCTCCTCCACCATGCCCACCACCACCAGCTTGCCCTCCCCCACCACCTCCACCATCCCCATGCGGAGGTGGCGGCGGCGGATATGCTCAAGCCCCAGTTCAGGTGTCCGGAGGTAGCGGTGGATACGCCGTCGCTCCATGTAGGTTTTATTAATAATACATTTAAACATTTTATGCTGATTTTGATAATTAACTTGCTAATTTTTGTGTTTTAGCTGCTGGTGGATCTTATGCCTCTCCCCCAGTTGCCCCATCTTACGGAGGAGTTGGAGGTTTCGGAGGACAAGCCGCTGGTGGTTACGCTTCTGGCCCAGCCGCCGGAGGTTACGCTGGTCCAGCTGCGGGAGGATACAGTGCCCCAGCTCAAGGAGGATACAGCGCCCCAGCTCAAGGAGGATACAGCTCTGGGCCAGCTGCCGGAGGATACTCCGCTCCAGCCCAAGGAGGTTACAACGCCGCTCCAGCCCAAGGAGGCTACAACGCCGCTCCAGCCCAAGGAGGATACTCTGCCCCAGCTCAGGGAGGATACAGCTCCGGCCCCGCTCCAGTCGCTGCTCCAGTTGCTGCCCCATCTGCCACCGGATACAACCAGGAGCCAGCTCCTCTTCCAGTTGCTCAGGCTCAGCCTGCTCCAGCTGCCACTTCTGCTCCTCTACCACCCCCACCTCCACCAGCTGCCACCAGCAACCAGCAATACCAAGAAGAAGAACAAGAATACGAAGAAGCCCAGCCGGCGGCCGCTCCAGGATCCAACTACCAGGAGACTCAGACCTCCGCTCCAGCCCCAGCTCCTGCCCAGAGCTACCAAGAAACCCAAACCTCTGCCCCCGCTCCAGCTGCCCCAGCCCCAGCCTACCAAGAGACCCAGACTTCTGCTCCAGCCCCGGCTCCAGCCTACCAAGAGCAGACCGCCGCTCCAGCTGCCCCAGCTCCAGCCCAGACCTACCAGGAACAGACCCCAGCTCCAGCTGCCGCCCCAGCCTACCAAGAACAGACCGCTGCTCCAGCCGCTCCCGCTCCAGCTCAGGAAGCTGGGCAGGAATACGAAGAGGAAGAGGGAGGAGACTACGCCGATGAAGCTCAACAAGGAGAAGGAGAGGCCCAACGTCAAGGATACAGAAAGAGAGTGTCTCGCCGTCGTGCCCGCGCTCACGCCGCCTCGACTGTTCAACTGAACCCCAAGTGTAACAGTGAGAAATTGCACACCATCTTGGAGAAGGTAAGTGCTGGCTGACGCATTGTGGATTAGAATTGGGTGAGAACGCCGAACTCCACGGTCAATGCTCTGAAATCCCAAAAATAGTCGTGAGAACGGTCGGAAAATTAGTGACAGTTATAATGAGAGCATGCTGAAAATTGTATAGATAGACTAAAGATAATATTACAGAACATCGCCGAAAGCACCGCTCACTCTAAGCGCGCAATCGCCAAGGCCGCCAAGAAGGAGTTCGGCTCCAACTTCGATGTGGTCTGCTCCACCGGAGACTTCAGCTACTTGGCCAACACTCGATTGTTCTGCGAGCACAAGGTCCAGGACATCACTTGCTTCGCTTTCGAGCACTAAATAGTCGCCCTCGAGCACTATGCAGTAGCCATTTCTCTTTCCAATACTAACCTCTGGTGATGGTCATGGTTAAGGTGTCCTTCTACTAACTCTCTCTTTCTTCAGTTGCTTCACAACTCGGGTCCAGGTGCTTCTGTTTTCCATGTAGACGCTTCTTTTTCCTTTCTAATATTACCACACTCTACACTCCCACTCAATTGCAATAACTTTATATACCTATTAAGTATATATTGTCTAGACGAATATGTAGTTTACCGCCACATTCTTCATGTGTTCTTCGAAATGACAAATCCAAGCGGAAACGGGCATTTCTAATCCAACTCGATTATGCCAAGTGCTCGACGGTTCCGATCGTATCTCTGCTCTCTTTTCTTTTACTGCCATAATAAACAAGTTTTAAATATAATTCTTTTCGAACTTGAAATATGATTTCTTCGGCTTCAGAGTTTTGCAATACTGAAAGGTTGGCATTTGATAAAATAACGCTTTGGGGTACTGTTATAGTTGACAAAAAACAGAAAATTTTCATCTGTTCTTGAATCCTTAATTGAGCAGGTGAAACACCAACGAAGTCAGACATGCGACATGAAGCGTAAGAACGAAGCCCGTGGTGCATATGGCTTCGGGGCTGGCCCATTTGCGAAGACCTACAATTCCGTGATTGTAGCTATGGCAATATCTCTAATACAACTGCAAACGTGAAGATGCGGGCCATCTTGCGTACATCAAAGACCCCCAAGCTTCTCGATTTATGCTTTAGAAAATGTTTTAGTATCATCAAGTTGCGCTGACTATAACTTATTTCTTTGAGGTCTCGTTTTTAAAACCTGTTCCCAGCAGGTCGTCCGGGCAACGGTTAAGGCCCTAAGGCTGTGCACCGTAATTTGGTCAAAGCGTCTCATTTCGACGAGGGCTGTGGCTTTGAGAAGGACGGTCTCGTTTTGTGTGTGGTGTGGGATACGGTAGTTGTTTTCGAAATTATTCTGTTTACTGGTCTTGGAGAGTTATTGACAGTAAGAGTCTCGCTATAGTCCTAGGAAATTGGAGGGTGATTCTGAGGTCGTGGATGATGTAATTAGACAAATTTAATATTCAAATTTTATGTGAGTTCCCGTTGTCAAGGCTTGTTGTATGACGTCATAAGAAAAATAAAATAATCCTTAAATAATCAATTAATTTAGGGCTTTATTCGCTACGGTGACCGATAAGGAAACAGTGAGGATGTTAAATCCTGTTTCCGAGCCAAGATGATATCTGCACTTGGCAATTTCCCCAAGAATTTTGCAGCCATTTTTTCACGTTGTCCAACATTTTTTGCTTACAGTTCACTGCCCTCAATGTCTGCTCGAGGTCTTGGCCCCAACCGGAAGCCTTTCAGATGTTTTGGGATTGCATTTTCCCTTCTTCTTCGGGCCGCTTTTTTTTGAACATGAATACTTTGTTTGCGTTGCTTTGAGTTCTTTCTTTTCAGCCCATCCAACTTCAGATCACAGATAAGCGTAAACAATGAGCAAGGTCCTGATCCTTTTGCTGGTCCAAGTCGGCATTGCCGCTGGCTTAAATTGCTATCAAGGGCAGCAAAATAACTCGGTGTCGGTGGTGGGGTCGGCGTTGACTTGTCCACAGAATTCGATGAGCTGTATCAAAAGTGTGGATAATGCGACAGGAATTGCGACCAGGGCTTGCCAACAAACCACTTGTTCGGTAAGTTTGGGGAGGACGATTAGAAACCCTTAGGCAGTTTGAAGGAAAGCAATCGATTTAGCTCTCTATAAAACTAACATTAATTTCAGAACGCTTGAATTATTCCTTATTTCGGTCTTGTAAGCACTGAAAATAGTATATTTGCCATTTCAAACTCTTCACATGTTCATTTTTTGGCATTTTGATTCCTCAATTTATTAAGAAATTCACAACATGAAAATTCATATTATAGTAGACAGGTTGTTTGACAGCATTACGAAACCTACCGTAGGAAAGCGCATAGTTCATGTATATAATATTCAAAGGAATGCCTGTTAATATGTTTAACGGGCACTACACATATACCAAACAAAATTGAATTAGACAAATATTACTAAAAGCATACTAAACAGCAGACACTAGTGGTAGTCTCTGGTTTTCTCTTTTTCTCCAACTTCTTCAACTTTCTCCCCCGTTTCCGTCACTAGCGGTTAGAGTATTTTACATTATGATCCGTTCAGCAACTGTTCCAGTTCTCCAATACCGGTTATCAGCAGACCACCCAGATGCAGACCAATAACACCACCGTTGCGGCTTGTCAGCCCACCAGCACTGGTCTGATGTGTTGCTGCACCGGCGATGGTTGTAATGCCGCTATGGGAACACCCACCACTTTCGGACTACTCTCATTGGTCATGTTCGGCAGCTTCTTGGCATACGTTGTCAAATTCTAAAGTTGTGGTCAAGGACCAACGTAAACTCATTTTGTCATCCCTTTTTATAACTACATATTATGGTATTTTTATTTGTATTTTCTTTGTCGAGGCTTCTGAAAGAGGATGTAATTACTTTTTAGCTGCTGATATATGTAGATGAAAGTATTCAAAAGGCTTCAAATTTGTAAACTTTGTTATCCTACATTTTTCTTGAAGTATTCTAAAGTTCTAGATCGAGGTTTAAAGAAACCAGAAAGACCGGGAATGGAAGAAAATTTAATTTTCCACCATCTTTAGGAACCTTGTTGTCTCTGCAATCTCTTTCAGAGTCTCTAGTATGTCTACCTATTGCAGTCTCTCTCCTCTTTCAAACGTATCTCATGTTATATAAAGTGTCTACTGTAACCTATTCTTTTTCAAATGTTATCTTTTGTGATGTCTCTCATCTTGTCTCTTATATTTAAAACGACATACCCTCAGCACATCTTGTAGTTGCACTTTCTTAAGTTAAACGTCCACCTAAACCTTTTTCCTCACCATTTTCCTTACTATATTATCCACTCTTCCCACCATCTGTTTCTCGTTTATTTTTTATCTTTTTTCGAGAATAAACCCACTTTACACCTACGGATTAAACGAATGTTTTCAATTATTTTAATAACGGATCAACCCCCAGATATATCCGGTGAAGCGATTAACAAAAAGGTGCAAGCGTTCAGTTAAAAAAGACTCAGTATTTCAAAAAACACACCTGCAAAGATGAAGGTCCTGCTTCTGCTGGGTTTCGTGAGCATCGTCTTTTCTTTGAACTGTTACCAACATCAGCAGAGCGCTTATATCAGAGTTTTGCAGCCATCACGGGCTTGCCCGAAAGAAGCGGTGTCATGTTTTAAGGTTGTGAATCATGTGACAAATCTGGCTACAAGATCCTGCTCATTGACTCCGTGTTTGGTAAGTAAATTTTTCCACTGCTGATTTGACTGTAGATAAGAAAAGTCATTGTGAATTATGATTATTATAGCTTTTCAGACTAAAACTAAAAGGCTTGATGTAAAATCCTAACAAATGCGTTGGCACGTCAATCCAGCGTATTTCCTTAACCGTTTAGACGTTTCGTCCACATATTATCGGTGGACGAAAAGATTTTAGATATAAAAGTTCTCTGGGAACAATTTGCTGTGGACGAAATTGGTCTCAAAAAATCAAGAAAATTTTAAAATATTTGTTTCTGACAGAGAGCAATGTTATGCTGCGGCTAGCCAATAGAAAACAACCAAGGATTCTTCTCCGAAATTCTGTTTGTAACGAAACGCCACATCGATTAAATCCTGGCCAGGAAATAGCTTCAACTACGCTGGATTGAAGTGCGTTGGGTCTATTTCTATTGCCCAAATCAGGCATGAGTTCTTGAAAATTTTGGTCATGCTCTTTTGGCGGCAGGCCTCGTTGCTTCGTTTGTTTTTGATGCTTTCCGGCCAAGCAGTAAATGAAATTGGAAATTAAGAAAAAATGACGGCAAATCACGTAACCTTTCTTTAAATCCCACATTCCCCATTAAAAGACATGTATTCATCTTCCAACTCTCTTTTATCATCATCTCTCCATCTATTAACAAACTATACTCCGATCTCCCACTAATATAACCCTTACTTTTCAGTTTAACGGAATCAACTCAGCCACAGAACTGTGTGTCAAACAAGGAGACCTCTCTCTCTGTTGCTGTATTAACAATAATTGCAATGGAAACTTCGATAAATGGGAGAACATAACCAACCATTAACGGCCTCTTCAACCCTTCAATTATAAGTGAATTACTCGGTCCAGCCCTTCTTAGAAGCACCATTAAACTGTTTACCTCCCCAAAGGCTTATTCCATTATTATCTTGTTACTCAAAATTAAGGTGCTTTTGATATGAGGTTTCTTGTTAACAGACACTACAATAACAGGTTCACCATGCATTTGAAAAAAAAATTAATTACATTTACGAAAAAATGAAGGCAATAATGACGTTGAACGTCAACAAAAATAAAAAAGGTGCTCCAACTGCGATGCTCTGACTTTTGCAATATTTTTCAGGAATGATCTGTCTAGACAACAAATTATTTCGTGAATATTTCGCCTTAAAAATTCTGCCGGGATGCTCAAGGATCAATGAGCTATTGTCGAAATGTATTCTTTTTCCAACCTCGAAAAAAACGTAAAAGCAAAATCGGCACAGTAAATCATTTGTTTAATCAATAAACACCATAAAAATCTCATATATTCTTCTTCTTATCGCTGATTTTGGATTCAGGGACCGCAGTTTTCTTGGTTTCAGTTGTTGAACTTGATGAGGAGCTGGATGAATTCTCCGTAACCGATTTCTTTTCCGTTCTCTGAGTAGTATTTACTTTGCTTTTTACGCTCTTGGTTCTGCTCGATTTAGGGCATGTTTTTAACTGTGAACAGGCCCTAAGATCGGATATCTGAGTTCTATCCAAATGCTCGCTTTTTTTGCGGACCTGAATAAGGTGAAATAAACGAAGGAAATTATAAATATATACTTCAAATTTTTTGGAAATGCTCTAAATTCTTACCACCACAAAAGACTTCATATCTTTGGCCGTTGTGACCATTGATTCCGAGGAATTAGTTTGGGTGTTATCCATGAAGAAACTGTTCGAATTACTGTAGGTTTTGGCTGCAATTTCCATGACCCTCCGTTTCTCAGATAATGTTAGACGCTTTGATAGTTGAGTTCGATGACTGAGATTTCGGGCAGTGCCAGTTGAAGATAATGGAGTGTCACTTTCTTCTTTAGAGATCAATTCCTGCTTATCTTCACCTTCTTTGGAACCGTGAGTTGTGTTCTAAAAATAACCATAGTAATAACAAAACAGTGTCAGAGAGAGAATCTTTTTCGTAACATCTCGTATTTTCCTCAGACAAAATTGATACCTTGTGGAAATATTCACCTCTCTATTCCGAAACGGCCTCCAAATTTTGACGCCGAAGATTGTAATAAATTTTTCTAAATTTAGTTAACTTCTGGTACAAATTTCGCGGCAATTTGATCAACGATTGAACTCACCTTTACGAAAATGCATTGTAAAATTAATTTGAATTACTCCAGACTTACACTACTGGAATGACGTCTTCTCCCAGTCTTGAATCCCTTTTTTTTGATTGCTTTGACTTCTCCTTCAGCCGGTAATTTGTGTCGACGATTGCGCAAGTCGAACCAACAGGCAATACTAGTCCCAACCAAGATTAGAAATGCTATACAGGAAACCACAGAGATTCCAACAATCCTGAAATACGTTTTTCAACAAATGTTTTCTTATTTTAAATGAAAAGTTCAAAATTTTTGCAAAAAAATCAATTTTTTTGAAAGCGGATGGAAAATCGGATCGTATTTTACCCCAAACTCACGTAAAATGATTGAGAATAAGGTGACCATCCACAATTTTGTCCGTTTCGTTGCTCATTTTAATAATATGCGACCGCTCTACAGTATAGAAAACAAATTTACAGTATGCAAAAATTGAAAAATTGGAAAATAAAAAATCCGAGTCCCATAATTATTCAAATTCTCGACCAAATTCGTCGACAAAATCCCGTTTTGTATGATTGACCTCGACGTGGAAAGGAAAAGTCCAACATTTCCGAGCCCCATTGATCGCGGAAGTTGCGGTCGATGGCTCGATTCATGGCGTTCAAGCCGCCTGTGGATGAGCCGAAGAAGAAGGGCCGTCTAAAGAGGCTGGGCAAGGTGATGACCCGCGCCAAGAACGTCCTTCTCAACGTGTTCAGCCCCAAACGCGCTCAACAAACGCAAAATCGACGGACTCGAGACCTTTTTCACCCCTCCATCCATCGGCGATTGTCTTTTCGGGTACGTTTTGGGCTATAGAATATTTTATTCATTGTTATGCTTCTTTAAAATACGGTTTGACTTCCAATTTCGTTGATTTATGAGGAAAAATTTTGATTTTTAGACTAAAAATGCCATGGATAATATAATTTTTGGAATTTTTTTTGTTTTTTCAGTATCACCGATCCAGAAACGACTCGAACAGCTCTGTGGACTCTTTGCTCTCCGACAGCTCCTCCATTTGCACCTGCAGCAGGAAGCGGAAGGCCGAATCCATCTCTGAAACTCAGCCCACTCAGAGCTCTTCCAAGCCTTCTTTGAAGTCCAGTATCACCTTCACCGGCGATCATTCCAGTCCATGTTGTGAGTTGGGTCGTCCGCTCTCCTGTCAGGAATTTGGACCCAGTCGTTCGTGTTATTTACCGGTCGATGAACCCCATTTTCTCACTGATTTCCGATCGGAAACAGCTCTTCAAGAAGTGCAATTGACTCCCTTCTTGATGGATTCACCCGCGAAGCTAAATCCACCCAAGAAACGACGACGCTTGACCAAATATTTGGCCAAGGACAACCTCGAGTAAGACTTATATTTTATGACGTTTTTAATAAGGATTTTTTCTAAAAAAATATAATTTGTCAAACTTTTGTTGGAAATGACATTTGAAATTAAGTTTAGAGTCTATACACGGTGTTGTTTCAGAAATAATCATGATCTGGATAACACCATCCACAATATCACCATGACAATGCCCACGGTCCAAGCCCAATCGTCGTATCTTGAATAAATGTTATGTGAATTTTATTGATTTAAAGTAAATCCCGATCTATTGCTAAGTATGTTAAAGATAAAGTTTTTGTCGTGCTGGTATTGGCTTCTAGCTTCGTATCTTCAATCGTCTACATCTATATTATAAATTCGGTCACGCAACGAAAACGTTTCGATATACAAATAAGTTATTCGAAATTTTGTCCGGAAAAATTTGTAATTTTCTTGTGAAAATGTCCACCAGATACATCGATGTTTTGGCCACACCTCAACGCTTTCAGCGCTCCAATTTCCAATTTCGAAGAATGGAATATCAAATATCTGAGGAGGTACCTAATTTATATACCCTAACTTGTGATGAAGACGAGAAGGAGATTGTCTCATTTTTTATGGTAAGTTATTTTTTATTTTTTAATTGACGTTTAGAGCAACTGCAGGGCAGTTTCCGTTTTAGGAAGAGTATTTTGTTTGATGAGCTGCATGGGAAGGATAATATAATTTTTATAGGATTACAAGGGGAATTGGGCAATCGACTGATGTAATAAGGGTCTCGGTGATGTTTTGTTGGTTAAGAAGAGTTTTTAGCTTGTCAGTTTCTGGGTTTGCGAAAAATTTGACTTTGGTCATGTGTAACGTCCAAGAATCTCGAAAGTAGGTAATTTATCACAGGACCTTGAATTTTTAGGTATAAAAATTTATGAAGAAGCTGTGATATGCTAAATTTTTTGATAGTACAATCTTTTTTTGAATAATTTTTTAAATAGGAAGTTTTGCTTTTCGAACACCTTACACTATACCTAAAATCTGTTTTTCTTGTAAGTTTGGTGTTTTGATGCCGCAAGAACACGGCTAAATTCCTCGGCTTGACGTTTGTTTATGTTGTGGCCATCTAGAAGGCATTATTGGCTTCGGAGTTTTTGTCTACTCCCCACTGACCTCACTAATTCCGCCTCTCTTTCCTTTCATTTCGAAATCGGCTCGATTCCGCAGGGAAAATGGGGGAAATGGTTGGAACTCCTCGTCCCTTCTGCTTTTATAAACTTTCCCAGTCGTTATAGAGGGTGGCCCGTGCTTCAGATATGATTAATTTGCTTTTGAACACCTAGTTTTGGAGCTCGGACTTTATTTTAGTTATTCAAAGTAAAAGAGTTCTTTTGCTTTCATATAAACTTCGACTTTCGAACAAATGAAGACTCTAGTTGAAGGCTAATGTGATTGCGTATAATTTGGAAGGGTTTGGGATGAGTACAGAGGTGAGAAAAGAGGTTCGGGTAACTGTTTGCTAACGTCAAGTGCAAGATGAAGATGAATAGGGGTTTCGATCGGGTTTATACAGTTGGAAAGTAAGAAGTGGTGATGTTTTTTCAAGTCTATTTTTGTGTTATGGATTGTTTCGAACAACTTTTTTCTTCAAAAGATTCTTATTCATCGTGAATTACATCCGATTTGCTTCTGAAAAACATTGTGTTTTCAAGAACAGCGTAACTGAAGTGTGTCAAATCCCCGTGTTTATCAGTTTGATCCCCAAAGTATGTCACCGCTTGTCTCTCTCCGCACTTTTGAAGAGGAAACAGATTGAAAATAGATATTCTTTCATAAGAGTTGACCAACAAAAGGAGCAAAAAAAGATTTTTACGTAGGATCAGCTGTCGGCTAAAGTTTTTTAAGGGAGGGCTGCGTTAACTCCGAATATAGCGAAAGTTTAATCAAGTATTAGCGGAAGGGAGGTATAATTGCTCGTCATGGATGTCCGTAATGTTTCTTTTGTCGGAAGAATTTGATGATTGATAGGAAAGAGAGCATAAGGTGTCAGAAGTGCTTTATAACTTTTTTGTCTACTATGATTTTTGGGGGTCTTTTTAGTTTCGTACCTTGTACTTGGCTGATTTAGATTTCAATTTCATATTATGCCGAAGGGGATATTGTTGGTTTAAATCAAAAACATCTGTTTGCAGATGATCTAGAAATATTTGTGGAATTTTTCAAGGTCGCGACATCCAGTTATGACTAAATAATCACCAGAATAATGTTATACAAGAGATAAAGTTCGAAAATTTTGGTTTTTAATAAGAAAAAGTGCTATTTTATATATTTGGTCTTTTTCGTATAATCTAATATTCCCCTATCTCCATCTTTCGGCTAAATTTCGGCCAAAAATTACGTTGCACTTTCTAAAGAAGTGGATTTTTTTCCACGATGCTATTGCAACCGCGTTCCATTTATTCCAATATCCCTTCAAAAATGCCATTAGGTTAATTTCGACCCGCTTTTTACCCACCCCTTTGTTCTACCCCACCCAAATCCCCTCGGTTCGTTTCTGTCGGCCAAAGGTCTCCCTCCTTTTTCCTGGCCTAGTCTCGGTTCTTTTTTGCTTTTGGCCTCGGGCGTTTGGAGACAAATTTCTTTTTTTCGCCGGCGACGAAATCTCCATTTTTGTGTTTTTGATTTGGAATTTAAATTTGGAGCGAATTTGGAGTGGAATCTGGGTTAATTTTGGTAGATCTCAAGGCGATTTAGGTTGAAAAAATAAAGAAAGTCTGGTGAAATTGATTAGGAAGTCAATTGGAATGTCGAATTATATTGTTTTCTGGTTCCATTTCAGGGTTTAAAAAGGGATTTTGAAGGATAAAATTTGAGTTTTCGTGATTTTCTTGGACTTGTTCATTTTTATCAGTTTCTCCAAATTTAGTAACCGTTTTTCTCGCTGTATAAATTTGGGAAAGCGAATAAAAATACCAAATGGCGATGCCCTGAGGGAATTTCCATCATTCTGTTCGAATAGTCATGCGTAATTTATCCTGAAACAAAAGGCGAAAACTTTTTTTGCGGATCCGAATCCATGCGTATTACATGGTTTCCGGTACGTTAAATGACCACAAATCTCTCGAAATCCCGCAAAGTGTACAGAAGAATCCGCGAATCGTTTAGGAACCTCGCCGATGCGCTTTCCATTTGGATTCCGGACGTCGAATAACAGTTGAAGAACGATTTTTGGAAATTTGAGGAGGCTAAGCGGGATAATCTAAAATTATGCGATGATTTTAGCGAAATGGGATATTTAAGGGTTTGATTTGAGAGGGAAAGCTAAAAGAAATGGTGATTTATAGGATTTCCGGAGGTTTTGTATTATTTAGAGGATTATAAATGAACTACTATGAAGAAGTCGAAAATCTTTGCGATTTTGGATATTTGACTAGGTAAAATAGATTGGAAATTGACGTAAAACATTTTTTATTCAATATTTACTTGTGAGTCAGCACCGATTCACGTGAAATTCCTCGAATTTGTAAAGAATTTCTCCTTCTCCACCAAAAAGATGACCAACAAATTTCTCGATCCGAACGAACTGATAACATGACCTTCACAAGAATGAATGTTTTGGCTCGTTTTGAGGGAAATAGAGAGGAATTGGGGTCGGATGGACGAAAGAAAGATAGCAGTTTTTTGCAAACCTTGAATTGACAGGTAGTTCAAGGTCAATTTTTGCGACGGGTGTTTTTGCACGATTTTTCGTGGATTTAAGAGGAGTTTGTTGTCATGACGACTAAGAATATGAATTTCTTAAATGTAAACAACATAATTGACGGGAATGAATGGATATCGGATATTGAGGAAAGGGATTTTTGGCGTTTTGGGGGGGGGGGGGGGGGGGGGGTGTTTTTTGGCCTTGTTGAGCGAAAAATTGATGTTTTCAAGTTACAAGCTAGCTTTTTTGTTAGAGAAAGCTGAATGTTATTCCATAACATGTGAAAAAGTATTCGAACTGAAAGCAGAGTGCTTGTTTTTAATTTTGAGTCCAAAAAAGTTTGATTTGCCCTCTTTTTATTTTTACTTTTTGATCTCACGCGCGTTCCTCTTTTGACCATCCATCCCATTCAGAACCTTTTTTGGAATCTCCATTTTTTGTGGATCATGACTAAAGAAAAAGAAGATCGCGCGACCCCAAAATCGAACGACTCAAATCTTGAGTTTACAATCCAAACTTTGCCCTCTTTCCTCGCTTTGTTTTGAAGGCGCGTAAGCCCATTTCCGAATTTTTTTCCAACGCGTTGGGATGAGTCAGGACGCGAGCCAGCCGGGTTACCCTTCGAGCTTTTATGGGGAGATGAATGGGGTCTTGTGAAGGGTGTAAAGTAGAGAAAGGTTGTGAGATGTAGTTTTTTGCTAAATTAAATGTATTAGTATGGGAGAATTAGAGTAATTTAGACTTTTTTTGATTTAATTTACATTGAAATGTTAGTATAACGAGAATCAAAATTTATTTTTGAATCTTTTTATGAACTAAATTCTTCTTTTTTTTGCTGTCAGATGACTAAGATTTATAAGTGATCCTCGTTTACATATTCAAATTTTGAGACTTACTTTATGCAAATTTTAGCTCGAAATGACGATGTTAGATGAGAACATCGAGCAGACCCGGCAATGTTGCCAAGGCTTGGAAGCGCTCAAAAAAGACATCGAATGCACGAAAGACCGAACCGCTCAAGATTCATCCATCGATGATGAACTTCGCCGGGAGAAACTCCATAAATATGACGAAGAGCTTTCTCGACTTGAAACTGGAATTATGGATGCTAAAGTAAGTCATTTCAAAGTTCTTGTTGCTTTTACTTTTAGGTCAGACATAGTGTTTGGGAGGATTATATTGAAAATTTTTGCTTTTTATTAAATTTTTATTATCCATTATGGGTAATGCCTTAAAATAATGATATTTTTTAGTTCAACATGGAGCTCTTCGTTTACATTCAGGCCTTAGAAGCCGAAAAACAAAAGAGTAACGCATTGGTGAAACGTCTGCGAGATGAGAATGCGTGGTTAGTGGAGGAATTAGCGACTTCTCAAAAGAAATGTCAGAAGTTGGACCTCGAAATCATTGATTTGAAACAAGATCTAGAGAACTTCAAGTACCTTCATTCCCTTGAAAAGTTCGATGAATCCAAAGAGGATTATGATTCTGGAAGAGGCACGGATATATTCGAATATCGGCCTTTATCTCACACAAGAACGATGCAAGAATTGGGATTTGATCCAGAAGAAGAAGACACCACCTCAAATCATTTGAATGTTCATTCGCCAACGAACTCATTAACAACAAGAAGCTCGCAAAATGATCTTCTCGGGCATTCCACAGTCAGTTCGGCTTCAATCTCAGCGTTGGATGACGCCCCAACTGATTTGAAGAATCTTTATTCTTTGGTAAGTATACAATAATTTTTGGAAGTTATAATAAATAGAAGTAGTCTTATGGAGAATAATGGCATTTATTTTTAGATAAACCAGCTTATTGCCCAAGGAAATTACGATCCAGCCATCAGCGCCACCAAAAAGTATATGGAGAGAGTGAAGAAAGAACGAGGAGATAAGAGTGCCGACTACGCGACAGTGCTATATCTATTCGCTATTATTTATAAGTGAGTTGTGATCGATTTTCTCTAGGAATTTTGAGGGACCATTGAACATTTTTGTTGGCTAATGTACTGAATTTTTTATTTTAAGGGAGCAAAAGAAGTTTAAAGAAGCCATCGTTTTCCTGAAAAATGCTCTCCAAATCCGAGAACAAGTATTTGGTGCGGAATCAGCAATCGTCGCTTGCACTTTGAGCACAATCGGAGTTTTCTTTGGAAAGATGGGAAGATTTGCGGATAGCGAAACTTATGCATCGAGATCGGTGGAATTGAGGAAGAGTATACAAGGGGCAGACCATCCTGAGGTCGCCAAATTCTTGATTACCCTTGGAACAGCACAAATCGGCCTAAAAAAGTACGCGGAAGCAGAGAACAGTTTTCAACAAGCTTTGGATATTTATGAAAAAAGAAGTGGCCCCATGGATCAGAACTCGTTAAAAACGAAGACACAGCTATGTCAGGCATTGATCAAACAAGGAAGAATACAAGTAGGAGCTTTACTTTTGAATACGGTCTATTAATTTAGAAATTTATATTGATTCAGGTATCCAAATTTATATTTTTATAGCAAGCTGAAGTGAAATACAGGGAAATGATCTCGGCCGCACACCAGAAGAAGTTCGGAGTGCCAACAACATCGCATCCTCTGATTCTGGATGTAGCAGAAGATCGAGAAATCAATAAAAGAAAAGATCCATCAGTTGATGATGAACATGTAAAAAGATGTGTCCTTGTCATGAAGGAAGTTCCTGCCGTTCTCCCCGCATTGAAGCAGATGGCAAATATTTTCCGAAGGGAAAAGAAATTTGATGCGGCGTCATTATTGGAAGATGTGACACATCGAGCAAGTAAAGAGGTAGGTCAAGGATAATATAAATGTTGATCATGAGGGATTTTCGATTGGTGACGGGTTGAGCTAACCAAGCGATTACTGAAATGTTCACGCACTGAATTTTTTTAGTTGGCCAACGTGGCCGAGGAAGCACGTTTGAGTCGTTTAACGGACATTGAGAACATGATTTTCTCCAGTTATGACCAGTAAAGGTAGATTAGACATAGCATAGTGGGTTGTTTTGGAAGTAAGCTTAGTCGTGGTTTGTTTGCTTGCCATTTGGAGGGTTCATTTTTTCACTTTTGGATGATTTTTATATCAATGATGCCATGGTTAATATAATTTCATTTTATTTTTGCGGGGCTAAAGGTTTGCAGATGTTGTGAGAGATTGCATAGCGCCTTGAGTCGCTTTTACGAAAACAATTATATTGAGCTTGTGCTAGTATAATATAATTTTTTCGGGATTGAAAGGTTGCAGATGTTGTGAAGTAGGCCTTTTGCAGTCATGTAAAACTATCCAAGAACACTTTGAGGCTTATTTTTTTGCTTTATTCTGTACTTGCCATTTTTTATCCAAAATATTACCTAAAATTTAATGTTCAGGCTAAGAACAACTATCAAGTGGCTTCAATGGACACGTCGACAATCTCCGACTCAAGTAATGGCCAGTAGACCGCTTCTCCGACCTTATCATCCCAGCCAGTCGCTTTAATTCTCCAAGTTTGATCCGTTTCCGGTCTTTTTTTCTAATTGAAACTGTTGATCCTACTTTCTAACATGAAGAAATGGACATAATACATCTTGAAGTTGTAATAAGTCTCCTCTTTTCTTTATATATCGGTTCTTTTCTTTACGTTTGATGATACGGGTACCTTTCTTTCATCGTAGAATACTGTAATCTAACGCTAAAATAAATATTTTTTCATACGAAGTATTGGAATTGGACTCGGGATGATTATCATATTATAAAGGGAGTTCGAAAGTCCTGGAGTTTCGAATAGCAACGCAAAAAATTGAACGAACTTGGTCTAGAAGTTTTTGAATGTAAACATTTTTTTTGGTTTTCACGGATAAAAGTGTGAAATTATGTGTGCAGATGTTGTTAATACATATATTGTTGATTCCTAAGGCGTAACTAAAAGCCGTCGGTAAATTTGAAAGGGATGAGTTTGGTCTTTGCGAACGTCCAATTATATTGCACTTGAATAAATAAGGAGTAATCAAAGCTTTATGAAAAGATTTGATTTTTAGGACTGACTAAAACATATCCAAAACCCCAGTCTTTAACCTCTTTGCTTTCTAAATAAGAAAATTGTCCTACTGTACCGTAACGGGCTATGAATGACACAAACAAGTGCGTAATATCTTCAATAACATCTCCTTTTCTCTCAATTTGTAGATTAACCCCTAATCCTATTATGACTGTACGAAGCTCTTCAGCTTTTCCTTTGCAAACACCATTTAAACCCCCAAATCTTCCCTTCAAACTCGTCAAATCTCCTCAATACTCAAACGTCGTTTGCAACGACGTCATGAAGACTAATCTCAAACGTGTCATCTAATTAGGATGATGAACGTGCGCCGATGTCATCAGAATCCGCGTCGGCGGCCCTAAGGCGTGTTTGACGGATGGCCCGGTGTGAAATTCATTTTCGGACGGCGGGGCAACGCCCTGAAGGCCTCCATTCTTCCCCAGCCCCCTTTTATCATCGGCTTCGTTTCTTCGCCCATTCGGAGCCGGAAATGAAAATTCGCCCTCAATAAATAGATTGCTCTTATGTCTTTTACATGGGAAAGAGGGGATTCTTAGTGGCCAAGGCTTCGCTCTTTATGGAATTAAAATCAACTACGAATCGATGATTTTTTGTCGGAAAATTTGGTTTTCAGGAGCAAGGGAGACGGAGAGGAAGTTTCCATTTTTGATACTTTGCTCGTTCAAAAACGTTAACCCTCGAACCAATGATCTCTTTTTTTGTATCAACTTAGCAATGCATTATTCGCCGTCTCAACGGAGAAGTATGACATTTGCAAGATAATTTTAGTGAAACTTGGGAGAAATTAAAATTCATTGTCAGATGTTGACGAAACATGGCACAAATTTAGATAAAATTTTTCCAGGCATTTGCGAAACTGAAACGACCGACATTTTTATGTAAAATGTTGGCCAAAATTTGCGAATTTTGGTATGGAAAGTTTCACGCTACCTAGTTTTACCGGAAAGAGCAATGTTTCATAAAAACATCGTTCTTTCCCGTCCAAAATTAGCGGAGATTTGGCAGAACGGTGCTTTACTCTGCCCGAACTTCACACGCTCTCTCGTCGACAAAGGTAGCCAAATATCTCGGCTGCCCTTGCAAAGCGCAATCTAAAATTTTCCTGAGTCGATATGTCGCATAGGCCCAACGTGTGTAAAAGAATTAAAGAAAATATGAGGACACCCTCCTTGTACATTTCACTACTTTTTCTGTTAATTTAACCCCAAATACGTGATTTTTAATTTCCTAGCTCTATTTCCGTTCCACTTATTTTGGAGTCTGCCTCAATGTCTCACCTCACTTTTGTATTTGTCTTTACAAAAAATATTTTCTCAAATTTTGACCTTTTATCTTGCAGTTTTGACGTGCCTCCTAAACTTTCTTTAAGCCCCATTAATTTTGTGTTTTAGAAATATTAATTTTTTAATTTCACATCGTTTGTTTCATTTTTTTTATTGCCGGATGATGTATGTGGTCGGTTTCATTTTCTGAAATTGTAAAATTATAGGGTTGTCTTGAAGGACTTCTTTCATGAGGAAAGAAGACAAAGAATATGAGAATGTAAGCTTTAAAATAATTTAAAAAATTTGATCCGGCACAGAAAATCTTGTTTTTTGAAGTAGTAATTGATCCTAGAATGTTTTCATCGAAATCGAAAAAAATTGTGGAACTTGTAATTTTTTCTGCAGACCCTGGAGACTTTCAAATTCCCTCAAAATGCTCAGAACCCCCCAGGAATTTGTTACTTTCCCACCGGAAGCCTTTATTCATGCAGAAATTTACATTAATTCTCAGCTGCTTACCGATTATTAAACCGCCGCCTGCAATTACCAATGCAAACACCAAATAAACCCTTGGATTGCAAAATGATTCGCCTATTAGATATGCAAATAGTCATCAAAGTTTTACATAAAAATCAAAAATTTACATACTAATATTTCGGTCTATATCGTTTTATCGAAATCATTTTACGTCTCTGAAACTCGATAGTTTTTTCTGGATTAGAAATTCGTTCGTACTTTGTGAGCCGATTGCTAGTGTAATTTGGAATTCCAATTGAAATGTCGTAGTATTACTGACAATACACACAAAATTGCTCGAAGTTTCTATTTCCAATTATAATAATATATTCCTTTGGCCACCTTTTTACATATATTTTTGGCCCAAATTTTGGGCTACGCCATTACCTAGCGACTCTCAATGAAGCCCTGAGGGCATAAGGACAAGAAAACTATTAAGAAGATTTAAGGAACAACGGGTGAAACTATTAAGGAGATTACCTGATATTAAGGTGGATAAACGACGTCTCGAATGGATCTTCGAGGGGTTAGAAGGGTCTGGAATTTATTTCTACACTTTAAAATGGCCATTGCTTCAATTCTACAGCTATTATTATAATACTTTTCGACACCCGTTACTCAACTTAAAAATACCCAAAATTTCACTGTTTCCCTATGTTAAACATCATTCTTTTTGTCCGCAAAAATACAACCCGTTTTATTGTTTTTGTGCCAAAACCAATCCTAAAGCAACACCTTTCCTAGGGTCATAAACAATTTCTTTTTTGGGCCAAAATCCTTGTGAGGTCGCCATAAATTACTATCCACGAGGAAAACAGGTATATTAAAGGAGATATTGCAGGGCCCATTTGGCTTTTCTGACCTCATGACTTCATCTATAATGAGTAGTAACCGAAAATACACGTGGTGAATATTAGGTGGGGGTGGTAGGTTTGATAGATTGAAACTGATGACAATTGTTATGGACGTTTAAAATTTCTCATTGTTTTTCACAGGGTACCTTAACTTTAACACATTCCTATATAAAAATCAACGTTGAAATTATAATGACCGTCTTGTTCACAGGTCCTTTTATTTATTAATCCCAGTATTTCGCCACAAAACCCCATTATTCCATCGGTTTCCAGACAACCGGCAATATTATGGATGGGGAATGCCTAGATGGCCAATAAAAATTCCGATACTTCTTGGCTTTATGGGAATTCGCGGTGCGTAGAGACCTGTCAGGTATTAGTTGGCGATTCTATTTTGAGGATATTCTGGAAAGAAAACATAAATTTACTCAAAAGTTTTCCAAGGGTGGGGTTTTATACGATTTTTCAAAACGTCTTTTTATAACATTTTTTTATTTATAAAAATTTTCAATGTTGCACTTATCTCATCATTTTAAAGCCAATCTCATTTCCTACCCATCTAAGTCTCATTTACCACCGATCGTCCTACAAAACCAGACAAAACACACGTCTTTTTGTATGTTGTGTACCTCCAATTAGGGGCCAAACTTCCTCCTCACTCCTCCCCCCGCCTTTTCTACCTGTTTTCGGCCGTAAAAGACTTTACCTTCAATTCTCGAACCAGTCAGTGGTTGTCATGGCCTCCTTTTTACTTCGTACGGCTTCCTAATCGCCCTCTTAATTTACTTTCGCCATTTTTTCCGGAGATTTTATTTTATTGGATTATTTTTCGAATAATTGTTACGAGTATTCGATGGTTTATGAAATTAAGGGGTTAAAAAGTAATAAAGAATCATTTAATTACTTGTCCTTCATTAAGTATCCGATGGTTTTCAATTTTACAGGGTGGCCCAAAAAAATGCACAAACTTTAAAGCCTCCGTATCCCACTACGAATACGGCAATCAGTGGAAAGAAAAATGGTTTTATAATTTCTAACTCTCCTGCTTCACCATATCCACTTCGATTTTTAAATATGTTCGCTGAACTATTGAATACAGACAAAGTGCTCGACCGGGCCATTTTCAGACTCATTTTTCCTAAAGTTTCTTAGGTCCAAAAATGTTCAACGACCCGAATATATATGACCAGCTAAAAAGTGGGAGTGGACTGTTTATGAAGACACTAACGGCAACCCAAAGAAACAAAAACGCTAAAAAAATTATAGTGGTAACACTCCAGCAGTTTGAAACGTGATGCACAAGACATCCATCCAGATAGTTCCCGATTTTTGAGATTATTGGCGTTAAAGACCTGCAGCGGCGCCTAACTCATGCGGGGTACGGCAAAAAATCGTCCCTATAAAACATCTGTCATTACTTTTGAAAGACCAGCAATTCATTTGACAATCGGTGGCATCAGCCGTCCACAAGACTTGAAAAAGTTTAGCCGGCTGCACCCAGAGACGGTGGTATTTTTTGATAATAAAAATTCGACTTTTTTGTTGGCGTTCTCCAACGAGCCTCGTAATTATGACACGCTGCTTCTCCATGAGATTGATACAACCCTTTTCTTATATTTTAAGTCAGTTTCCGTTACTGAGAATAAAATTAGCCGTCAGAATCAAATTATTTTGACAATGACCCATCAAAATGTAAAAAAGTCCGAATTTTTTACACAATTTGAAAAACTGAGTGATGCGATTGTTAAAAATATTTTTAGTACGGTCACAATAGAGTTGTGAATACCGTATGTAAGAAATTAAATAAAAAAATTTGACCTTTTTCGATAAAACTGCGATTTTCAAAACGCGCCCATTTGAGGGTTAATTTGCCGTCGCCGGTTGCCTAACTTTAAGCTCCTCTTTCTCCATTCTCCGGAAAGCTTGGGCTAAACTTTTTACAGGGTAAAGAGAACAAGTATTCATGTTGCCTTTGGAGGGCTGAGCGAGTTCCTATTGAGGTCTTAAAAAATTTATGCGCAAAAACTTGGAAAACTTACCCGCGGAATGAGCGCTTAGACACGGCAACTTTATAACAACTGTATAATAGCTACGCTTGCAAGTGGCGAATAATTTCTGCAGTAGATATCTTCCCAAGGTGTAGTACTTTCATGTGGTACACAGCTTTTTTCAATCACTACTGCGTGCCAAGAAAAATCAAAAAAATGTGCATTTTTTTTGGGCCACCCTGTAATTAGTTGTAACAGATCGTATTTTAAAAGGGAAAGAAGAAAAAATTTATTACTTTTACAACTCCTGTGAAGACTCATCCAAAAAAATCCGATTTCTTCCATTATTACCGTTTTACTTTCCCATTCTCTTTTCTATTTTAGAACAGCTCTGTTTCCGTCAGACGAAGTGGTAAGATTGTTTTGGCCAAATCTCTGAAACCCAATCTGCCCGGTTTCGTTTCATCATCGCGCCGTGGCCGGAAGACGTTTGTGTATTCTGTAGTTTTAAATGTGTTTAATCAAATGGATTTATGGCGACAATAAGCAAGATCTTTTTGGGGAAAACGGCTTTACCGAAAAACCCCCTCGTATGGGGAAATGCAATCATCAAAATTAATATCGATATTCTCATTAATAGAGTTCGTTTTTTCTCATTGAGGGTGAGAACGTGAACCATGAGAGGGAATCACATCATTCTTATTTTTTGCTTGGCAGACAGGTATTTTGGGTGGGTTTGGGATTATTTTTCGTAAAAAGTGCACTGAATTTTGCTTGGAAAAATCGGAAATTTATGCATCATACTTCGAACAGACCTTGCATTAAGCGAAATTCTAGGCAACTTCCTATAGTAAAATCTCGGATATTTCAGTAAATTTTACACTAAAAATAGTGCGTGTCTTATGAAATTCTAATATTCTAATATGCCCAATTTAAACAATGGGCACACAGAAATTGCAAAAATTGTTTTGCCAATTTTCTGAATTTTTGTTCTTCGCGGTATTTAACCTTGAAAAAGTCGATTTTCCCCCATTAATCTCGACTTTCAGCCAAATCGCCCCTTATTCTCCCCCACTCTTAGCTCAATTCCCTCATCTTCCTCAGCCAGAACAATGCTAAAATAATGTAGAATGACGGTGCATACCAGTCCTCTGTTATCAGTCAAGTCCAATCCCAACTCTCCGCAGCCTCCGGGTGTCCCGACCAAGTGTGGATTCCCGGTGAAAGCGTGCATCCAGGCGGGTCTGGTGATCATCATGGTTGCCACCTTGATCTACATGTCCTTGATTCGGCATTACTCCAAAAGCATTTTTAGGATACAGAGTAACGACGAGTTTCGGGAGTAAGTTAAATTACTTTTTTAAGTTTACTTTCGTTTTTGCCACTCAAATTTTTTTATTTTAAATTTTTTTCCTTTTTTGATTTTTTTGGCCATAGCCTTATGACAAATACTTACTATTCTAATGTTTTCAAATACCCCTACGAATATAATTAGCCATTATAATTACCATTTTGGTATCGTAATTACTCTTAATTTGCGGTTCGGTGCTCACTATTCAAAGGACAGCGCCAATTACCACTTGTTTTTTCTATAGTACAATAAAATTCGTCACGCGTCTGAATATTCAAACATAAATTAGTTTTCCAATTTACAGGTTTTTACATTACATTTCCGAGCCTCCAAAGATTTCGCAACAACTGGACACTTCTGTAAATCGAGGATTTTTGGGATGTTTTGTGGAAGTCCACGGAACCGACAGCTTTTCACAGGTAGGATTTTGGTTACATAACATCCGCTAGTTGTAAAATCCTTTACATCTTTCAATTTGCCGGAAAAATACATTTTGTACTTCTCCGGCATTTTTTTAAAACTTTTAGAATAAGTCATCCTGAAAAATTTAAGATGAAATTTTTTTTCCGATAAAAAAAATTACAATCTACTGTGCAGTTTAAAATGTCATTATGACGGATATTCTTGAATATATCCAAAAATCATTTTTTTCAATGTTTGCCCTAAATATCGCTTTCAGCGAGACTACCAGACTCTAAACGACACCTGGCTTCACGAATGTGATCGTGTTGAGCTGGATTCGTCCAAATCCCTCGATCTGGAAGCGCCTTATCTCACTTTATTCAATCATTTCGATCGTATCTCCAATCCGGGTTTCTGGCGATTCCTTCAGATGATAAAACGAGTAAATGACCTCAACTTAGAATGGAATCTCATCTCTCGAACCTCCGTCTTCATCAATGTCCCCATTTTGCGCGGAGTTTTGTCCAGATTGGACTCAAGAAAGCCGTATCTTATCAGATTCGACAGTAATAAGGTTGGTCTTGGATTCTAATCCTTTTATCTTCTTTTTGTCAGTTTTATCACCCAAAATGGGAGATTAGACTTTGTTGACAACGAATTAGTCGACGTCAGAGGACCAATTATTATCCGTAATTCAAGTTTTCAATGGTTGTTTACAGTGAATTTTGCGTTGTACATAACTGGAAATCGTAGAATTTTAATCTCCCAAATACCTTTTCATTTCTCTGAATTGGGTTATTTTTCAAAGGTACACAAGCGAAATACAATGTTAAAACGTGTGACAACTCGTATCTGAAATTCAAAATCAAAATATAATACTAAAAATTTAAGTTAAATTTATGTTTCAGCAAAAAGCCGAAGAAATTCTTGTCATCTCCAATTCCGCAGCTAAACACTTTATCAAACAGGGATATTTAAACGACACTGCATGCAAATATGAGTTAAATCTTGATCCAATCAGCTTGTTAAGCCGGTAAGTCGTCTTAACCGCCAACATTTTGCCTTCTTTGATGGAAATTTAAATTTTTTAAAATTTTCTCTAAAATGAAAATTTATTTTAGTTGTATGGAAAATGTTGGTGTCAAAGTGTTGACCTCCTCTTCCTTGGACTTAACCGTTGTCCCTATGAGCACAATCACCTCCAAATTTCTTCCCATGCCCAAAAGGTTGCTCGGTTTCTCGGGGATTACAGATCGTGAGGCCCGATTGATTCGGTATTTAAATTTTAAAAACTCAGTCATTCTTCGATGACATATCATTCTCAATATTTTCAGCAATATTTATAGGCGTTTTTGGTTTCATCAAATATTTACTTGTAAGATAAAATATTTATATTATAAACATATAAGTCTTAGAATTTGTTAATTTTTACTCGTTCTTTTTTGACACAGTATTTGACTTTTCAGTCGCTTTTAAGTCGATTTTCATGTGTTCTATTTGTATGAGCTGATGTAGTTCTTCTTTAAGACCAAGAAGTTCGGCCAATTCCCAAATTCCGTCGTCGGCACGGCCTTTCCAGAAGACGTCCCTAAAGCACCAAATTAGCACCCAAAAGTCCTCGGAGGAACAAGAATTTGGGACAAAACTTTCAAATTGGCCTTGAGGAAACTAATGTAAAGGAAAGGAACGGCCATGACGTAGTCGTTTTGTGCAAAAAGAAAGACAAAAACATCTTCGCAACGGATTTTTGGTCATTTTAAATCGAATCTTTCAATCTTAAACCGCATTTCCCTTGGACTCTTTTATGTCAACGGAATCTCGGGCGCGGGGAAGATCATAAATAGAGTTCTGACTTTTTCAAAACCATTTTCCCATGGGCCAAATAAATGTGGCCAGTTAAATGCGGAATTTGATAACAAGCCCAATCTCCAAAGACGAGATACTTTTGAAGGATAAGTGAGATAAACTGGACAAAATAATGTCTATCTTCAAATCTAACCTCATAAAAAGGTATTATATGGCTAGAAAGGCACATTACACGTTGTAAACTGCCTGAGGATATAGCTTCCTACACAGACGACTCACAAACCTTGTAGTGCTTACCTAAAATTATCCTTTTCTCCGTAACAAAGTCCATTATGTCCATGAGTTCTTTCTCTTCTACTCAGCTTCCCCGCAGGCGTCAAATTTATTAACAATCGAGGCACTTCGTCGGAAACTTCATTAATCATCGATGCAAACGGATTTACAACAAGGCTCGTACCAATGATTATCAATAAATCACATTTAGGGAAATCCTAAAAAGATAAAACACAAGTATAATAAAACTCACATTAATTGCTGAGGTAAAGAATTTAGAAGGCAAGTTTTCCCCAAAGAAGACAATATCTGGTTTTATTAATCCTTTGCACGAGCATAATGGGACTAAGGGTTCTTTTTGGTTCAAAAATTCTGTAATCCATTCCAAAGTGTATTTCTTTTTGCACTTGAGGCAAGTGCTCGATTGATGCGACCCGTGTGCATATATCACTTTATCTTTGTTTATCCCGGCGACCCATTCAAGGCTGTCAATATTCTAAATAAAAAAATCATAACTCGGCTTCATTCTAGACTCACTTGAGTGTAAACCCTTCGAAGATATCCTTTCTCGTCGAGTAATCTCATGAAGTAATGGCAAGGGGTTGGCTGAAGATACACTTAAGATTTTTTATAAATCAAAACGTCAAAAAAGGTACCTAAACGTTCAAAAAAATCATATTCACCTTCAATGTCTCAGGAAATAATTCTCTGGCTAATTTGTAGAAAGGCTCGGGGTTGTTTTTGAAGAAATCAATGTCAAATATTGCTTGAGGGTCCGGTAGCTTATATTTATCCAAATTACTGTACAACCCTGTCCCCGGAGACCTAAAATCTGGCACTCCAGCTGACGTCGAAATCCCAGCTCCAACCATAAAAATAATATTCCTAGCCTTTTTGTTGCGAATGAAGTCGGCAACTCCAGCCAGATCAAATGATTTTAAAGGACATTTAGGCTCTGGTTCATCTAAAATCATGTGTATTGAAAGAATAATACAACTCTCGTGCAAATGTACCTAAAATAAGAAAAAAACGAGGATACTTACTGGTCAAGGTGTTCAGCGCATTCTCAAAGCTCTGAACGAACTTATTGTAAATATTGGGAATCTTTCCGGCCATTGCCGGGTCCTTCTCCTCACTGGATTCCGGCTGTTTCTCCTTGTTTTCGCGTTTTTCCCCGCCCTCCCCTTTTTTCGGGGCTTCGGACGACGTGGGTAACAGCTCGTCCTTGTCCGCCATGTTTTCCAATTTGATGTTCCAATCGGCGATACAAATAAAAAACCAATTCGGCTGGACAAAAGAGAAAAATCTTGCGATGGAGATCATTTAAGAAAAATGCGAAACATGACACCTTGGGTCAAGTGTTTCCCTGACATTAAAAGTCTCAGAAATTTGGGAATTTGAATATTCTAGGAACTTTCTGGCACTCCTGATTGACCGTTGTCAATTGTAAGTTTCTACTTATTATCTTTTTTTGCAACAGGTTTGTTATGAACATCATTTGATGGCACGTATAACAATTAAGTCGAAAAATAATGATTTTTTTGCTCTTCCTCTCAAATCATCTATTGCTAAAGGCTTTAAAGGCTTTCACATTTTTGCTGCAAAGTAATGCGGTGTTTATTAATTTTTAAACTTCTTCTTTCTCTCTCTCTCTTTTGAAAGTTATACAAACAAAAAAAGAATGACAACTTCATTAAGTTAACAATTGCGGCAAGAACATCCATAAGCCCAATTATACTACAAGTTTTATTTTCAACAAGGAATTTTCGGACAATTCCCAAAACATAATTCATATCTGATAAGGGAGCAAAAAAGTTTTTCTATTTAAGCTGCCATTTGGAAACAAAACTTTCCATAATACTGTTTAAAGATTGATATTGGTCACTAATGGTATTTTAATTTATTGTAAATGGCGTCTAAAACAGTGTTGGTCATTACTAGTGTCTTAATTACTTTTTTGGCTACCTCTTCGGTTTGGCTTACAGTAAGGGGCACAGTTCCAATATAATTAATGTTAAAAAATGTTTTTCTTTTGAGTTCAAATTTTCTCATTGTCACAATAAGTTTATTTTAGGCTTATTTTGTTGGTGTGAAGCCTAATATCGATAAACATGACGACAAAGTTGGTACAACAACACCAACTCCACTTACTACAACATCAACTCCGGTGATCCCGCCATTGGTCCCATGTGGCGATCAGTGCAAGTATGAGCTGGTGGAGTCATTACCCATTGGATTATACAATGATCTTACGGTAAAACGACTCAAATCAACATACGAATCTTGGATGGAATTGATGGATTCAGCCAATAAAACGATTGATATTGGCACTATGTATTGGTCAATGCTGGTTGAAAATACTGGAAATAATTTTACCGGTAATGATCCTAGTGCTAAAGAAGTAAGATTTTTTAGATTCTTTTTTTATTATCCTTTACATTAGCTGATGATTTTAGGGAGAAGATGTTTACAACAAACTAAAAGAAGTAGCTGGTAATGGAGTTAAACTTCGGATAGCTCAAGATGGGAATCGGGGAGTCTTTCCTGAGACTGTGGACCTTGCCAAAGCCGGATTGGCCGAAGTTCGATCACTTAATTTTACCGCCTTGGCTGGAGCTGGAATTCTTCACACAAAATTCTGGATTATTGATGACAAGCATTTGTATCTGGGCTCAGCTAATCACGACTGGAGAGCTCTTACCCAGGTAAATTTATTAGGAGCTCTAAAAGACAATTTATGAAAAAACAATTATATTGTTTTAGGTGAAAGAGATGGGGGTTTTGATCAGAGATTGCCCATGTGTGGCAGCTGATCTCAGGAATATTTTTGAGACCTATTGGACTCTTGGAGTGCCAGGGGCAAGAATTCCTGAGGTCTGGCCGGCTGATTATACAGTGCTAAACAACGAGAGAAACCCGATTTCGGCGAGGATTGAGGGAGAAAACGCCTTGATTTATCTTACTGTAAGTTAATGTTTACTGTAACAAATTCTCGGAAATTTATTTGTCATTTTACTTTTTGTTGAGCATTAAGAGTTTGAAAACCTTTTTTAAGATCGAACGAATTTTTTGTCTTGTCTGAATTGTCATGCGTTTTTGTCCAAATATTTTGATTCCAATTGAAAGAATGGTTAAAGTTTGACGTTTAATTGTCATAAATTAGGATTAGGCTTTTCTAAGAAGCACGACAGACTTTTAACTCGCGCCTTAAAGAGGTCGTTGAAATTTTAAGCTTGTCAAAAATTCAGTTTTTTTGAGATTTTTGAACACTAAACTTAATTTCCAGACATCCCCTCCAAGCTTTGCCCCAGTCGGTCGGGAACATGACGGAGAAACGATTGTTCGCAATATCGATGCGGCTACAAAATACGTCTACATATCAGTTATGGACTATGCCCCTGCCACTTTTTACAATCCGCACAATTAGTAAGTTCCTTGTACAAATTTTTTTTGTCGTCCTCTGAAGATAAGACATGTCAAATGTTGGATGGCACACCCACATTTCCAAGTGTTTTATTATATTATACCATAGATCAATGCAGAATAGGAGGTTCCAAAATGCTTAGATCTTGTGGTTTCGGACGCGAAAAGTTTTTACCTTCCACCCCTCTTACCCCCTTTTCATTTTTTCGCCGACCCTGGCTAGGGGGGGGGTAATACCTTCAATTATAAAATCCATTTTAGTTACTGGCCCAATATCGATGACGCGTTGAGAAGAGCGGCCTACGATCGGCATGTTCATGTCCGAATTTTAATCAGCAAATGGCCCTCAACTCGGGCTGCTGTCATGGCTCATTTGAGGTCGTTGACAGTCCTGGATTTAGCATTGCCTTGTGATTATGATAGAAAAGCCAAGAAATGCAAAGACGGAACAAAAGGGTCGATTGAAGTGAAGGTATTCCAAGTCCCACCGTATAATGTTACCATTCCATACACAAGGGTCAATCATGCCAAATACATGATCTCTGATTACACTGCGACTGTTTGTAAGTTTTTTTCATTTTTTAAAAAATTTAAATTTGCAAATTTTATGTTCTCAGATAAAAATATAAAAAATTTTTTTAATTTCAAAAAATTATTAAAATTCAAAATTTTTTATTTTCTATTTGTAATATCAAGTTCAATATATCATCTACAGGCACATCGAACTGGTCGGCAGACTACTTCATAAACACTGGCGGTGTTTCGATCGTAATGAAAAGTGAGGACGCGCGGACCGAGAGTAAAATTGTAAAAGACTTGCGAGAGATCTTTGAGAGGGATTGGAACTCAGAATATGCAACTGATTTGAAATAAATAAATATTATTCTTATTATTTGACGACGGTCAGTCGAGCACGACTTGGCAGTGGAGACATTGGCCAGATTATAATACTGAAGGGATTACGGCGGAGCTCGGAATCTGGAATTTTACATTATACTAGGGTTAAAAAAGTTTTGTCAGAAAGAATACAATAACTTGCTGCATTAATTTTGGTAATGAGTAACATATGGAAGAAATGGCATTTCTCGTGACATATGCCACGTTTCAGCTCGAATTTTGCTGAAGTAAGATTAGCGGGGGATATTAAATTTTGGATGACATAACGTATAAATCAGCGCGGTGCTTTAATTTTGATTAAACCTAGTGCTTTAATAAACTCCAGTTTATTCGAAAAAATCAATTTAAAAAAGTGATGACAATTCCAGCCAATTTTTCTTTGATCAATGATCTTTGGCGAATATCTCGGCATCTGCAAAGAACCGGCAAACATGCTAACAAGCCGAAAAATGTATGTAGTAATTTTGAAAGGTTGAAAGTAAGAAACGTCTCAAAAATAATTGAACTCACCTGAAGAACTCTCCTTGAAGAGGACCCTCCATTCCAAGTTAAACACCTTCCTCATAACTTTTCTGAAGGGTTCTAACGTACCCATTACGATCGTATTACAAATCAATGGTGACGCAATTGAAGTCAAGATCAACCATTGAATCCATCCAGAGACCGCGATAAAATCGAAATGAATAATTGCTACAGCGATTGTAATTGGCAGCGAATATGTTAGAATGGGGACTATGGATCGCTCAATTAACATGATTTTCAGACGTCGTCTAAGGGTAATAAAAGAATGGGAAGGGCGACGAGTCATGGAACGATTCAAAGTTTTGACAGAGAGAAAGGTTAGAGTGAGCGAGAGAACAATACAAAGAGTGGAGAGGAAAAGAAAAAACCCGGAGGAAAACGAAACCAGAGAATTCCGCTTGACTCCAATGACAACAGAATTATTTGTGATACTTAAAATGTCATCGTAATTGTAAGGGTACATCGCTTGGAGCTTGTCGACTATTTCATGCTAAAAATGGACGGATAATAAATAAATTGTTTCCTATGGAAAAGCCACTGGTCTTATTTACTTTACTTACCCGATTCAGTACTTCTCTGTCGGCATATGACATATACGCTGACAATAGCATCAACAGCGACACCACACTATGAAATGCGAAGAAAATCATGATTCCTTTTTGATACGTCATCGTTCTTATGTAAAGTGGGAACGTCAAACTGACATAATTGGCGGCCACGCAAAGAAAGAGAGAAATACTTTTATTGGCTATCAGAAATAAGGCCACCAACAACTGACAAGAAGCAAAGGTTCGCCCGAAAACTTGAGCCAGTCCAGTTACAGCGCAAATTGGGAGCGGTAGAAAAGTAACTGGTCGAAAAAACAGCGTCAAATGAACGATAATTAAAAGCGACCAAACAGACGTATTCAACATTGTGTGCTTGTAAATAAGCATATCTTTTGGGGTGTGAAATAGCACCAATAATGTAAAGAGGCCCTCCAAAAGACATCCAGGTATCGAAATGAGATTGTAAATGTAGGAAAGTGATGAGAATTTAGTCAAGAAAACATCCATGGCGATGAGAAATAAACGATAAAGAAAAGGGCATTGCGTGTGGGGGGAGGACCAGAAAAACTTTTGTGATTGGGGCCAATAAACTTGTTGTTCAAGACCAAAGTCTGTTTGGCCTTTTTTTGATGGCCTAAGGCTGAATAAATCAGAGAAAGATGGATCTTGTTTTTGCCAGATTGGCTTGTTTTTGATATTGACAGGAGAATGTTTGAAGTGCTTGTCTAGTTGCGTCAGATTTTGAACTCATGGTTCAGATGGATCAGACGAAAATTTTCTAAAAATTGCGTCGGGTTACCATCTACATATATAATTTTGTCTATCTGTTTTTATCTTCCCCCCAGAAAAAATATCGGCAAATATGAAGGCGGCGAAACGTATTTATGTAGTCTAGTGGCTAACTCAATATAGAAACGCGTTTTGCAAGCCGTTGGTTCGATTCCCAATCCATTCATATACCACTTGAAGATACGAAAAAATGTGCTTCATGTAATAAGCGGATGGAAAATCAATATAATCAATAAAATAACGGTCAAGTTTACAATAATTGGCCGTTAGATACGATTACGACATTTTTTAAAGTTGTTTTTGTGTTGCAAACTTTCTATTATGTATATTACGGATAAAAAATGATGGGAATAGGAAATTCATGTGAAAACGCAAATTTTAATGGGAAATATCATCATTTATCCAAATTTTTTTGAATAATGCTGCGTTATGAAGCCAAGGCTACGAGCCTTTTCCTACATTTCACCTCACAATCTTCTCTTGCTCCCTTTTTTACCTTATAACCAATAATTATGGCAGCCATTTCCAATATCTTTTCCTTTCCATTACAATTCCTTATTATGGCTAACAAAGTTTTCCACAAAACTGTTGGGGAAGAAGTTGCGGGAGAATCAATGGTTGACCTTGGTCATCTTTTGATCATCACCTTCCTCATTGTCATCTGTTTTCTGACGTTAGGAGAAATGCACAAATTCTACAGCAATTTCCGCAGGAAACATGCCGATGGAAAAACACGGAAAGTCTGACGGATTTTTATGACGTCATAAAATACTTGCAATCTATTTATTGATCAGTCGATCATTCCTCAAATTAAAGCTACGATTTACTTATTTATTGTCAAAATTCCACAAGTAATAAAGCTTAATGTTAAATATGTACGTAAGTGTCAAATATATTTTGCGATTTGGAATATTTAGTGCTTTGGTGGAGCTTTCAATCTGAGGAATCTCCGTCGTCGATAAATCCTGTATCCACTTGGAGGATATAGAATGTAGCCGCTCTCTTGGTAAGGTTGAGTCAAGGCATGCTGATTTCTATGGTCATGGTGCTTTTTATGGGATCTGGACTTCTTTTTGGGTTTGGGGGCTGGAGGATGAATGTCGGCTAAAAATACAAGTGTAAGGGGAATTGTAGATCTATAAGATTGATGGTTATTCTGACATGCCCTCAAAGTTTACTCCGGAAACTACCAAGGAAGTCTCATTTTGCAACACATATCACCCACCTGCCGGAGGCCTTGCTGAGATCGGCCTCGCTTTGTAAGTCGGCGACGGTGGCAGCGGCATATCCGATGTTTCATAAGTTGCATCTACATTATCCGCAGTATTGAATCTTGAACTATGTGTAGTAGTCGTTGTTCTTCTTCCTTTATTCTCCCAACTGGCTACTCTTGAACTCTCCCCTGACATTTCGCTTCTATCGATCGAGTCCTGCCCTAATGGACGGCCTGGTTTGCTAGTTCTCATCGCCGTAGTACTAGTTGTAGACTGTTGTAATTTAGTTTTAGGGCCTTCGATAAACGTCCCAAAATCGTTTCCTTTTGAAACTTCTGGGACATTGCTCCTTTCCTCTTGGCTTTGTTGATTATTATTGGTTTCCTCGTCCTGCCCGTGACTGTCATCTAATGGGAATTGAGCCTTACTGACAGATCCTTGTTTTATTTTCGTCCTGGACGTCAAGTTTTCATTTTTTGACTTTTTGAACTCTAAATTCGATCGATTCTCGACATTTTCATTTTTTGAAGTTGTTGTGGTTGATGGACTTGAAAGATCCTTGGAATTATCAGCCGAAGAGACCGAATCATCCTCACCATGGCTTTCAGAAGGAATCGGTGTTACTCCTTGCAACTTATCATTGATTTTATCGGCCTTTTGGACCTTCTCCAGCTCATCTTTTGTAATTTCAATGGACTCCGAATTCTCGCTCTGTCTCGGTTTCATTGGTCGATTCATTTTGGCTTTATCATGATTATGTTTTATTCTCTCCGGAGTCGGAACTTCATCTAGATCCACCACAGCACTCATGGCTTCTTTTACAATCTTTTCTTCAGTTGTATCATCAGATTTGGCTTTTATATTTTCAGATTTTGCTTTTGTATCATTTGATTTCGTCGTTTCCTCCGGTCTTTGACTTGGCATCAAAGCGCCCGGAGGAGAGATGTAAGAGGGCTGATGATCTGGGACTTTGCCTTTGAGGATGACATTGGGTTTGGTAAGAAGTTGACGAGGATCCATCTTGAATGGAGAGATATATGTTTCACATTCAGAGAGACGAATACACGCTCCGTCATGGGCCCGGACAAACCCATATTTGGCTCGGCACTCACAACGGGGAGGGCGACAGACGGCCGTGCAGTTCATCTAAATATCACATGGAATTGTGGGCTTTGATGACAAGACTTACAACGATTGGCATCTTGCAAGTTCCCTCGCAAAATCCGCAAGGAACAAAGACTTCATTTGGCTGGCAGTCATCTTGGCTGGCGTCTCCATTGACTGTGGAGAGAAACTGAAAAATATTTCTTTTACAATATTTTTTTCAAGTGTCGTCGATTTATCCGCAATATTTCGTCAAGGACTTCCTCTTTTTTTATTATGACGTTACGTTGCGCAAAACAATTTATCAAAGTTTCTGCGTAAGTTTTACAATTTCGTAAACAAAACGACGACTTTCTTTGAAGCCGTAAGTCCTTTGTAGCTAAAAAATTCTCGAAAAAGCAATAACAACTTACAACAAGCCCAAAAATGGCTGCAACGCATATCCTCTTCATAATCAACCTGATTTTTTTACTCAGTTCTTCTCCATAAACCACAAACTTCCAAATTCAGCTTTGCAGTTCAATAACCAAGAAATTCTAATTTGACACTACTGCAACAAAAATAATTAATATTCGAAATAATTTCAGCAACGTGAGAACAGGGAGCGAATGAAACTTGTCGCTGGTATGTTTATGCAATCCAACGAGGGAATCGCGCTTCACGGATAATGGCATTTCAATCAAAGTAATGTAAACATTACTCGAAATAACTGTCACAGAACAAATAAAAGCATTCGCATCGAACAAATCGAACGTTCACAATTAAGAGGGATGGACGCAAAGATTGGAAAACAAAGGCATGGTGGGAGGTTTGAAACCGGTCAGGAAGAACTTGGACTTGAGTGCTAAGACAAGTCTGGGCCTTGAGCAGTAAGAAGGGTCGCCCCAGGCCATTTTGAAGAAACTAAACGTGTCTCAAGGCCGGCTACTTGTAAGTGTTCTTATACTGCAACGCTCATCTTCACGCTTTAGGAACCGTTTTTTAAACCCTTTAATGAAATTTAATGAATTTTACATAATTATATGCCTATGTATGCGCTATGTGACCACGGAATTATCTGTGCTAAATGTTATTAACATTATAAGGTTCTGTAGAAACCATTAAAGGCTTCTGCTGATCCCAAATGTGTAATTCAGAAAGGATATTCGAAAGTGCCAATTCCAGTTTTAGAGACGTGGGTCATAAGAAATCATATACCAGAGTCGGAGTTCAGGCACGAACAGTCAGTATACTGTAAAGAATCGCGTTCCCATTTCTGCTCTTCAGACCAATTCCATTGCAGACCACAAAAGAATTTTAACTGAATTAGCAGAATGTCTGTAACGGAGACTTGAAACTTTAACCTGACCTCACCCTTAACGTTTCTGAACTTGCAGACCCTCCCATTTTAATTTCCTTCCTGATCGCTCCCAACAACATTTTTTTTCAATTTGAAAAAAGGAAACAGTACAAACTGTAGCCAAAATTACTACTGCAAACAGACAGTTGTTTGTTAATACCAATTAAAGTATCTTGACGTTGTCGGGAAGGAGGCAAAGTAAACCTTTTTGTAAACCCCCACGGAAACAAAAAACATTTAAATTTATACGAATCAATTAACGGTATTCTAATTATAATTCCAATTAGATCGAGAGTCTTTGTGCCTCGTTATGAAAATGAAAAGTTTCTGGGAAAGTCGCGCAAATGGTCGTCCCATTACCGGTTTCATTTAATTTTTTTGAAATTTCTTAATTTTTAAAAAAGAAATTGTGGGGATTAGACGGAAAAGGAAAAAAGTTGAAATTGAAATGAGCAAAGATCAGAATTACTGATTTTTGAAAGTTTCAGGTCGAAATAATCAATACAACAAATAGTAAAATATCTTACCGAGAAAATCTAAAGCCTTTCCCATCCTTAAAATAGTGTCACCTCTGATTTTTCCACCACAACATGACCAAAAACCCCTCAAACTCCAATTGAGTATCGATTTATCAACATGAACAATATAAATAAATAAAAATTTTGTTAGAAATGGCTATAAAAATGTCTATTTCAAGATTTCCGGCCCTCTCCACCTTGTTAGAATTCCAATCCAAATTTCTTGACCCAATCGGCATTGTCCTTGACATTAAAATACTCTCCTCCAATGATCCAATCCTTTCCCAATGCTTTGAGGACTCGGAAAACATATTCAAAATTCAGTTCGCCGTCGGTATCTGGTTCGTTTCGATGGGGTGGTTGACTAACTTGAACGTGGCCTAAACATAAATCGTATCTCAGAAACTTTAAAAATTAAATTAAAAAAATGATTTTAATGACTTAAATAAAGTAAATTTAAATCCAAATAATTGTTTCATTTTTGAAAAGAATACGATTTAATTATGCGTATTTTACCCCTATTACTTACCAATAATATCCTGAAGTCGGTTAATTTGAAAAGTTATTTGTCCACAGATCAGTTGGCAATGGAAAACATCCTAAAATACAAAAATCAAATTGCCTCAAGCACCCAAAATTACTGTTAAAAAATACGTCACGCCAATTACTACTAATTAGAGACCAAAACTTACAAAAAGTAGCTTCAGATTGGGCTCTTTCAGCTCTTCGATGATATTCTTGGCTTGATCAAAGGAATTCAAAAAATAAGTCGATCGGAAATGTGGATTAATCGGCTCAATCACACATAAAATCCCTTTCTAAACCAAAAAAATCATAAATAGGAATATGTATTACCTTAGCCAACTCTCTAGCCGCATATTGGATATTAACTTTGTAGGTATCTAAGTCTTTAATTGGGTCACCATCACCTGCCATTACGTGGACACTGTAAGGTAATGGCTTTTAAATGCTTTTCAAGTAACTTTCTTGATGTTAGACGTCCAAGAGCGCAAAAAATTAGCCATCAAGAATACAAAAAAAAATTTTTTAATCTTACACTTTGACTCCCAAGACCTCGGCATATCGAATAGTCTCTCCAATACACTGTTTAAACAAGTCTTCTTCGCCTTTCACCGCAGCCAGCCCAAGCTTCCCTTTATTGTCATCATTTTTTGCATTGATCAGAACATGATGAAGATTGTTCTTATCTGCAGCAGTTTTAAGATCCTCTGGCGTCTCAGTGTATCCAAACGGAAGTTCGACCAATTTGAATCCCATCTTTGCTGCTTTCCCATATCTTTCCAGCAATGGGATGTCTTTGAACATTGTCGATAAATTGGCTGCTACTCTCATGGCGAATATCGAAGTCAAACTGAAGTCAAACCTAAAAGAAAACGATATTTAAGACTTACAAACCTCGAGGGACAATTAGTACTGCGCATACCACAACATTTTACAGAAAACCGAACAAAATTTTATATTAACCATGAGGAAATTGTGGTCTCGAACCAAAAATAATTCACAAAACCCAAAAATTCAACGCAAATTATACTGTAAGTTTACTAGATTGTAAATCATGCAACAAAATAAAAATTAACAACAACAGAGGTGCTTTTCCCACCTTCTATGGGGCAAGAAGAGCATCCATATAAGCACCTTCAATCAGATCGTCTTTGGTAATTCCCAACTTCTCCATAAGAGCTTCTGCGATAGCTTGTCCTTCTTCAAGAGTCTGTTTTTCCTTCAGACACACTTCCAGTTCCATAAATTCACCGAGATCGTCGACACGATCAGCGTGAATTCGAGTTTGACCAACAAGGAAAAAGTAACGGATCTTGCTTACACGGCCGAGAACCCCATTGGAAAGGGTCAACGCTTGCTGAAATAGAAAGATTACGCCTTTTTCCTGCTTGTAATCATCAGTTTCATAAAAAAATTAAAAATTGTAGAAATGTTTGCAAAATTATATTACACTTGATAGATATTCAGACTTTTGGCAAAACATAGGTTTATATGAATCTCTGACCTCAAAAAAACCTTCACCGACCTCCATACCTTCAAAGCAGCGGGCTCATTAATGCCAACCTTGAAGAAACCAGAGATTTTCGGCCCGGAGACATCTGGACGATCGTATTGAATCAATTCTGCAGGGTTCTAAACACAGAATAAAGAATGAACCAAACCAATTACCTTATCATTGCCGGGGAACTCTCTCAACTTCAGTCGTCCTTGTTTTGAGTGGAAGAAAGTGTCTTCTTGAGGTATTAAAATTGGCTTTTGACCAGAGATTTGCTCAGCTTTTGCCAGAAATTTGGGAAAGTCCGAAACTTTGGCCTTGATCTCTACGTTTCGGTTCATTTTTACTGATAACAAAGATTCAAACTACTCGAAACAACGGTGTTTTCCGTTCCAATTCCTTTTTGAAAAAAATTTCCCCGTATTTTTATAAAAAGGACATTGTATACGATGAAACTTGTTTGGGCTGGAACAAAAAATTATAATAGATATATATTTGATTAGTCCTCTGATAAAAATATATTTGACTAATAAAACCATCAAATTTCCTCCTACCTAAGCCAATTTTATCGTGTTTAGGGTCATAATTTTCATCTACATCAAGCACAATGTGATCACAAACGTCATGAAAACATTCCTTCCGCACAGTACCATTCTTTAATCGTGAGGTTGATAAGATTTTGTTTCAAAAAGATGCTTGTTTGCGTCGATTTGTGGACTAAAACTTAAAACCTTTATTTCAAACTTTTATGTCCAAGCTGATCCAAATGGTTCTAAGACGGATGAATTCGTCTCTTTGTCTTGAGTTATGGGTTCAGTAAATGCATTTGGACGTTGATAAGAGTGTTCTTCATTATTTTCCATTATCATGAGGTATCTATCTCATGGTCGAGAAGACGTGATTTGATTACAACTTTGATTACTTTTGAAAAATTTTTATAGTTTATTGCACGCCTTAGGTCAAAATTGAGTAATCAAAACACCTTAGTTTTTGTATTTTATTCATAGACCTCTATATTTTTACTTTTTTCCTTTTCTGATGTCAAGTGCAACATAAATTGCTTTAAAAAAATAAAACTTTGACATAATGAATAATACAATGATTAACTATACTACTCTACGTGCCAAAAGACATTGTTTCATGTTTTAATAGAGCCCCAAAAACACCGGGGAGGTAGTACAAAATTGGTGATAAGATTTCTCCTCATGCAAATTCCAGTACCGATAAAACATCATTTGTTTTAGAGGGGTTCGCTTTTTGTTTTTGCGAAAATTGTTTTGGTCTTGGCTTGTTTATTACCTGGACTATGAGTTGGTGTTATTTCAGGGATAACTTTGAAATATTTCTAATTGTCATCAAAAATTGTCATTGTAATTTTTTCGGAAATTTTTAAAAGTTTTTTGAGAATTAAATCAAAGTGAGCCCCTAGTCATGTCTTTTTGTTCATATTTTTGACACTTTTTGACCTAAAGCACTGTATTTCTTTACTTGCCACCTTATTTTACCTTATACAACCTCTTTTTGACATAAAATCTTAAAAAAACTCATTTTTAAAATACCGATTTCTGGTTTTCGCCCCTTTTCGTATCTTTTCCTTTTGTTTCAACCACTTCCCTTGCAGTGAGATTATTTGTGTCTCCTCCCGTCCCGCCTTCTGACCCGGACAATCTAAAACAATGTAATTCCCTGACCTGTTTACCCTCGATCCATCAACTCACGTCAGGACGTGATTTCATTTAGTGTGCCGCCCCAAGAAAAAACTACCCTCGGCTTTTTTGTTTCGGCTGCTGATTTATGCGGCCCATTTTTCTGATCTAAAGGTTTAATTTAATTTTAGATCTACAGTAATCCGAAAAATGCTCGAGCCAAAGGTAAAGCAGGTGGAATAACGGCAGAGAAAAGTGATTGGAAGGTACACTCAAGTATTTTACATATCATGGTATCAGTGGTCTACCTCATTATTGGCGTTTTCTCATTCCCATTGTTTCAGGTATGTTGTAATAGGGAAGAATGGATAGTTTAACAGGAAAGAGGGTTTAAAATACGAATCACACAACAGTAATGATCTTTCTTATCTCTGTAGGCTACTGAAACGAATTTTCAAGGGTAAAAATTTTTTAAAACTTTTGATTTTAGTCCAAAAATAATATAAATATAGTTATTTTGCCCTCTTTATGCTTTTTTCTGGGGTCTATTGTAAATGTTCTTTTCTTTTCAAACAAAAAGCAGATTAAAAATTTACAAAAATAACAAGTTTTAACCCTTTTTACTTCGTTGACCTCATGGTAAATACAGGCTGGTCCACGAAGTCCTCCCTAGTTTGTCGGTGGAATAACTTGAGAACTGCTCGACAGAATTTTATAAAAAAAATATCTTTGTAATCCTCGGGTCCCCCAATTTTTTCTGAAAAAATTTCAAAAAAATTGAATCTGCCAAAAAATTTGTTTTATTACCCTTGGGTCATTTTGAGCCGCACCGAGCTCATTTTCCCGCGGTTTTCAATTTTTTGCCTTTCATTTGAACTAAATTTAAATTTTTTCCAGGCTCTAAACATTATGGTATGTCATAAAATAAACTGTTCGAAATACGGTGTTGAGTGGATTTGTGGGTCGGATGGAAAAGATTATCTAAATCGATGTGAACTGAATCGAATGAGATGTTTTGGATCTCCAGTGGAAGAAGTTGGCAGGGAAAAGTGTAAGAGTACGTTCGTTCTGACTTTACAACTTATTTTATTTGCAGAGACAAATTGTTTATGTATTTTTCAGACATTCGCGAAATCACCAAAAAACAAGTCTTATCGACTCTACAGACTTGCAATGACTACAAATTGGATACAACGAAACAAATCTTACTCAAATATTGGAAGGTCAAATATTTTAATCAGTTTGGATGTAAGTGTGCAAGAGGTTAAATTTGTTTCTTAACGACTGGAGCCGTATTTGTAATGCTGCATTTCTGAAAATTCAAAAAATTGTCATGATGACGGATTTTTTGGAAATTCTGAAAAATTGCATTTCTGTGTTTTTGATGACTATATCACCATAGAACAAAGTGTTTTGTTGTCAAAGATTCTTTATTTTAGTATTTTCCGGCTACTTCCGCGTGTTGGATTACATTTTCTCCCTGCTTGATCTCAATTTGGACGAAAAGATCTCATTCAGCGAGTGGATTCGCGGAATTATCGATGAAAAAGAGATCCAATTAATGAAATTGGAGCTCAAATGTCTTCAACGGATCCTCAAAAGTTGTGATTACGATAACAGTAGGGCCATAGACCGAAACGAATGGGCCGAATGCTTCGAAATTACTGTAAAGAGCTTCAAAAAATTCGGCGGGGATGGTTGTAAGTACTACTTTTTGACAAAAGAGAGTTCAAAAACTAAACTAAAATGTTTTTCCTCACTTCCTACTGCATTTTTTGCTAGTTAACGGGCCTTTTTAACATTGTAATAGTATTAATTATTTAAAAATTTAACTTTTTACTTCCTGAATATCACTTTTTCTCTTCAGTTTTTGATTTTTTTGCCATTTTTTGCCATTAATTCCTAGTCTAATATGAATTAGTGAGTTCAAACACTTCGAGAGCCTTTTTAAACTCATCTCTTTCACTTTTACATCTTCAAAACATCATATTTCTACTGGGTGGCCAATTTTAAATACCTGAGAATTGAAATAGTTTTATTTATAAATGGAATCCTAGCCGAGTCTCAGAATGGTAAACATAGTGATATTGTCCTTGTTTTAACCCAATAAGGCCTGATTTGATTGTAAAAATTGTTTTTTTCTATTTTTAACCCAAAATAAGGTAAATATTGGTGGTGTAATATATGTAAATGTTTCTATATAACGACGTAAAAAATAATTTTTTAATTTTCGGAAGATGTTTTGAAGTGCTATTTGACCTTGTTGATAAATGTCTACTCAATATTTGGGGATGAAATTGCAAAAAATTGAAATGTTTATAAATTCGTCCCTAGACCCTAAAATAACCGACTTTTTTTACGTAAAATAATGTTTGCACCGTCAGAATTCGGAAAGTTTAATCGTATTTCCGGCGGTCATTCCCCGCTTAAATGCCTGCAATTTCTATTCGTTTACACTTATTAATAACACGCGTTTGTGTCACTGAGTAATGCCGTAAGTTCTTGGCATTTATTTTTGCCCTAAATAATTGATAAAAGTGGAGTTTAAAAGCGGCCGTTTTTAATCCCCATAGGCATTTTTGGGAAATACGATAATCCCCTGCTGTAAATGGCGGATCAAAATCTTGGCTTTCAGACAAATCCCAGTTTTCAAACACCTTTTTTGTTTCTAAAATTATTTTTGTCATTAAAATTTTTAATTTTTTATTTAAAATTTGTCCTCTGAGGGAATCTTGAGCCCAATTAGTTGTTGCGTAGACTCCATTTCATTGAGGATTAGACTTGTTTTTTGCACTAAATGAATTACAGTTTGGTCAAGGCCTTCAAAACAATCTCAGATTTGTTGGTTTAAATAATACGTGAGAAACTGGTTATGGGAAAGCTATGGGATGGTTTGGTTGGTTGGGAAGTAATGAAAAATATTTAAAGATCTTCTGGCTAAGCATGAATCATATATTTAAGTCTGTAGAGGTCTGTAGTGCTCCATCGCAAAAAACACGAACATCGCTGGGACATTGGCAAAAGCGATGCTCGTCTTTCTTGCGACAGAGCATCGGTTGTCACCGTCAAATTTTACAATCGTGTTTTGCAGAAATTGCTGACATTTGGAACCAAAACTTCGAAAACATTCTCAGATATATTTTTTGGTTTTGACTGATTTTTTGTCGATTTTTATCGTTTTCCCTAGAAATAAAAAAAAAATTTTTTTGGCAATTTCTGGCCAAAATTCTTCGGCGGTTCCAGCAAAGCTAAAGAATTTACATACGCTCTTGAAAATTCTACTTTTTACTTTAAACTTTAGGGATTTTTTGAGGGCGAAAACATCCGAGATTTGTTTTGGTTCTTTTCCACCTTCCACATACTTAACTTCTGTAAATTCCTTATTAGTACACGCTATAGTCATTAGTCACTCGTCTAGACGTTTGCACTGATGCCTGTGGCGCTTCTGATCTTTAAACTCCCCTCAATTTTTACAACTCTCAGCTACTCTTTTAATGCTGCTATAAAGTAACTTAATTGAAACTGCTCAAATGCCCTTAGGGTGTTTATTTTCCCAAAATGGGACCATCTTTCGCTGTCTAATTAAAAAAGCCCTCAGGCTGTTTCCAAGTGTCCCCCAGAAAAAGTTTTTTGTTCCGAGGAAAATGATGACTTATGATGGGTCGGAATAACAAGCCCTTCGGCAGTTTGGACACATGACGTCGGCTGTAATTGTCCATAGATTTGGACGTCATTGCCGGAGGGGTTTTTGGAGGGGCTTACTGTTAAAGACATTACGCTAATTCCAGGATATTAGTCAAGTACTTTTGGTAATTTGATTTTGAACCTCAAAATAATGTAATATATGTAGTGGTATGGAAAGGGTTGTTATGGGTTCCAGGAGATTTGGAGGCTTGGACAGGTTGGAGAATTCCACCAATTTCGTTAGCGAATTTTGCGGAAGTCGGTCAGATCTTTTCTCGGTTTTCCGCAAATTTTAAAAGAAAATATCTCGGCGAATTCTGCGTTGCGCGATTTGAATTTTTCCACAATATTTCCTTATATTGCCTGTATCTGATCTGTAAGATTTGAAAAAGATCCGATTATGACTCTAAGGGTAGTTCCCCTTATAAGCAATCTTGAGCATAAAATAAGGTCCGCACCAAATTTATTTGACAACTTTAGTTCCAGCGATGGTTCGCGGGATCATGTACGGAATTACCCTCCTATTCGTGGGTTTATTTTGTCTGACAGTAGTAGTTACGAAGCGGAAACGGCTAATTCCTGTCATTTATATCCATAAATGGCCAAATGACACAGAAAGTAAGCCGGTAGCCAATGTTATTGTTGTTATAAATGTCGTAAATTGTCAAGTAATTGGTGTTCTTGAATTGTCGAGTGATTGTGATGTCCCATACAAACAAGGCTTTCCAAAGGATTATTAAATATCCATTCAAATTAATTGAATAAAATAAGCTCCATTCATGAGAATCTATGGTCGTAAGTGCTTTTGTGAGCTATGAACCTCAAAATTTTGGTTTGCAAATATTGTTTTGAGAAAAATTTTCAGTTATTAAAACTGAAAAGTAATTTAAAAAATTCAATTTTATGTCATCATGAATTTGAGATTAACTCAGAATTATCTTTATAGGTCTTTGCTTGTAATATTCGTTCTGTAACACCAATAATTAGAAAATATAACTACAATTTTTAGTCATCATGGATAATGTAAACCAATTTTTTGGTATAAAATGACAAAGGAATTCTTTTATAACTCTTTACTAATAATAGTCTTACTGTAACATGAGTAATTTTTACAAATTTCAGCGAATTTTATAATATCCATCAAATAAAAGTTAAATTAATGTCGTAAATTATTTATTCCTACATGATCCTTATTTATTTTCCACTCCATATTTTTTTACTGCTCAATTATGCGTAACGCAACGTTTTCAGCAACACAGAAAGAATCTTTTATCTCCACTTTGGTCCCAATTAAACATGGAAAGCTGTTCGCCATGAGCAAATCCGGTAAGAAATACGGTAAATACTATATATAATAAACAGAGTACTGAATTTTGAAATGTTAGTAAAGGCACTAAGAGGAAATTTGGTGGACTTTTTTATTTTTTTATCAGTTTGTGGTCTAAAATAAGGTCCGAAATGTTTAAAAACCAGTTTTTTGACTATTTTTTAATAATATTCTTTGTATTCGTGATTAATTAAGTTAGTAACAGCATTAGTAAGGGTTTTGCACCTTAAATTTCTATTTTTTTGACCTTTAATTAAATTTTTTGCCTAAAATAAGGTCCAAAATGTCCAAATTTTCTCCTTTCTCTGTTTTTTGCGAAAATTTCTTCCAAGAATAGTAATTAGAAGTACAAACATTGAACTTACAATTCGTTTTTCAGTTTATCCGACTAAATTTAGTCATCCAGAAGCGTCGGTGGCCAAGGAAATCCCCAAAAATGAGAATAATTTCGGAACCTACGAACCGATCCACAAATTGAGAAATGATGTTTGCTTTGGCGATAAGAAAAGACGGTTTCTACAATTACTTTTTGCACAATTCAGATCCGAAATACAGTTATACGGATTGATGCCAGAGGGTGGGATGGGCGCAGCTCGCCGTCAAAGCGCGGAATGGAAATTTACGCAAATGGATGCAAATGAGGATGGAGTAAGAGGGGATTGGTTTACAAAAAAATAATTTCTCTTTTTTTTTAAAAAAATAAATTTTAAAATTTTTTAGATTTTCATCGTATAAAACGTCCGTTGACTTAAAAAAATATCTCCACATTTTGATGACTATTCTCCAACCCCCTTATTTTTAGTACCTCTCTCACCACGAATACCACACGTTCCGTCGGATGATTCGCCACTGGGAGGGAGTGAAGCGCTGTGGTCGTTCTTTCATCCGACAATGTGATCAAGATTTGGATAAACGAATATCCTTCGAGGAGTGGAGAAGGTGCACAGTAACTGGTGAGTTCCTAAATAATACTTTGGCTACCATGAAATTGGTTTACTACAATATTTGCTAATGCCAATTAATTACCTAGAGATGATCATTTTTTATTTTACGCAGCTAATTTTCAGCCTTCGACGAAACGAAGATAATCCCAAAATCAAATCCTCTCCTTTATCTCCTCAACTCGGGCTAATTCAATTATTTTGGCAACATAACCAGCCTCTTGTTTGTATAAATCCGGTGCTTAATTGCGTGTACTCTCAATTTCTCGTATTTTCCAAATAAATTATGCTTCGAAATTCGAGGAATTAATTAACAGGATTGTGATTGAAGTGGGGCACTCTCATAAAACATGCTTAATAGGAAAGATAAAGCGGCCGAGACGCATAAATGATGGCGCCTAAATCATCGCCCACCCGAATTTCCAATTTTCCAGAATTTTGTAATCACAATTATGCAGACTTTACTCGGAACCCTGTAAACCCGTTTTCTTCTCATTCGCCCAAGAGCTCCTTTATCCAGATTGAGACCCCACTATATTGTCTACTATCATATTGCTCATTTATTTCATGAATAACAAACAATACAATTATGATAAGAGTCACCTTCTGTAACTTCGATATCTCTCTCTACTCCGGCTTCTACTTCTTCTATGTCTGCGATCTCTTTCTCGACTTCTTGATCTGCTTCTACGTCTCGTATCCCAATCTCTTCGTTCTTTGGACCGTGATCTCGACCTTCTTCTTTTCCTTTCTCTACTTCTACTCCTACTTCTTGAGCTGGAACTTGATGATCGTCCATTCAATCCATCCAACTCTCTTCGTTTTCCACGTTCTCTTTCCCTGAGGGCTTTGGCATCTTCTGACAAAATTTCATCTCTTTCCTAAACCCAAGAGTCTCGATAATTTATATTATACTTACCCTTTGTTCAGCTTCCTTTTCCTTAATTTTGTTTCTCTCTTCAGTCTTTAATTGCTGGGCTCTTTTACTCAACTTTTTCTCCATCTTTTTCCGTAATCTTTCAGCCATTTCCACCTTCTTTTGTCCCTCATCTTCACTTTTGTCATCGTATTTTTGTCGATCTTTTACCATTTTCTTTGTTCTCTTAATTCTTCGTTTTCTATTCTCAATTTCTCTCCTTTCCTGTTCTGATTCACTCATACTTGATCTTATTTCCAAGGGTTCACAGTTATCATCATCTGACTCCTAAACAATGATAATTTCTGATATTACACTTGCTTTACTCGATTCCCTTGTAGGACTTTTGACGACTTTCACTTCTCTGTCCGAGTCTCCAAAGTCTGGAGAACTGGATCTTCGATTTTTCAACTCTCTAAACACCAATTTCGATAATATTCTAGAGTTCCTACCGTAATCTTTTCTTTTCTTCATCATCATCACTGTCCCTTCTTAAGAGATTAAGTCGGCTATTACCGTACTCCCTCACACTCGAATCTCCTCCAATCACCAACGAATGGCCTCCTTCCTCTTCTGATTCCGACGAAGAATCCCTAAAGTAATGTAACCATCAAAAACAATATAACTAACCTTCTCCTTGCCTTCACTTCGTTCTGCAGCAATCCCAGAACCGTCTTCGCCGCATCTTCGTTTGTGTTGAACTGGGAAAGAAGAGCCGCTCTCCTGTTCTTGAGGCGGGCTCTTTCTCCTTTACTATTCTTTCCCTAAAATCGATGGATAACATAACATCATATGAAGACTGGAGTTCGAAAATGGGAACAAGTAACCAACAGAGAGTGAGAGCTTTGCTTTGTCAATTTCCTTTATTTCGGCGGCTTCAGCTTGTTCTTTCTGGTCAATCCGGAGGAGGTCCATGAACACCGGTCCCATTCTTCCAAAGCTGGCGCCAACCTTGTTCAATTCCACTCCTTTTTCGGCATTCAATCGGTTCACATCGAATTCTTTCTCTAAAATCCAATAAACAAAAGATGAAGAACCCCATACCAATTCCATCAACAACTTCGGCATCTGAATCTTCATCATCTTCTGGTTCGTTCGAAGTGCCCGGCAGAACGGCCGAATCGCCGTATGAGAATGAAATGGCGGCCGAATCCTTCTTCTTCTTCCTAAACCAAATACAAACTACAACAGAAGGCTTACTTCTTCCTGTCTTTAGAGCTGTCCTTCCTCCGATCATCCCAGAATTCTTTTGCGGCGATATTATTCAAGAATTCGGCCTGATCAATGCCTTCAAACTCATTCAGAATTACAATCTTGTATCTCTCAAAGTCACATTGTATTTCTTCCACCTCTTCTTCCTGTGATAACGTTGTCTTTTTGTGTTTGGATTCATCGATTGAATCGAGATGAGCTCGGACATCAAACCGATCAATCAAGATGTTCGAATCTCCTTGCCATTTTCGTCTAAAACCCAGGATTAAATGATAAAAAAATAACTTACAAAACATTCGAAGCAGCCGAAGCAATGTTCGGATCCACATGGATCTTGCACTTTCGGCCGTGAATCTGCATGAATTGTTCTGGATCTTTTCTCTAAAAATTTTGAATTATCATTGAAATCCGCTCAATGGACTAACATTTATAACAAAGCACCTACAACACTTTCGTAGTAATTTCGCCTTCTTTCCGATCTTTTGGCGGCATCCACCATCTTACTCCGTATCAATTTATCTTGTTTTCGTGCCTCGTGCCACATCTAAACCCTAATAAACCATTTTTCACTTTAACGATATTAATTGGCCTTGGAACCAATAAAATCAACATTATCTTATCCATGACAACATTGAAAACTTTAATAAAATAATTTATTTACAATATTTTCTACTCTTTCATCTGTTCTTCCTGAGGATCCTCCGTCCTCAATAAATCATTTAATCGTCCATTTACACTCTTCAACAAATTGTCTCTCAATTGCGTCTTCAAGGTCTTTCGTATCTTCTTCAGTTGCTTCTCGAGAATGATTTAACCTCCATTCCAACATGACTCCATGCAATTCTGAAGCCACATCCAATCCGGTTTCACAAACTTGATTTATCGAGTATTCCGCCTTTTCTTTGACATGATCCGGTGATGGAGAAGCAAATCCAACAACTGAAGTCTCCGATCAATTGATTCCATTGAACAATGAAAATGTCCACTGCCTTTCTAAGATTACTTTCCGGTAGTGGTTACGTTGAGTCCCTCAGATTGTTCACGAGATCATGCTCCAGCAACATCCTGTTATTTCAACAAAATTAATATTCCAAAATAAAGAAGTCTAACCACTCCATTCAATCTAAAGTCACAAAAGAAAAATAAAAAATAATTTACCTGGAGTTGTGGTGGCACTTTCATTTTTGGGCGTGGAACGCCGAAGACACGTCGGAAATTGAGATTTACGCGTAATTCAAGTTGATCTGAAAAAATATCAGGATCCGACCATGTTCATAAATAAAAAAACAAAAGCCGACTTAGTTTATTCACAAGCTATTAATACAGTTCTTGTCGGGGATCATACAACAATATCAATCAAACCGGCTGAGGAAGGCAGCTCTTTTCTGCCGAAGGTCGTCGTGAGTGGAAGTAGATTTAGCGTCTGATTCGGTGGATGCTGATGCAGGTTCGGGAGGTCGCTCAACAACAACGGCTGGTTGAACAACTGGAGGGATATAAGAAGAAGGTTCTTGTTTGGAGGAACATGGAATATCACCCAAACTCACTTGAATTGCTCTCTAAATCAAGATAAACATAATGAAATGTCACTTACTTCAACATCATCAATGGGCTTTTGAGAGCTTACTCCAGAAGAGCCGGGGACATCTTGCATACTCATCGCAATCGCTCTCTAAAAATAAATAAACAAGATCAACGTTAATCCATACCTCCAAATCGTCTTGCTCGTCAGCTCCTCCCATATTACCCACCTCTTTCATACTCAATGCAATCGCTCGCTAAATCTCAATATTATTAAAAAATAATATAATTAAATACCTGGAGCTCATCCTGTTCGGAGTCTCGTCCCGTCAACCCACTTTCTTTCTTACTCATTTCGATTGCTCTCTAAAGAAATACAAAACAATAAGAAAATAACCTTACAGCAAGATCATCTTGTGGAATTGACGGCCGGGTCTCTGGACCTTGATAAACTGGTGGAGACTCTTCACTTGGGTCTCTAGTATACACAAATTGACTGATATCGCCATCAATGTAAAAGACGGAGTACCCTAAATATAAAAACTGACATAAAAAATCTGAAACCCACCTTCAGTCATTAATTGTGCCACATACGCATCAAGATGACCTTCCGATATTTCTTTTGGTCCATTCTTCATCGAATCCAACTGATACCAAGTGCCAAACAACTTCCGAAGAGCGAACCAATGCTCATTCATATTACAGATGTATGCTTGCCCAAGTCTATATAAAAAGACATTATTTTATATCTAAATCATAAAGTATAACATAAATTTCAAACATACTTTGGGCTGGATTGGAATTCTCGAAGCCCGGGAGACAACAACGGAATCATGTCAAGCCCCAATGTTCTTAGAGCTTCACGGATCACTTCAACCGAGAAGAAGCCCGTATCGTCCATATTATTGCTCACAAATTTGGCTCGTTCCTGAGGTGGCAATAAAACTTTTTCCCGTTCATCCAGCTGACGAGCAATATCACCTAAATCAAAGGCCGTGTACATTCGGGTTTGGAGCAACATGTTAAGAGCATGTTGGGCACAGAGCATTCCATCTTGCTAAAAATCAAGACCAATATAAACATTGACCCACCTTTTCAAAAAAAATATTTGACATAATCTAACTGTATATCTGAACGAAGATCACTGGTATTTACAAACGGAGACTAGAAAAAGTAAAACGAATTTTTACCCTGATCTCCGAAAAAAACAAAAAATAGTTTCGGAGAGGATTCGTCGTATAAGATGTCCCTATGGCGACATTTTATACGATGAAAGTTTTTTATTACAGGTTTTGGATAATTTCCTTTGCGCGACTATCATGATAAGCATGTTAAAAATCAGAGATTTTATCTTTAGAATGAGCAAAAATCAGTGGATAAAATGCAATGTTTGTTGTTATATTACACTTGATCATCCCACATTCCTGAAGGTTTCAAAAAATCTTATCACTTTCTTTGATAAACTTTGCTCACAAAAAACCTTGCTCTGATTGTGAAAAGTGCATGATCGCCTGTTTTTTATTTTCTGGTTTGGTTTTTGCAGTCCAATCATGGATTTAGTAAAGCGAAGTTTAGAGACCTCTCAGATCCTCCTTTTCTTATTTGTTTTCCTATTGCTACCGTTTGTTTCAATCGCTGTTCCCGTCTATCTTGTTTTATACACTTCCTTCTGGTGGATAGTGCTTCTTTATTCCGTCTGGTTCTATTATGATTGGGATCTGATTACGGAGAGTTGTCGAGCATGGGATTGGATGCGGAATCATCGATTCTGGGACCCTTTGGCCAATTATTTCCCGATGAAATTGGTCAAAACAGCAGATTTATCACCCGATAAGAATTATTTGTTAGCGTAAGGTTCTACTTTTATAACCAAGGAGGTTTATATGCAAATTGAATATAAGGTGTCTAGTGTAACATACAGCTTTTTAAAAACACAAGTTTTGATCTCGTCTTTCAGATGGCATCCCCACGGTATTGTCTCCCTCTCAGCTGTTATCAATGTCTGCACCAACGGGACTCGATTTGTCGAACAATTTCCTGGAATTAATCGTTATCTCGCCACCTTGGATATGCATTTCAAACAACCCCTCCGGAGAGAACTTTTGTCGGCTTTCGGACTTGTTGGATCGTCCTTCAAGGCTCTCCTGACCGTACTGTCGGATGTGAACAAAGGAAAAGCAGTGGTTCTTGTGGTTGGCGGAGCAGAAGAAGCTTTGGAATGTCATCCAAATGTATTTAAATTGTGTTTGGAGAGAAGAAAAGGGTTCATTCGTTTGGCATTGGAATCTGGAGCGGATCTGGTGCCAGTGTACTCTTTTGGAGAGACGAGTACGTTCAGACAGGTCTGGAATCCAGTGGGATCTCGGTTGAGGGCGTTCCAAACCAAGGTCAAGGAGGTTGTGGGGCTAAGCCCGGTGATGGCATATGGTACAAATGTCATCCCTTTTGTTCCGGGGCTTGTCCCATTCCGAACGGAGGTTGTTTCAGTAGGTAAGAGGGGTTTTTTTTGTTTCTTTAATCTGAGACAATTTGGCTAATGTTCATATATTATTTTAGTTGGAACCCCAATCCCAGTAGAACGAAGTCCGAATCCAACGCGAGAACAGATCGATCAACTCCACAGGCTCTATAAATCTAAATTGAGCGAGCTGTTCGAGGCTCACAAGAGAAAATACGGTGTATCAGAAGATTCTCATCTCGAATTTTATTAAACTTTTCAACTTTCCATTAAATAAACTTCTAACTTCTTGTCCAGCAAGCCTTTATCAGGTCGAATTCCGATATATTTATACAGATATGTACAGATATTGAATATGTTTAATGGTGTTGAGGCCTCATTCGTCGGCTTCTCTTAGCTTGCAGTCTTCTTGTTGCGCTGAACAAAACATCCCGAACACAAGTGCATACACAATGGTCTAGAGGACGGGAAGAAGGCATCTCTAGGAGGATTCGGTAGTGACCTGTAGGGCATTCGTGGTTCTGATAACATTGTCGCTCTCGGTTGCAGGCTCAAATGTGATAATTAAAGAGAATCCGATGGATTTAGCGATAGTTTTGAATGTTTTTTGGGGTAATTTGTCTAAGATTTCATCGAAATGCAGGTTCTTACAAAGAACGACGAGAAATCTTGAGGTTCATGAATTTTACCATAAGGTACCGAAGATCTTCCATTTTGGAATAACTAAATTTCAACGAATGTGCATTTTATTTAAAATCTTATGGCGTTTGAGTGCAAACTAAAGGCATGGGCCTCTAAATGAATTCGCATTCAAATGACATGAAATTTGAAGTACGAAATGTACTTTCGCTATGGTTATTTCAAAATCAAGGATCCTAGGTTCTCTGTGGTAAAGGTTATGGGCTCAAAAGTCTTCCTCGCTTTTTGTGAGACCATATACTATACAAAACATCCTCCTTTGAGTGTTTTGCATTTGAATTTAGAAATTTTTTCTTTATCCATTACCTACAGTAGTCCCTTTGAAGGTAGAGTAATAATACAGCATCCCACAAACTTACGCCATCGTCGATCGTTGATCCCGAGGACCGCAGGCAGAAGTAGGAAGATCAGAACGGCGAATCGACTCCTCTCGCGCATACTCTAGCCACTGATTTGAGGGAAACAACAACAATAGAGATAATAGGTTTGGAACTTTTTGTCTTCTGGAATTAGAAACAAGTTTCTCTCCTCGAAAATCGAATCAAACAAAAAACCCGAGACTAATGGAAGGGGGGAATTACCCTGAAGATGGCCTTTCTTCATCAAGTTTTATGATTGTAAAAGTAACCAACTTCCGTAAATATTTATTTTACGTGAAGTTTTAAAATGTTTTGCACATCGTATGATGAGCCCCGTCGTATTTTTTTTACACCTCGCAATGAGTTTGGCGGAAACGGCTTTGAAATTGGTAAGAAGTCGAAAAATAAGGAACTCTACATCAAAAGGTAAACACATTGTAATACGGAAAACACACAAACCGCGCTCTTTTTATGTACAAACTCTTGTTACACTACTATTATACAAAAAACGCCCTGATTTGTTGATTATTGTTGGCATGTGATTAAAAAAATTATGTATACCCGGACGACTCGGCCCGAACTGTCAGTTCGGGCCGCCGGCATAAAAACAAATATTGAAAAATTTTGAAAACCTTCAAATGGTCGCATTGGATCGGTTTGCTAGTCATCGTTTTAGACATAAATAAATAGACTTTTTTATTTTTGTTATTTAAAATTAATAAAAAGAAAGACGATATCTTAGACCTTACACATTATATTCGCCCATAGCAGAGACTAGCAAAGAAAGACTGATTAAACAACGCGAGATTCTCATTTCAAGGATTGTTTTCGAATATTTTACAGACATTTGGATGTGATTGTAATCATTACATTTTCCTCATTTTCCTCGCTCTTCTTCGCAAACAACAGACTCCGGGATTGCATTGGATGTAGCCTTGGCCACAAGAACAGCCTTGATTCGAATTTGAGGGAGGATTTATGGTCAGGCAGATGGTGGTTGGAGCTTGTTGTTGCATCGAATCGAATTGTTGCATACAAGCGGGCTGACAAGTGGGCTGGCATTGGGGCATACATTGCATCACGGGCATTGGCTGAAAAAATAACAATACACAGTTACTGGGAATCTTAAGATCATCAAAATTGAAATTAGGTCCTTAGAATTGTGTAAAATAATCAATTTATCAAAAAAAACTTGGCCAAAGATCCTAAAAATGTGTGAAAGCTTTGAAGTTACACGCTATAAACTGCTCGCTTACTCTTCGAACTTTCACAATTCTTTGATATCGCCACCCTGTTTCGACTTTACACTTATTTTTTAAACGTAAAACCTCAAAGATATGGCTTGGGAATTGAACCCTCGATCTTTGGAATTCAAAACAAACGCGCTACCACTGAGCTAATCTAACACTGGCAACAAGGACGCTCTTTAGAGAGGTTTTGGCGGGGTTTTTGAATTTTAAAGTCTAAGGGCCTTTTTTAATCTGTTCTACAATATAAAATTCTTCTTACCGCGCACATCTGCATGCAAGGTGCTTGCGTCGTTGTAATAATCGGTTGCAAAATGACCGGAGGCATTTCACTGGTAGTCATGGGAGGTGCACAAAGTTGGATGCAGTTTGATGTACATGATTGCATACACATATTATTGTTGTTGCAACTTTGCTGACATTGTTGTTGACATGGCTGCATACAAATCATTTGAGGTTGTTGTGTGCAAGAGGGCGAACAAATTGGTTGGCATTGTTGAGGGCATTGCTGAGCGGGTGCAGGGAGAATGGGCTGAATTTGGATGATGCAACTGGGCGAGCAGGAAGGTTGACATTGCTGAGGACATTGTTGCACTTGTTGCATGCATTGCGGAGTACATGAAGGCTGACATTGTTGCGGACATTGCTGCATTTGTTGCATACATTGTGGTTGGCAAGCGGGCTGACATTGCTGCGGACAATATTGCTGTTGATTATTGTTACGATCATTACGATCATTGGACATAATGACAACTTGAATACTCAAATCTTTTGCTTGTTCCATACAGGCATTCTCACAACTTGGTTGACATTGTTGAACACATTTACTGTTATCGCGACAGGTACTTTGACAAGACGGTTGACACGCTGATTGACAGATCTGTTGTTGTTGGACACATTGACTGGAACAGGCGGGCTGACACATTTGCGGGCATTGTTGCGTGGCTGGCATGTAGTTGCGCTGGAAAAAAACAGACGTTAAAGGATTGTCAATTTTTACTGTGCTTTTGGCTATGAAAAAGGATGACAAATGGCAAACAATAAGACCTAACCTAAAACACTTACCTTGCGCTTTACAAAAACTATCAAGATTTTTGGTCGAAAAATTTAGATTTCTATTTTTTAATATGAAAAATTGAGGAAAAAATATTTTTTGCGAAGAGAAATTATATTATACATGGCCTTACCTGAACAGCTTGTTGGACACAAGATTGAACACAAGCTGGCTGACACATGGCCATGCATTGTCGATCATTTTGACAATTATTCTGACAACTTGGTTGACATGCTTGATCACACATTTGTTGCTGTTGTAGACATTGTGGAGTACATTGAGGCTGACAGGCAGGTTGGCATTGGGATTGACTCTAAACAAAAAATATTGTAAATTTTATTATCAGCAGACAAGATGAAATATTTTTTTATATACCTGCTGCCTTTCCTGTGGTTGAATATAAATATTTATGCATTGTGGGTCGCATTGTGGTTCGCACTGAGGCATACATCTTTGTCGTTGCTGCTGCTGTTGCGGCTGAACAACAACAATCTGTGCTCTTTGTGCTTGGATACATTGAGGTTCACAAGCGGGTTGACACGCCGGAGCACATTGCTGCTGATTCTGTTGAGGAGCCTGCAACACAATCACTTGCGGCTGTTGTTGTTGCTGCTGTTGACAGGAATTGCATTGAACTTGGTATTGCAAAGGCCCACAACCACATTGGTCGGCCATCTGCTGGGTCCGCTGGCAATTACACCCACTCTGTTGGGAGGATTGGCATCCACATTGCGATTGCTGCATTCCAGCACAATCACATTGCTGAACCTCGATTCTTAATCGAATACAATCACAAGAAGAGGGTCGTTCAGTAACAGGAACAATGGGCATTGGCATTGGAATCAATGGTTGCTGGGCTTGGCAGCAGACCATCGGGGTAGGGTAACAACACGCCATCTGACGCTTAGCTCGGACCACAACGGAAGTCTCATTTCGAGAATCTGGAGGCGTCTGAAAATGATCTTTAGGACCTTTGAAAGCTATTTGTAATAAAAGGTCAAAGAGAGCAAAATGTGTGTGACGCATAGATTTCGATGAAATTTAGAGCAAAACGAGACTTGCTAAGAAAGAGATCTCAAGCATGGGATTTTTTGATCAGGAAAGACACTACATTAAAGCATGGTCGAAAAAAACAACTCAAAAGATTATCAATTTTTGGATTAATCAAGTTAGCATCATTTTTTTTGCTAATCTTTAGCAGTCTAGAATATCTTCATCAGTCAATTGTGCCAGCAAAATAGATCACAAAGTATGTACTTACCTCTGTTTTATTTTCTGCCCCAAATACCAGCAATTGCGAATTTGTTACCAATCCCAGCATAAACAGTAGCCGCAGCATGGTGATCAGCCTGAAATTGCCAAAGTACTCCAATAAATTTAGAATAAAAACATTCAAACACGCATCGACCTTTCAACACAATACTAAAACAATACAGAAATCCCCGTTACTCAACCTCTGTGTATCCAGTAACTTAATATCCCAATTCTTAATATACTATCCAGTTATCGCGAATACCCCTCGTATTTAACGTGCATATCTATTTGCCTATCTCATCGCAAATTAAAGTCTGATCAATCATCTCGAGATCCCGCACTTGATATGATTACTTTTAGTGAAGGTAATCCGAGTAGAGTATCATAAAAAGTAGCCGAAAGATCTGAGCGATCTGCGGACATTACAGGCTCGCTAGATTGACGTGAATAAAAAGTCGAAATCAATATCGCAAAATGCTTGTATCCGATATTGTGTTAGCCGATAGTTGGTAAAAACGAAGGAGGAAGAAATCATTTTTAAATAAAAAACAGTAAATAAAATACTGTAGCGAGGTGATGTCGTATTTTACAAAGAATACCTTGATTAATTTTGTCAGGTCTAGGACAGGTACGAGATTCTCGGTTTTGTCACCACCAAAAAAATTTAATTGCCAAAAATTTACATTTTTTCCAGACGATGCCTCATACAGGTCTTGACGAATAACCATTTTTTTCTTGCCAAATCTTTTTTTTCAATACTTAGGACCTGCCTGCAAAACAGTAACTAAAGCCTTCAGGATCTTTTACCTGCATCAAACAGCTACGCAAAATTTGAAGAAACTCTGAGAGTTCAAATCAACAAACTTCTAATGCTGAAGTTAATACAACTAATTCCACTGTAACCCACGTAGCTCAACGTCATCATCCCCACATTTTTTACAACCAAATCTTTTTCCTTCCGCCATTCTCTCTCCGCCGCAGCGCAAGGTTCAAGGGCCGCGCATTAATTTCCTCCTCAAAAAAAAGAGGAAGAGAAAAAGAGCACCGGGGTCATCGAACAATAAGTAGAAAGGGCTTCATTTCTTCCCTGAGGGCCTCGAGAAGGTGCGGGCAGTGTAAGCTAAAACAAATCAAGCAAAATGGGGAAAGGGGATCATGAACAAAAAGAATTTGGAGCCGCCCGAGACTATCCGATTTCCGTACAGTGATCTTCACGTTTGGGTCAAGAATCTTTTGCTTCGAAAAGTGAGTAAAGTGAAGCGAAAAGAGTGGACAATAACCGAAGAAAACGAGAAAATGATAGCTCGGGAGGAGGAGTGGACACAACTCCGTGGGAATTTCTAGAAATCGTTTCAAAAGTTGTTCAATTTGTAGTTTTGCAAGTTATCTATTTGACGGATTTGTTGAGTAGAAAAAAATCAGTCTATGAAATCAAATGTCACGTTAACTACAGTAATTTCAAAGTTTACGGTAGGTGTAGATCAATAGACAGGCTGAGCATTGACGAAAATGGCTCACGCTCGTTTTTCTATGGGATACAGGAGAAAGTGTAATAATAGCCTCTGATAGTTCAAAACCATAGAAAATGGTGCCTATCTGTTGAACCTAACAGGGGGAGATTATTCAAAAATGGCAATCTAGTTCTGGAAATTTTTTATGGGCTATCGCAAAGACGAAGAGTTCTAAAAATTATTTGCAACATCTATAGTGCCCCTCAAATACCTCAGTAGATGATAAGTTCTCCGTTAAAATATAGGAGATACTGATCAAGTAAAAGAAAGAGTTTGGAATTTGAATAAACATCGAATTATCGCGCTTATGGCAGTCCAAACCCATAAATCGTCATTATACTCATTATTACTCTATGGAGTTCTCTACAAACTCTGTAACAACATAAAAAACGAAGAGATAAAAAAATAATTTCAAAAATTTATTGAACGCCAGCCCTTGAATGGCCACCAGCCAATCGTCTTCTAAGCCCGTAATCGCTATACTCATCATATCCCTTCCAATACTCCGCAATTCCTCCACCAACATAAAAACTACCGTCTTTCTTTCCTTTCTGGTTTCAGCCGACTCCGCCGCCTTTGATCGCTCGCCTACCAAAATACGAAACTCAAACAACTCAATCATAACTCGATTATTTGATCAGAACCCTGAATTTGTCCCAAACCCACCGAACTGTGGGCCCAGCGACGGGGTGGAAGCGCGGCCATAAGGACGGTCTCGAGTGGCCGACAGATAAACGGGTCAGCCGATTATTTGCGGTCATCGCTAAGACAAAAAACGGAAGTTATTAAAGAGCGGGGCTGAAGATCAAGCCCTGGAGATGAGGAAAGGAATGGGGACGAGGAAATGTGTTGAGTCACATATTATAATACTTTCGACAAAAACAAAAGAAATTGGGCGGAGAATGGGTACAAAAATGAGCTGAATGAACCTGAGCTAGACAAATTTAAGTAGGAAATGGATTGGTAGGTTACCGTAATAACAATTGTTAAGCATTGTGTTAAAATGATAACATTAATCTTCATTCCAAAAATTATGATTTTTTTATTCAAATTAGAAAAAATAAACCGCCTCTCTTAATTTTATAATCCTCGTTCAAAGAAAAAATTGAAATTCTCCGCGATACCTCCGAAACCTAATCTTTTCAACCATCAAACTACAATTTCTCCAACCTTTTTTTCCAATTCCTGTCATCAATTCCAAGCACAGAATCAATTTTAATTTCTTAATCATCTCCTCTAAAGTCAGACGGATTAGCACGGAGATTGTTGTGTATAATAAGCTCCATTCTCATGAATTTCATCCACCACTACAAGAATTGCGGAGCATTATCCTACACGAGCATATACTACAGAATCGTGGCCAAAAACAAGCGGAATGTATGATTATTTCCGAGGTTTATTGTAATTATTCTTTAACAGAATATGCAAAAACAGTGGGAGTAAGTCATTTGTTTTGTATTAGAAGGATTGGACAAAATTTGATCAGAAAACCAAAAGACAATCAAAAAGAGACCAAGAGAAGGTAAAATAATATAAAATGTTATGCAAGACCACATAGAAAAGCACACAGAGTGAAGGCAATTGCTCTAAACTACCATTATATTCACAAAAACATGGCAAACTGCAACGAGTTCTTGTCTTCTTAAAACCAAAACAACATTATCCATAATTAACAGACCAAAAACACAATATTTATGCGATTTATCCAAAAAATTATATTGTAATTGTGGTTTCGACTCCCAAATCAAAAAAAAACAATATAGATAATTCAAATTGACCATCTACCATCCAATTTTAGTTTAGTCCAATTCCACAATGTCGACTTCCTTCTTTTGTTCAGTAATATCCCTGTACATTTCTTCCACTTTTTCAGCCAGATCCGATTGTTCCCTGGCTTTCTTCAACTCTTCTTTTATGGCACTCGAATATTTGTTGTATAAATTTTGGATTTGTTCCACAGATTTGGTCGCCAAGATTTTGGAAACGGTCTCGGAATCTCCCGAGTACCTGATCAGCACTAAAAATAATCAAAATCAATTAAAAATTGCTGCAACTCACATCTCAGCGCGATATTTTGTTCTTTTTTGGTCCAATTTTCCCTGAGGCGTGGTTTGGGCTTCTTTTTGCTCGTATATTTCCGATAAGTGTTCAAATTAATCGAGCTGGCCAAATATTTCACAGCTCTCATCGAAGTTTGCTCCTGTTGAGCGGCTTTCAAACGCATTTCGCGGGCTTCGGATTGACGTTTACTAAAAAAATTATATTATACTGAAGACAAATGGTAAAAAAGCCTAAAACATGAAGGAAAAAATATTGTAAATGAACTCATACTTCCTAACAGTCGTGAATTCCCGCCTAAGCGTCACTCGATCTCCATGTAAAAAGAGTTCTGTGAATTTGTCGGCCATTCTCCGAGCATCTTCTTCATATCTGAGAGCTGCTCTCCGTTCGCTCCTATCAACTGGGCGGTCATAATTGAACTCTCTAAAAGACACAAAACTTCACTAGAAACACAAATGATAGCAAAAAAATTTTGATATTACACTAGACACTTACTCAAAAAATCGTTTGCAACTCATACATTGCATCTCGTTATTGATTTGGTGAAGCTGAGAGAATGCTCCACAGTTGTCACAGATACTCTCAACGTCTTTCTCTGATTCAAAATGTCCATTCACATCATCAATCGAGCCCATACTTCCTAATGGTTTCGTGGCTTCAGCGAGACCTCCAATTTTGTAACTGATCATCTTAACTTTGTAATAATGTTCAATCAGACTTCTCATTGACTTGTATGCCATCTGAAAATGTTTATCGGTCAATGCACTCTCATAATCCGGGTATTTTTAATTCATACCTGAAAATTCAAAATCTCTCGAAAATACACTTACAATTTTATGGATTTTCCCAAAATTCTTTCCATAAGTAGCATAAAGTCCATTGAAGATATATCTATCATTATCACTCCATTGTTCTTGTAATAACGCTGACTCTTTAGCTTGTTTCATGGCTTTCTCTTTATCAAACTCGTTCATGTATAACGCGTACATAGCCTAAAAAAACATGTTAAACTAGGCAAAAAATCACATACTCTCTCAGGTGGAAGTCCAAACTTCTCATACGTGTCGACACAAAACTTCTCCAGTTCTTCTGGTGTCATTTTTTCCTCATCCATCTTCCATACACAAGTTTCTCTTTCTGGACTTGTCGATGGACCTTCTCGAGGACCCTCGATTGGCATGGTGACTTGACATCGCTCTCCCAATTGGATAAACCGATGAATAACCTTGTTGTTGGTCGCATCTAAAAACTTTTCATTGGTAACTGACAGTAACTTCTATTATTCATGACTGTAAACTTAAGAAAAAAGGAAAACAAATAGAGGGGTGAAATGCGTATTTCACCCAATTCGCGCCCCCTCAAAGACTCTCTATGCGTTTAAGGACAATAACTTATATTATCCATGACGAAAAAAATTTTGCTGTGCCCAAAAGAATTTCAAAGATGAAAACAGATACTACGATCATTGGAAAACAGCATTCAGCCCTCAATCGCTATTCTATAAATTACAAGTCTTATACCTAAAGAGCAAGAACAACCAATACAAAAAATTTCCCTTACCATCATGAACAATTCGTTTTCTCTCCGGGAACGATGATCTTGTTATTCTGGACGACGTTCCAGGCTTGTTAGTGGTGACCAGTCGAACCTGCGGTCTGGGAATCGGCTTCTTCGTTTGTGGCACCGATACCTTTTTCTGCGGCGGAGCAGGTGGTGGCGGGGGATTCTTGGCTGTCCGTTGAGGTTGTCGTCGCACCGACGAAGCCCGCGTTACTCCCGACATCTTGAAGTCGGCGTTGATTCAACCGTATCTTCACCAAAATCTACTTGACCGTCCGAAAAAACGCGTTTTTTTGTTTGTGACATTTCGCTAACGGATTTTTGGACGAAATGCCAACTATTGAATTTTTGACACTTTTCGAGGAAAAAATATTTCGTGAGGACAAAATTACATTATGTTGAGTTTATTGAATAAATAAATAAACGCGCAGATCATGCCAGAATGAGAAGTTGTACATCCATGAGATTATTTCCTGTTTTCCCCGTTTTGACCAAGCGATCGCCGCCCAAAAAGTTGCTCCAAAACTCATAGGAGTTTTTGTTGTCTAGACAGAACTCGATCTCGTTTTCATCGCAGCCCTCGGCAGTGATATCTTCGGAGCAAATGTAGGCTCCAGTCGCGTCGGTGGGTCCATCCTGACCATCCGATCCGAGGCTCATGAAGACGAATCTCTTTTCTTGCGGCATTTTGGACTTTTTGAGGTAGTAAAGGAAGGCCAGGACCATCTCTTGATTCCTTCCGCCCTTGGGGTTATCTTTTTCGAGGATCTTTGGGAAGGATACTGTAGTTTCTCCACCGTATAATAGGGCCAACGACGCTCCTCCAGGTTGAATTTTGAGATTAAATTGCCCGAATGGAGGCTTCATCTCGCTGCCTTTGTCCCACTTCTCCACAAATTCCGCAAATTTCTCTCCAACTTTTTTTGCATTCCCCTCCAAAGCATGATTTACAATGACTGTTGGGATCCCTTGTCCTTCTAAATTGCTCTTTATCGATTGTAGAAGTAGTTGGTTGTCCGAAATGAGCTCGTTTTGTATTTGAATTCCTTCGTCTGGAAGGATTTTCTCTGGTTTTCGGAGAGCTTCTCGAACATTTGATGGGAGTTGATCCCAAAGACCTCGAGTATCAAGGATTCTGGCTGCTTCTGTGAGGTTTCGGCTTTGTAGAACTGTAGGGCCACTGCCGACTTTTTCAATTTCTCCACCGACAATATCTGACATGATCAAGGAGATGCCCTAAAGTAATGTAAACATTAGTGGTAAATCGATCCATGTCGGGTCAGGTGGTAAACTCCTGGTCTTTGATTCTATAGGACGTAGTTTTACCTTAGCTGGCCCCAATTTCCTCGCTAATCCACCTCCTTTGACCTCGGATAACGCTATCCGCACAGTATTCATTTCTTTGATATCCAATCCATTTGAAGCCATCAGTCTTACTGTTTGATACTTATCTTCCAGAGTTATACCACTTACTGGAGCACTTAGCAAGGCCGATGCGCCACCTGGAATTTCGTCTTAGTCGTCATTTTCAAGTTTATACATAGTCTTTCTCGTGACGTAGAGAATTTCATTGCTTATATTCTCGAAGCTTTACCTGATATGAGAAATAGGAAGATCTTTTCGGCTTTATTATCGCAGTTTTCAATGAATTTGATGATTTCTTGTGTGTTATTGAGGGAGTCTTGATCTGGTAAATTGTCCTTGGCACCTTGAAGAAATCGGGTTTTTAAACCGGGCGATACTCTGAAAATTTTGAAGTTCAATGTCTTCTATGCGTTCTCTAATAATTATATTTGCTGGTTTTGACCTCTCGAAATTGAGCTAATTGTTTTGAACAGTTCAAAGTTCAAAAAGGTTATTTGGCGGCTTTTGGCATTATGTTGCAAGTGCCCTAACTGTTCTTTGATTACGACATAGAGTCGCGTATTGCCTATGTGTGTGTTTAACCGAGTCTTTGAGTAAAATACGAAGAATTATGCCTGCTTGATGCATTTCTGATTTAGCAAACCGATTTTATTTACTTTGTGCCGTTTGGAACCGCAGCGATCCCCTCATGCACATGCCCTCCAAGGACATGTTCCGCGCCGACGATCATGTCATGTGCTGCCTTGCCCACTCCGACCAATTTCACGTTATTATTGAGCTGATAAGTGCAATTGCGGACTCGTAAAACATCTCCATTTAGAATCAGAGCCTGCAAAAAAGAAAGTCAGGCGCTTTTTTGCATAAAAACCAAAAACTTTCCAAAATTCATGTTTTTTTGTTTTCCAAATTAATCAAAATGTCTGAACCAATAAAAAGAAAAGACAAAATATTGTAAATTAAAGTCGAATCGGAAGATAATAACAATGATGAATGAGGTTAAAAGGTAAATGTAACTTTACAGCAAAAAATCAAAAAGTAATGTGTATGATTGTTAAATTACTTGATATCAATGAAATTTTAACTTGATATTGATACTGTAGATGTGCTTTTAAATATGTTTACAAGTACTTTTAGAACGTCAAAAAAAAAATTTTTTGAAAAAGTGCAAAAAAAAAGAAATTTCAGATGGTTTAACAATGGACAAAAAAATTCATAGTAAAATTTCTGCAATTACTTACTTTTTTGACCACATTTGTTGGGGACGCTTCCACCAGGACTTGACGAAAAGCCTGTAAACAATTCTGAGCCATTTGATTCATCATCGCGGGCCGTTTCTTTTTCTCCAAACGGGTAAAAATTGACATGGGGCCACTTTTTTTAATCGGGAAACCCACCGCACTTGAGTGGAAAACACAATCAACACCCTCCAAGTGGGAGAATATTTATTTCAGGGGCGAAATTATCGATATCTGTTGATTGTTTACGTTTATGTAACTATAACGAGCTTATTTCCACTTTTCTCCGCTTCCTTCCTTTCGCCTTTTTTTGCTTTGTTTTTCTCTTCTTGCGTTCTCAGGTCCCAATGATAAGATCGATCGATTGCATCATCTCGATGCCGCTCCACTCCACCGATCCGAGTAGAACGGGCGTTGATGGGGCGCATAGTAAAAGGGTGGGACGGGAGAGGAGTGCTGGAGCTTGGCGACAATCTCCGTTTTCCAGCGACGCATCGACAGACTGGTCCGTTTGGGGTCGGGCTGGGTGGGTGGGGAGGGATCTGAAGGAGCTGATTCATCATATAATATATTATACTTGAAATAAAAACATATATTTTTGTATATTACACATGATCTACGATTTTTTTGATATTAACCTTGAGATAACATGCGTTTTGTCTTAAAGAATAAATCAAACCGTCTCTAACATTAAGTTTGATCTCAGGTGTTTTCGACCTATCTATTGCCTGTTTGCACAGCTTTGTTTATTTTTTTCTCGATAATTTGGGGTTTATTTTCAATGTTCTCCAGAAGCCTTGGTCAAACTGAATTTTTCATAATATTTGCGAATACCGTAAACAAAAATGTGTCAAAAGGTTTTGGAAATTCAAAATGAACCAATAAAACAAGTGTCAAATTAGTGCTTTTTTTGGGATTAAGAGGGAGAATATTTCTGCCAAATTTGAAGGGAAATCTGAAGGTCACACCTTGAGTAATTTCGTTTTTTTCACCGCTTACAAAAATTGCGTCATCATTTTGAAAATCAAAAAAGTCAGTTTAAAAGGACCTATTTATAACCGTGCATGATCATTTTACAACAATTTACCAGTGGTTTTAATTACTTTTTCCGTCCAAATTTCTCATCTTTCTTGTGCAAAAGTGCTTACAGTACTCGTTTAACACCCATTATCATTTCATTTCCCCCCGCGAACCTGACATTCCCCACTTCTAATTACTCTATTAATTCTCTCAATTTTGCGTTATTTTCCATGATTTATGTCACTTACTTTTCGTTTTCTTTACTCCGTTTGTCAACGAGAATTTCCTTCGGGCATTCTCAGCATTTCTCTTCGTTTGTCCGGCCTGGATCCGCTCCTGCAAAAGGACAGTGTTATATGTACTGTAATATTGTATTTTATATGGGAGAATCTGTTTTCAAGTCCATTTTTGTTTTTTCGCTTCAGGGAAATGATTGATTTTCTGATCAATTCTCTAGAAAGATATGATTTGGTTCCTACAAAAGATGATGTCAAGCTCCTTTTTAGTCTACGAATTAATGGTTAATAACTAGTAAAGTATAATAACTATGTAGTAAAGTATATTTTGGGAAGAGAACTGTTTCAAATGCAAGTGTTATTTTTTGATAAAATTTGCCGAAAATTAAGATTACAACCTCCTAATTTTTAAAGCGCTGCAAACCTTGCGGGAAATTGATGACGAAAGTCTGCAAAAAATATAAATTTTTTTGGGGTTCGGCGCCAAAAATGCACGGTGCATTTTTGTTTATTTTTTTGCGGCCGTCGCCGCGATTTTCCGTTTTTACCCAAGCGACATGCACTTTTGGGCGACCGCACCCGCGCGACATCAGCGATAAAATTCTACGGACTTTATGGCGCGAGTAGTACACAAAATTTAAAGAAAATTGATAAGTCGCACTTGGAACACTTTTACCAAAGCACCCCTATTTCCTCTATTCTCACTCGAGTTTGGAATAAAATATTACTCTTTTTACATGAGATACTCTCTGTTTTATCTCATTTTTATTTTAATCCTTTTTCTCTCTCCAATCTTACCTGACACTTCCTTATAGGCGAAAGCATCTGAACCAGCTCTTCATTTCTCTGAATCTGAGCCATTTCCAGCTCTCTCGAGTATTTTGGCGACTGCTGGGGAGTATAGTGACAATCATCGTTGTCCATTTCCTGATTCTGATAGTAATAGGCGTTCAGATTGACATCCGAATAGTTGTAAACACTTGTCTGGGGCTCGTAGTAATTGACAGATGGATATTCCGCGTAATACGAGTAGGTCGTCATGTTGGCAATAAAAGTTTTGATCAAAATACGACTCTCCGAACTACTGTAGCTTCCTCAAACCTTAGTAATAATGATAGTACTCTCTAACAAACAGCTTAAATAAGTTTTATTCCAAATTGAATAGTAATCTTTACAAGCCGACCTTAAATAGAAGCAGTAATCGGCGCTCGCAACAGTGCGGAGTACCAAACTTGTGATTATTATCTGTGCAAATGTTGCCTTTTCTTTAGGTGACTGCAGAGTTAATTGCCCTCAGGCACCGGCCGAACGGCGCCATTACATTTTTTCTGGGTATCATAAACCGCCGATAAGACCGTAATTTTAGAAACAAAGTGGTCGAAGTCGGCCATTGATAACTTGAAAACCGCGAGTTTACTTTGTAAAATACAGTGTCTGATTACTGCGTGAAAGATGTATGACTTGTTTTTTGCGTTGTAATTTATGTGTTTGTCAAAAAATTGGTCTGCTTTGGAAGAAAACGTGCGATTCGGACTGATGAGATCGGATTGACAGGAAGCGGACGATCAAAGCAAGTTATCAAAGGGGTCATTTCAGATATCGGGTACTAATGGACAAAGTTTGAAGGATGATACAGAGGAGAGGTCTCTTTTGGGGGTGTTCCGGCTATTTTTAGTATGGTTTGAGTTGTCTTTTGGACTTAATTGGTTCAGAATTAATAGGTGTTCCCAATTGTGTGTATCAGGTTTACTAATTTTTGTAGGGGAATATCTTGGCGTTCCATGCAAAAATGTGGCCCGAAATTTTGGCACTCTTTGGTGTTTTCTGAATTTACCGAGTGTGAACCTTAAAGGGCCAGAACAGCTACTTTTGAATTGCGCGTTCTACGGCGTGTGAAACTAAATGTCAAAGAAGTTTTTTTGTCCTGCAGCGAAAAAAGGCGGCAGAGTAGTTGCAAACAGTACAATAATTATTAGCAAGCATGTAGAATGTCGCCATTATTTTTTTCCGTTGTTATTGGTACAGTAGACGAAAACTTTTTGGACATTTAGTTTCCACGCCGTAAAAAGCGCAATTTAAAAGTAGCTGTAAGCTGTACTGTCCTTTTAAACACTTTTCTTGAGATTTTGTAAATATTACATTAATTGCTTTCTTTATTCCTCAGCGGTTTTAAAAGAGCAATGTCTATAATCGTAGCATTCTATCATAGGAAACTAAACTTTTTAAATGAACTTCATCAACTTTGCTTGTTTCATTTTTCATTTGTATCTTCCGCTACAATACCATGATGCTGCCCATGTGATTTCCATTTGTTTTAGTAGTCTTAATAGCCCTCTCTTCTTTTATCGCTTCAAACTCTAACAATAAGTCTTTTTGTTTGTAGTTATATATCATCAGAACAAACCTTACGCTACAACAAACAAAGATTCTGTAAAGTTCGGATTTTTATCAAAACACAAATGTTCTGAAATTAATATTATATTTGCTTACTTTTGGCATGAATATAATCTAAAAAATGCCTCAAGGCTGTAATCTATCATCTCCACAATTCTTTTGCAGGCAAAAAATGGAAAGTTCAGTACGAAAACAAAGCTTTGCATATGATTATCGTTCAAGGAAAACAGAATAATGAAAAAATAAGGAAATATTTACTCAGCAAAGAATTTTTCCCAAGACCTACGCAAATTTTGCTTTAACTATTTTTTAAACTAAATTTGAGTATATTTACGAAATTTTTATAATTCGATAAAAATATTGTATTTGAACTCTTTTTGCAAATATTTTAACGTTGTATTAATTTCTGATTTAAATACGCTTCAGAAAAGTTTGAATCATTTTTAAAATTTTTTTTATTCAAAATAATTCAAAAGATTGGTAAAAATTAGGAATTGATACTAAAACTTGCCCGGTCAGCCTAATTCTTTACGTTATCCAAAACTCGATATATAAAATATCGCCTTGATCGTTTGACCGGTCAAACTCGTTTACATATTCCAAATTTCAAAAATTTTTAAAATTTCTAAAAATAAAGTAGGGATAAAAGTCCGCAGAGCACTTGAAAATCACGTGATTTCGCGTTTTTTGCAAAAAATTTTACGATCCAAAAGGCCAAAAAGGGTAGTGTAATAGATTTGTTTTATCGTCTTATCGCCGTCCCCAATCGTTCTGTGAACCAAACAAAACTTTTTGTCTTTCTTTGTCCCTTCAATTTTTTCTTTTTCTCTTTTTTTCTCTTCAAATTACAGTGTCTTTCTGGTCATTAGAGATTGAAGAATTCGGAGTTTAAATTTCGCCGAAAGAGGAAGTTTTTTTAGTGTTGGATTTGAACTTTTACCCTTAGGCAATTATGAAAAAAGTATGGTAAAAACGAGAGAGAAAGAACGTTGAGATATTAATGATGTGAATTTGTGTAAAAAAGGGATTTTTTAATGATTTTGCAGGGAGATGCAGAACATGGTGAATACTTGCACTACAAAAGGAAACATTTTGTTCAATATATTGTAAATTGTAACAGAAAATAATTGTAAAAATTTGCCTTTTTGAATTGTTTGATATCAGATTTTGTGCAGAAAATGGAAGTGGACTTTTTGCACAATAAACTCTTAATTCTTTTGTAATTTCGAAGACTAATGCCAAGTCATAGACTACAGAGATAAATTCAAAAGGAATGGAAGTAACAAAGACATTGTGCATGCAACATTTCCCTCTTGAGCAAACATTTACAATTAGACTCCTGAACTCGACCAATCTCTGACCCTGAATGTAAATCATATGTTTTAAAACAGTTCGGGGCCCTTTTTACATGGCGCTTTTGGGAGAGATGCAACGTCAGATTAGGGGAGAAGATATCGGGTAAAGCATACTCCAAGAGCTTGCGATTTACATCCGGTATGCAAATAATATTTATTGATTGAAAAAAATCTTGCAAAAAAGAGCGTTGGTTCAACGAAAATTTTAATAAATTTACAAATATGTGCAAAAATCAGATTTTGATGAAACTTGGCTCAAATTAAGCTTACAGTTTCCGAAGACATGCAAGAAGATGGGGCAAAAGACATTTCTCTCTGTTTTTCCTCATTTCCCATCATCTCTTTTCTGCAAATATAGTTGAATATGTTGGCTGCGGTTGCATGGTATAATCTAAGATTTTTAGTGATAGATATGTGAGCCATCTAGAACACATGCGAAATTGGGGCAAAATCTATGCATACAAACTTGATCAATTCGTATTTTATTATAATATCATATTTCACATGGGTCCTGGCATAAATATAACTTCAAAATATGACCAACAAATATTTCCAGCTGTAAATGACTACATATAAATTTTTTTAATTGAAAAGAAACCCATTTGATAACTCCTTCTTTGGTAGTTTCCATCCCAATCAAATTTCGACAGGTTTCCCATTGATTTCACGTGTTTTGATCTAATCTCTGTTCCGTGCCCACTCGTACCAATCTCTCTATCTACATTACCATGTTAATCCTGCCTCTCTGTTACCTCGATGTTCATTAAAAGCTACATTTCCGATGTGATCTTTATGCAAAATGCGCTCCAAAGTTCAGTCAAAGAACATGTTGTACATTCTCGGGCGTTTCCCTCTTTTTTTGCTCTTTTGTTCCTCAAAATTCACGTGTCCGCCGTGTGGCTCCGCACATTGTACTCCCACCAGCTGCTATTCGATCAAATCTCGGGCCGAATCTCACATGACTTTACTGTTCCGCGGCCTGTTTACGTCCCAACGGACTTACGAAAACGTGGGGAACTCATTAAGGACTCACTAATAAACAGGAACTCACACAAAAGTTATGAAAGTTGCTTCAAATATAGACTTGATAACACTCTAATTTATTAAGTTTTCTCTTTTTTTGGAATCCAATAAAACGGAGAGAGTGCCTACAAGATACGTCGCGAGACACGTTACACAATGCCCTTGATGGCTGCTTAAAGAAGCAGGCGATGCGACGCCGATAAGCCCGCTTTGAGACGTTTCTTGGAAGGTTGCCACGCTGCGCTTTGGGTTATGTAACTTGGCTGCAACAAAGAGTTGAACGATAAAATCTTTTCTCCAGATAGCTTGGCAAACATGGTAAATATTCGTATCTTATCAAGCCGCGTGCAATTTTTGCTATGCCATAAACAAGAGAGCGAAGGGCAGGGATGTTTACCATATGAAAAGTTTACTTTTCTGTCAGCGAATTCCTGGTCATTTGGAGTCGCGGTTCGGAAGGGCGACCTGCCCTATGCACCAACCCTAGATTAGAGATACACTGATCAATTTGAGAGTCCAAAGAACACTGACTCTCACGCATAAGGCCGGACTGAACATATTTTTCTACAAGTGTCTGTAAGCGAGCATTCAGATCAATGAGAACGGCAGAGAAATCATACGGAATGCATTGAGAAGTCTGGAAGTTGATAAAAACGGCGGCCAACCACCCTGGTGTCGGTATCCCCCTCTTTCTTTTTGTCTATTCGTCTGCAAACTCTCCGCTTTTCCCAATGAATCCATCTCACTTTGCCGTAACACGCCTCGCCTCTCTCCGCGGAGAGGCGGTCCAGCCGGCTGGGTTGGTGGGGCGCCTATAAAAGCCCGGCCGCACACCCCATTCTCTTCAGCCGTAAGGCTTTGGGAAGACCATGACCTGGTGAGTAGATCGTGGAATTCTCTCTCTTTAATTCCCCAGGAACTTTCGAGAAAATCACTTTAAAATTCGCTTTTACGCATCGTATTTCGAACAATCCATAAAAGGCAAAAGTTGTACACAAAACATTCGAAAGTTAATTGCACACGGAGAGAGGCGAAATTTGAATAAATTAAGTGATCGGCAAAGTGTTAGGAGCAAAAGTTAGGATGTAGATGATGAGAAAATTGGCATAGAATGGTATTACAATAGGTCTAGACATCATTACATAGGGTCTAGTTGGAAATCTGAGATTCTGAGGGAAGCCGGTTAGACTAGTTAGAATTGTAGATTGAGAGTCTCGCATTACTTCTAGACATTTCTAAGGCACTACAGAACATTTGCCTTCTCTTATTTCAAGTCTTATCACTTCCTTATGGACGTCATAACCCTAACTAAGTTAAATCTGTGTCAAACTTCGTTGTATTAAAATCTTATCTGTTGAATTTTTATTATAATTGGTGAAATAATCCAAATTGTCAGTTTGTACTACTAATAGTTTGTTATCTTCTCCTTCAAACCTACTTATATACAGTTCAATTCTTTTAAAAAGCCTTAAGTCTTTTTTGAAACAATTTTATAGAATGTTTTTGTATTTTAAAATAGTTGGCATTACACTTTGTCGTGTTTAAATGACATTATCCTTCAAAAATTCTCTGACCTCTTTAGAATCTCGAACTTACCCTTGCTCTCAGCTCTCTTCAACGCTCTACAGCTAAACTTTCACTTCATCAACAAGCATCAGCTTTGTTCAACGAAACATCAACGACTCAACTGTCCTTTGGCTACTACTTCTTTACATCACAACACTTTCTGTTACCTGTAATCGCAGATAGCAGTCCAATCTTTAAATCTATAACACGATAACTACTTGAATACAACTTTGCAACTTCATCATGCTCTCCGAACGTCAATTGTCCGAGACCTTGTGCTTCTACTACGGCTATGACGCCGAAGGTGATCGGATACTGGCACTGCCGATAGTGAGGGAATGTTGTTGTGGCCGCCCGGCGTGCGGCAAGAGCGTGGCTGCCGGTGGAAAGTCTTCTGTTTGGCGTCCGTCGGCCCGTCTGGCGGCTAACGCGTCCGCCGCCCTGCGTCTTGTCAGTTATCTTTTCTATCTTATTAGGACACTAAAATCAGATTCACATTTCAGTAGGAAAAGGTTGTTGGATTACGATAGGATGAGCTATTGTAGTCCGGAAATTGCTCGGATAACCCTTACATTTTCTAGTCTAAGCATCACACAATTTCGGACTTTATCGAAACTTATAGATTGAGTTTTTATTACGGTTGAGGATAAAAGACTCATTAGATTTTAGAGTATAGAACACAGAACACATACAGTCAGAGTCATCTTACCTAACTTTTGCTCCAATTTTAGCGCGCCGCCCGCTCCGCCTGCACGGCTACCGGCACCCAGTGCTGTACCACCGAGGCCCACACGAGCAAGTGTTGTTTTAAGCGACGCTCCTTTAAACCCAAGTCGTCGTTTATGCGAATGGTGAGGCTATAAACAGATGCTATATTTTTCAAGCAGTTACTGTACTTTTTGAAGAAGAACTGGTGTTTTTGCACAACCAGTTTTGTGTACAACTTTCTGCAATTCCAATTGACCGTGCCCTCAACTCCGAATTCAAAAAAATAATTTAAAATCTTTTCAGTGTACTTCAAGCGTCGCGCAACACGCACTGTGCTGCTTTGTTACCTCCGGCAGAAAGTCGGGATTTATTAGACGAGCAATTAATGTGAGTTTGAAGATCAGAAGAACCTATTGTCAAAGTCAGACCAACACTTGGAATAGTTTTCTTCTTTATTGTCACCTACAATATAAATTTGTAATTTCAGTGCCCACAGTCCATTCAGCAGCATCTTTTACACGCCCATTGAGGCTTGTTCTGTATCCCCATGTTCATCCACATACTCAGCAGCTCATTCGAGCCCCTCCTCACCGGCAGTTCAATGTTCCCCATACCCATCCAGCAGCGTCCCCAGCCCACCCTTTCTTCATGTCCTTTGCCCCACCGAGTCCCTTGATTGGCGGGAATGGATCGATGAATTAATCGACGAAGTGCGCAACGAAATGATCAATGAGACTGTAAGTTTGGTAGTGATGTTGGATGATGATGTTATTGTAGATATCTTTCATAAAAATAATGTTGCAGATATTCGACAACGCTATTTCACCATCCACATCAAGCACGTCGACGAGGAGTAGGAAGCGAAAGGTAAGATTAAAATCTAACTTTGAGACACATGATCAGATAAGAGGGCTACTGTATGATAACTTTAGTAACAACTCGTTTGTTTTTTGTCACATAGAGACAAGGCCTGGACACCAAACACAGCATATGATGACTAAACTAGATACGGAAATAACACAAATTTCGATTATCCCACTTGCTTATAATGTTGATTCCATTCTCTTTATAGGCGATATATAGAGCCGAAAAAATTTTGTAACGCTATGCAAAGCTAGAGCCTAGATATATATATATATATAGCGCGGCAGGTATGAGGAATTCATTGGGCTAACAGTAACTATATTTTTATTTCAAATTCCATTTATAATTATCATCTTTGCAGCACTGCTCTGCTCTCTCTCCTGAAGACTCTGGCATTTCCTCTGCCTCCTCCGTGGGCTCCGCCTCTCCTCCCCCACTCTCCAAACGCGCCAAGAAATACTCGTTGGCCTCCTTGTCCCATGAACAGATCGCCGAACGCAAAAAGGAGCAGAATCGTATCGCTGCCCAACGCTATCGTTCGCGCAAAACCCAGACCTTGGAAGAAGGACGGACGGAAATCCAGTTCCTGGAGAAACGAAACTCCGCTCTTCGCTCCGAAATCGAGGCCATGGAGAAGGAAATCAACCAGTTGAAAGGTGTGCTGGTCGGCGCTTCATCATAATAGCTAATTATATTTGTTTCTTGTTTTTATTAAGTATTCCTCCACTCATGACCGTTTTTAAAATGAACTGCCATAACATTAGTGGTCGATATTGGATTGTTGATGAGGGGGTCATGTGATAATATAATACGAAACGTTTTATGGTAATCGAGGCCAGAGAGGTCCGAATAAAATTTAGGGAAAATACTGTTGCAAGATTGGCGACTGTTGCATCATCAAAAATATCAAAAAAAGTTGGAAAGAACAGGAATCATCCAAAAGCGACGCTTTGTAATACTTTAATACAATGTTTAGGTCGAAAATTGAAGAAAGATTGAGCCAAGAACCGTCTTTCGCTCTGACTACTCTCCGCATTTGGCGTACTCTCAACATAGTTGTCAAAAGGCGTTCAGTATCTCGGCAGCTCCAGCAATGCTCAAACAAAACTTTCCAATTGTTTGTGATCTAGGCACAAGGTCTGTGAAACTTTCGGGAAATTTACATTTGGACCCTTTCCTCTTTTGGAAATGGTGGAAAAACTTAGAATCACTTCAAAAAATAGAAAAGGAAATTCCTACTCCTCAAACAACCTTAATCTAACGATAAGCAATGTTGTTTTCCAAACAGATTCTATTTTTGGTTCGAATTATCGCTGAGATTTCGTGAGATTTAATTTAAAACTGTTACTTCCTTAATTAAAATAAACACCATCCAGATTGTTGACATAAATTCTGATGCTTCAAACATTTTTTGGAAATCCTTCTTCTGACGACATTCATTTGGCCGTTAAAATTGAGCCAATAAATTGCTGACTTTTAAGGGCCTTAGCGTGAGATTCGCTGCCGATTTGTGAGGTGTAGTCAAATTGGAGTTGAAAGAAAAGTTTGCAGAATAAGTTAAGGGGAGTATGCTTAGCCGGATTTCATAATCTTAAAAAAGTTTTACTTGTCGAGTATTAGAGAATACGTGACTTTTACAGAACAAGGCATATTTTTTTCTTATAAGGGAAGTGTTCGAAGTGCAACGCTCAAAATTTCTTGACTTTTTTTTAATCGCCAGCTAGGAAGCTCGCATATGTCTTTAAAAAGTTTAACTAAATTCGTGTTAAGTTAAGTGAAAATCTAAGCATCGCACTTTGAACGCAAACTTTTTTTTATAACTTTTTCGAATGAGTTCTTTTAATTTTTTGAGATATTGAAATTGGGATACGAGTGGGATACTTTAATATTAAACATTCCGAAAACTTTAAGAGGTTATTTCCGGCACTTCTCGCGAATCCTCGGAAACTTTTTTGCTATTACGGTATTCTTTTTTATCACCAACAACTTGTTTAAATAAAAACTCTATAAGTAACCTCTCAAAAGCAACTTCGTAATATCCGGCCGTATATATCCCCTTTTTTCTCCTTACTTTACATGATGAACTTTTACAAACTCATCCAACCAAAACGATGTGATTATAAAATAAAAAATATTTCGATATCAACGGTGTTATTCCAGTTCGCGTTGATGATGGCAATAGGTTTTGGAGTTACATCATCTGTTTTGAAGGAGATGTCTGTCTGAAATTTAAGATTGTAGCTTTGTTTTGACGCATTGAACTTACAAGTTGGTGTGCCAAAATTGTGGCCCCCACATTTCAACAAGACTTGGGAAAAATTGAGGATAGATTCTTAGAATACATATCTAGCCTAGCTCGCGTTTTGCAGAAATAAGTCGGACTTTTGTGTTGAAATCTGGCGGTCGATATATAATAGCTTTACGTGTAAAAGGCGGAAAATTAAAATTGGGAAAAGGTCACAAGCATATAGCAAACTTTTTTTCTCTGGCCGTTTTCCTTTTAAAGTAGGTAAACATCATTACCTCGTACAATACCTGCAATTCTTGAATTTAAATTATAAGGTATTGGTATGTCGCATAGTAATTATTAAAAATTGAAGCAATTTGGAGAGTCAGAGTCTAACCATTTTTTTCTCGAGATCATCCACTTTCTGTTGTCGGCGATGGGATTACAAACGTTATAGTCTTCCTTTCAAATTTTTTGGTGCCGTGTTCACTGAACCCTTGCAGCGATCTCTTATAACGCACTTTTTGCTTACGTCGCTAGCTAACCCCGTCTCTCTTTCTAATAATAACTTTATTACCCCTATAGTTTACGGTCCAGACACTAACAAGTATTGTTTTGCGACTTTCTTTGTTTTGCCGTCTTTTCTCCGCAGATTCAAGCTTTCCAAATCCAATTTCCCTGAGGCTGATTACCTTTCCTTTCTTTTTCTCGTCATCCAAATCTTCTTCGAATCCAAATCCCAATTGGACCTTTTATCTCGTCGTTCCCAGACACGCATCTGATGTAATGATGTGCGAAACGTCGTATTCCGAAGATTCTGGGAGATATAGTTTTATGTACTTCCAAAATAAAAATATATCTAAAAGTCATGTCAACATTCGGTGTTTGACTTTGGGAACTTTTTGGTGGATTTGAAGCCTTGCAAAAGCCCGGGATTATGACGATTATGCGTAGAAGGGAGGGGGTGGTCTAGCTTTAAAAGCACACATGAACTTTTAACCCAACCTATAGATTATGTTTAACTGTGGGCTACTTATGTTGGGGGCTGCTTCAAAAATTTCGAGTAAGCTGTGCGCTTTGGTCACTAATTTGTGCATTTAAAGAGCAATCAATTCTTTTACCATTTTTTTATTTTCACAGGGGAAATGTTTTAAATGTAATAAAGATCACAAAACTTTTTACAAAATATTGTCGTCAAAACGATCTTCCTTGCAATAGCCGGTTAACAAAGCATATCTTGCTTTCTGCAGCCCTAATTTGGAATGCTGACCTTATTTAGTTAATGTAAACCACTTAACTTGAACAAGAACGCCGTTTCTCACATCTGTAACTGGGCTCAGAGAATCAAGTAAAAAGAAGTATTTCGAGGATTTTGCGGTATTACCTTTGTGTTTCGTTTATACGCTTTTTAGGGTCGGAAAACAAATAGGTGGCGAAGAGCGGTCAGGGAAATTACAACTCCTTTGATCTTTAAGGATCAATATTTACATAACGTCGTTATAAGCGAATTAACTTCGACGTACTATCACAGTAACGGAAATTTAATTTTCTTGTTTGTGAAGCGGAATCTGAACCATCATTAGCTCATATAGACCAATTTTTTACGCGCCGTAAAATTTGTCATCACAAATTTTACACTTTTTATTTTCGCAGAAGCCAATGCCACTCTTACTGACCAGTTAAATGACAATATAAAACTTTGCAAAATTTGGTAATATCACGCCATAATTTGGACTATGACATCCATAAACACTTACTACTGCCTTTTTCGTACATTTTACATCAAAATTTATTAGAAAAAATCAAATTTTGGAAAGATTAAAGTAATTTTTTATATTATCCGTAATATTATTTCCTTTAGCTTTTAATTTTGCCTGAAATGTCATCACTCTCCCTACGATAACTACATCATGATGACAAATGACTGACCAACTTCGTTTCCCATTCAACCGTGCAGTGGTTAATCCATTCTTAATAACTGATTATCTTATTTATCACGTCTTTAAGGGATCATTAAATATTTTGATGTTACGTTTTTGTCAATTTTCAATCATCGCCATAAGGTTACGTCTTATTGTACCTATATTTGCATTCTTTTTATATTTACAAAAAGTAGTGTCTCAGACATATTTAAATACAATTTCCGTTGTCAGAAGAGACCGTGATGCAGTTGGCCTCATTTTGGATTCATTTTGATGGATTTCCGGACGGAATTTACATAAAATTTGGGCAACTTTGTCCGGATTCTTTATTAATATTGTCGGATATATTTTTAGATTTTTACAGGGAATTTTGCAAAGTAAGAGATTTACGTCGGCGAAGGCTGGGAAAAAAAGGAGTATGTAATTTTCTGATAAAGATATATTCAGACGAAAAAATCAGTAATTAAAATTTTGCACGTGGTTCTAAACTGACCATAATCAATGCTCTTCTAGTTTTAGCTCGCGCTTCCCAAATTTAGAATTTATGAAAATGTCATTTTGTGAAACCTCTAATCGAACGACGGGCGCAATCGTTTTTTTGCCGTGCCCCCACCCATACAGCCGTTTTTTTAAAAAAAACTGCACAAAACACCCAACACGCTTACTGAATAACGCTGTCTTTTCGTATACTGTTGGCGACGCCAATCTGCAAATTTGAAAGTTTAGTATTTCAAGCCATTAGTACTTCAAAATGAAGTAAACCCTACATGATCTAATCAGAAAATTAAAACGATTTCTTCATATTGTTTTTGGCCTTTAGCGTAAATGTGGAGTATTTTTTTTGAATCTTTGTACAAATTGCACTCGTCTTTCAAAGTAGTCTTGTTTCTCTTACATAGCTCCTTGTCATCCACGCTCCCATCGTAAAAATGACAAATCCCATAGCAACTGAATGACGTCTCCCATTCGAAACAAATCAGATATCCGCAGACTGCGGTTATATGTGAGATACAAAGTAATCTTTAAAAATTATGGAATTTACATTATTCATGCCCCATTGTCCCCAAAGTTTTTTACTGTGGGGGTTTTGCTGACCTTCTGAAAGTAAAAGAGTCCGAGCGACGTAATTATTACCACATCGCATTGAAGAGACCACACTGGGGATTTCAAATCATCGAGGGAATGTGGTTGGGGAAATCCGAAGTTATCCAATTAGGGAGTTATAGTATGTATGGACATTAAACAGTTTTTTTCAAAGTTTACATAAGGAAATAGATTTAACCCCTTTGGGAGATAGGCCTGATTTCAATTCTGGTTTTCGTTTTACAAGAATTACACAATTTGATGAATTACTTTCCATGCACAAACTTGCAAACCTTTTTCTTGACCTCCTGATTTGTCACGCTCTCATCAAGGGCGGTTGAATATTTCAATTCCTCTGCAAACAAGAGCTTAACATTTCAATAATGGATAAATTGTTATTTTTGCAAAATTCAAAAGAAACTCTTTAAGCATTACGAGAGCTGCATTATTTGTAAATTCAAAATTAATTTTATTTTTAAAATTTGAATCATTAAAATTATTAGGGCCCACTCTCTATTACAACATTATTATATGGGGGACATTTGTTCATGCCACCTGTAGACTACAGATGTTTGGAAAATCTTGATTAAATTTACTGTGTTTTTGCTTTCTATTTACCCGGAATTACTTCCAGATTTATTTGGGAGGGCTTTGGTTTAACTCGGCGCAAGAATGCATGAATAAATCAACAATAATGCAGCTATATGCATAGTGCTGACTGATTGTCGCACAACTTATCTGTTAATGATCGAAGCCTCAAATTTTCTCGAGAAATTTGACACGTGCAATTTATCAGAACCCAATATCAAAACTGGATCCGCCAAATGTTTCTTGTAACCAAGAGTAATGTTAAAAATTTGAAATCAACGAAAGATATTCAAATTTTTACCAACTCTGAATTTTGATGGCTCAAAAATCGAAAAATTAATTTTTCCTTCAACTTGAATTTTTGCT
>CM046360.1:4790576-4885924 GCA_025436335.1 Bursaphelenchus mucronatus
TCGCGAGTAGTACAAAATTGGCGTAAAACTGCAGTATGCCTACAGTAAGCCAAATCTCAACAAAATAAAAATGCCAAAAACGTTTATTTTGTTAGTGTATTAAGTGTGCTGAATTTCAGCCTTCTAGGACCGACTTGGTAAAAATGTGCCAAGGGGTGCTCGAGTCTTCCGCGAACCTTGTTTTAAATTAAAATTACCATTTTTGTGCCATGAATGCCATTCAATGTATCTCTCAAAAAATTACACAAATTTTTTTGTTAGTTTACGACTACCAGGCCTGGCTAGGGTCTACAAAAAAATGCTGAATTCGAACAGCCTCGTAAACCGTTATCGAGGCTTTCCATCTACAGAATTTCCCCTGCACGAAATTATCTCCGGAATTCGAGGCGGAGAGATCTCGTGGGCTGATCTTTTTGGATATCTAACGGATATCTTGTCGCCTATCCCTGCGGGCATGCTTATTAAGTTTTCATAGCATCATGTCCCGTGAACATTTTTGTTCGATCGTCCAGATTGGAGACCATTCTTCGACTCCATTATCTTCATCTTTATTCAAATTCTCCGATTTCACTCCAAATTCTGTCTGTGATTTATGGAATCCGGGAGTTTATTCTAATTTCGATTTGACTCGACTTCCACAGAAACCCTTGCATTGACCCAGAAATCTTTGAATCGAAGACATACTCTACAGTCGGATTCTGGAAATGAATCCGTGGACACCAATTTCAGTGAAGACGAGTCGGTTGGTAATGGCACAAAGAAGATTGCAAAAGCTGTGACTATCTATGATCTGAAGAAAGATGAGTTGAAGAACGAGAAAAAAAGGACTTGATTCTCAATATTTACGTCAATCCAGTACGTCTTCGCTACTTTGCTAAAACTTAATAGAACTAATCCCTCCGGCTGATTACGCAATTCCTTTTTCTTTCAGGATCTGAGTAGCGAAAGACTCATTGAAGCTCGGAACCGTAAGTAAAGTGGCTTCAAATTGTTGTGTAAAAGATTGCCTAAGGCGTTGTGTTATTTTTTATGATGAGTAATCAAGAACGAAGTGTTTTTATGTCAGAAACAATGTTTTAGGGAGAGCTTCGGGGGAAATGAACAAAGATTATAAAGTCGTTCCCTGGGCTTGGAATCGCGCCCAGTTGGTAAGATCAAAAACCTCCGCAAATATGACAATTCAAGTGAGTCTTTTGAAGTCGATATTTTCTTGAATAATGGAGTGAATGTAATATCAGCTGCTTTTTTAGCGCCCACCAAATCCAAAGATATCTTGGTAAGTGGAAAGGAACTACCTTATCCTCGCGTTATTTGTTTACCCGGCTTCCAACCCATGCTCGGGATTCGAGAGAAATTATGTTCGGAAAGGGCTTTTTTGAAGGGCCATTCAGAATTCCCTCGCCTCTGGCTGTTATTTTTTGATCATTTTTACTCGAACTTTGAGTCGTGACTATATTCAGGTCAGTCTCCACACAAGTTCGGACTCCAGACCGATCTTCAACTTGAGTCAAATGGATCAGGCTCTTATCAGAAGGCCAAGCCTTTGATTGTGGACTCTGTGACCATTCGGAATCCACGGATTCCAATTTGGAAATCAAATTCTTAGATAATAAGGAGAAGATAATCGGGAAAATGGACTCGGAGATCTCGGCGGCAACCTTCACTTTCTATGATCAATATGGGTTCCTCAAAAGTCGCTGAGTCAACGAGTCAGTGCACATCTCTTGCGAAAAACAGCGATCCGTTCCTCGATTCCCCGAGGCAGAAGTCACACCGTTTTGGATTAATAAATGTGATGAAAAGGTAAGTGACCCGTGGGTACGCTTGGCTTATCCTGTATTAAAACGTATATAGTCAAAATAGATTTATCTTTCGAAAAATGTTTTTGTCACTTGGAACACATCGCTTTGCGTTCCATAAAATGATGTTTTCAGCCCGCACTTTCTTGCCAACATGACAAGATCGCAGTGTATCCACGACGACCACAGGTAATTGCAGTTTCCGTCGTCTAATTACACCTCACATCGTATGTTAAAGATATTCGCGGAGCAAAAAAACGGCTTGTTCATTGAGTGTACACAGTCGCCCCCGAGATACGAAAAGTGTAATCACCGTGCACGGTAAAACAAAATGTTCTTCTTGCCAATACCAGCTGGGTAATTCTTTATTGATGACATCCGCATCCCCTTTGTCTTCAGGGCGTGGCCAAGCGATGGTAATCGCGGACTTGAACCTTTTCTACACATGGCTGCTTTGTTTGTGGTCGTTGTAAGGTGCTGTTGAATGATGACCGAGCTCAGGGAGACCTGGCCGTCCGGGTTTTCGACGATCAACTCAGATGCCGTTTCTGTTTCGATCGTTCCGAAGCCGGTTTCAAGTCAAGCCGAGTATAATACTTTTTGAGTTTTTTCTACCCGAAAACCTTATCGTATGCATCAATAAGCCCGGATGATGTCTGTTTTGGCCGCCTTCTTTCTATTATAAAAAGTTGTAAATAAAATGGTATACAGTAGTTAATGTCTGATGGTTCGTGTTACTTAGGTTTTTCGTAGTCATTAATGGCATGAGTATAAATTAATACCCGTTTAGTCATCCTCTGAATACGTCAAGTGAAGGGTTGGGATGATTCGACCGGCTGTGTTGGTAGCTGGATGTTTATATTTGTCGATGGTATGTCGAGGGGAAATCGAAGAGGTAAGAAAAGAACCTCAGTCCATCTACATAATCTCCAAAAATACGGACAGGGTGAGTAATGAAAATTTGGTCTTTTAAAATAATTTTAGGATTACTTTCCTTATTTGTATGAATATCCTTTTCTCTCCGCCAACTTGGATCATCGTCTTTACAAAACAAACGGATGCCGATTCCTTCCCCATAATGCAGGCCCCGGTCGCCCTTTCTAATCCCATCTGGAATCTAATCAGCCACGCGAGTCGTATGTACAGACAGAGTCGACGGGCGACGCAGAAGTAAAAATATTTATACCGTTTAATTAATAAATACTTAATTAACTGAGATTCCCAAGGGAAGATTGAGATTTCGTCATCACTGAGGTTGGTCGGGAAGGATAATATCTAAGGCCGGATATCACAGTACTTTACGGCTTGGATGGGTCTCATGGCCTCGTTCTCGATTACATTTAGGGTCCGAGTCTCGGCCCGAACGGTCAGCGCAAAGCCCGGTTTCTGAGGGACCGTTTGTCTCTTCACTCTTCGTAATCCTGTAGCTAATGAGGTGTCCAAAGGGACATGTCACGACATTTTGGAGGCTAAAGTAATCTTCTCTTAGTTGCCCAACAAACAACGTCACAGAGACCAAACATTCAAACTACTATGACTTTTATGCAAGGCGCTTCCGATGACATATCGCAGAAGGAAACCAGGCATTGGAAGAGAATATTATCATCTCCAGGAAACTTAAAGGCACTCATCTCTTGAAATACGACTGGCAATGAGAAATTAGAATTGAATTTGGAATAATTGGGTTTCGAGGAAATGGGATCCACCTCACAACTAAAATCATCATAAATTCTATTATTAAACCAATTAATATTACCCATCAGAGTCCACAATTGATACAGTATGCCTCTCAGAACGGGCAATGCAATCGTGGACAAGGAATTTATATCTGTGCGCTAAAAGAAGGATCACACAAGCAATATTTCTTACATTATCACACTCCCATTTGTGGAACAAGGTCTCTCCAACCTTGGCATCCAACGCCGAGCAGTCGTCAATCCAAATCGATGTAATCTATAAGTACATTGAACATCTTTAATGATTTCTCCACTGATTGTTCAAATCTTGGCCAGAACTGGCTGAGCATGGAAAACAACTGACGTCAAGAAGTTGTGATAAAAACGGCGGCCAACCACCCTGGTGTCGTATACCCCTCTTTCTTTTTGTCTATTCGTCTGCAAACTCTCCGCTTTCCCAATGAATCCATCTCACTTTGCCGTAACACGCCTCGCTCTCTCGCGGAGAGGCGGTCCAGCCGGCTGGGTTGGTGGGGCGCCTATAAAAGCCCGGCCGCACACCCATTTCTCTTCAGCCGTAAGGCTTTGGGAAGACCATGACCTGGTGAGTAGATCGTGGAATTCTCTCTCTTTAATTCCCCAGGAACTTTCGAGAAAATCACTTTAAAATTCGCTTTTACGCATCGTATTTCGAACAATCCATAAAAGGCAAAAGTTGTACACAAAACATTCGAAAGTTAATTGCACACGGAGAGAGGCGAAATTTGAATAAATTAAGTGATCGGCAAAGTGTTAGGAGCAAAAGTTAGGATGTAGATGATGAGAAAATTGGCATAGAATGGTATTACAATAGGTCTAGACATCATTACATAGGGTCTAGTTGGAAATCTGAGATTCTGAGGGAAGCGGTTAGACTAGTTAGAATTGTAGATTGAGAGTCTCGCATTACTTCTAGACATTTCTAAGGCACTACAGAACATTTGCCTTCTCTTATTTCAAGTCTTATCACTTCCTTATGGACGTCATAACCCTAACTAAGTTAAATCTGTGTCAAACTTCGTTGTATTAAAATCTTATCTGTTGAATTTTTATTATAATGGTGAAATAATCCAAATTGTCAGTTTGTACTACTAATAGTTTGTTATCTTCTCCTTCAAACCTACTTATATACAGTTCAATTCTTTAAAAAAGCCTTAAGTCTTTTTTGAAACAATTTTATAGAATGTTTGTATTTTAAAATAGTTGCATTACACTTTGTCGTGTTTAAATGACATTATCCTTCAAAAATTCTCTGACCTCTTTAGAATCTCGAACTTACCCTTGCTCTCAGCTCTCTTCAACGCTCTACAGCTAAACTTTCACTTCATCAACAAGCATCAGCTTTGTTCAACGAAACATCAACGACTCAACTGTCCTTTGGCTACTACTTCTTTACATCACAACACTTTCTGTTACCTGTAATCGCAGATAGCAGTCCAATCTTTAAATCTATAACACGATAACTACTTGAATACAACTTTGCAACTTCATCATGCTCTCCGAACGTCAATTGTCCGAGACCTTGTGCTTCTACTACGGCTATGACGCCGAAGGTGATCGGATACTGGCACTGCCGATAGTGAGGAATGTTGTTGTGGCCGCCCGGCGTGCGGCAAGAGCGTGGCTGCCGGTGGAAAGTCTTCTGTTTGGCGTCCGTCGGCCCGTCTGGCGGCTAACGCGTCCGCCGCCCTGCGTCTTGTCAGTTATCTTTCTATCTTATTAGGACACTAAAATCAGATTCACATTTCAGTAGGAAAAGGTTGTTGGATTACGATAGGATGAGCTATTGTAGTCCGGAAATTGCTCGGATAACCCTTACATTTTCTAGTCTAAGCATCACACAATTTCGGACTTTATCGAAACTTATAGATTGAGTTTTTATTACGGTTGAGGATAAAAGACTCATTAGATTTTAGAGTATAGAACACAGAACACATACAGTCAGAGTCATCTTACCTAACTTTTGCTCCAATTTTAGCGCGCCGCCCGCTCCGCCTGCACGGCTACGGCACCCAGTGCTGTACCACCGAGGCCCACACGAGCAAGTGTTGTTTTAAGCGACGCTCCTTTAAACCCAAGTCGTCGTTTATGCGAATGGTGGCTATAAACAGATGCTATATTTTTCAAGCAGTTACTGTACTTTTTGAAGAAGAACTGGTGTTTTTGCACAACCAGTTTTGTGTACAACTTTCTGCAATTCCAATTGACCGTGCCCTCAACTCCGAATTCAAAAAAATAATTTAAAATCTTTTCAGTGTACTTCAAGCGTCGCGCAACACGCACTGTGCTGCTTTGTTACCTCCGGCAGAAAGTCGGGATTTATTAGACGAGCAATTAATGTGAGTTTGAAGATCAGAAGAACCTATTGTCAAAGTCAGACCAACACTTGGAATAGTTTTCTTCTTTATTGTCACCTACAATATAAATTTGTAATTTCAGTGCCCACAGTCCATTCAGCAGCATCTTTTACACGCCCATTGAGGCTTGTTCTGTATCCCCATGTTCATCCACATACTCAGCAGCTCATTCGAGCCCCTCCTCACCGGCAGTTCAATGTTCCCCATACCCATCCAGCAGCGTCCCCAGCCCACCCTTTCTTCATGTCCTTTGCCCCACCGAGTCCCTTGATTGGCGGAATGGATCGATGAATTAATCGACGAAGTGCGCAACGAAATGATCAATGAGACTGTAAGTTTGGTAGTGATGTTGGATGATGATGTTATTGTAGATATCTTTCATAAAAATAATGTTGCAGATATTCGACAACGCTATTTCACCATCCACATCAAGCACGTCGACGAGGAGTAGGAAGCGAAAGGTAAGATTAAAATCTAACTTTGAGACACATGATCAGATAAGAGGGCTACTGTATGATAACTTTAGTAACAACTCGTTTGTTTTTTGTCACATAGAGACAAGGCCTGGACACCAAACACAGCATATGATGACTAAACTAGATACGGAAATAACACAAATTTCGATTATCCCACTTGCTTATAATGTTGATTCCATTCTCTTTATAGGCGATATATAGAGCCGAAAAAATTTTGTAACGCTATGCAAAGCTAGAGCCTAGATATATATATATATATAGCGCGGCAGGTATGAGGAATTCATTGGGCTAACAGTAACTATATTTTTATTTCAAATTCCATTTATAATTATCATCTTTGCAGCACTGCTCTGCTCTCTCTCCTGAAGACTCTGGCATTTCCTCTGCCTCCTCCGTGGGCTCCGCCTCTCCTCCCCCACTCTCCAAACGCGCCAAGAAATACTCGTTGGCCTCCTTGTCCCATGAACAGATCGCCGAACGCAAAAAGGAGCAGAATCGTATCGCTGCCCAACGCTATCGTTCGCGCAAAACCCAGACCTTGGAAGAAGGACGGACGGAAATCCAGTTCCTGGAGAAACGAAACTCCGCTCTTCGCTCCGAAATCGAGGCCATGGAGAAGGAAATCAACCAGTTGAAAGGTGTGCTGGTCGGCGCTTCATCATAATAGCTAATTATATTTGTTTCTTGTTTTTATTAAGTATTCCTCCACTCATGACCGTTTTTAAAATGAACTGCCATAACATTAGTGGTCGATATTGGATTGTTGATGAGGGGGTCATGTGATAATATAATACGAAACGTTTTATGGTAATCGAGGCCAGAGAGGTCCGAATAAAATTTAGGGAAAATACTGTTGCAAGATTGGCGACTGTTGCATCATCAAAAATATCAAAAAAAGTTGGAAAGAACAGGAATCATCCAAAAGCGACGCTTTGTAATACTTTAATACAATGTTTAGGTCGAAAATTGAAGAAAGATTGAGCCAAGAACCGTCTTTCGCTCTGACTACTCTCCGCATTTGGCGTACTCTCAACATAGTTGTCAAAAGGCGTTCAGTATCTCGGCAGCTCCAGCAATGCTCAAACAAAACTTTCCAATTGTTTGTGATCTAGGCACAAGGTCTGTGAAACTTTCGGGAAATTTACATTTGGACCCTTTCCTCTTTTGGAAATGGTGGAAAAACTTAGAATCACTTCAAAAAATAGAAAAGGAAATTCCTACTCCTCAAACAACCTTAATCTAACGATAAGCAATGTTGTTTTCCAAACAGATTCTATTTTTGGTTCGAATTATCGCTGAGATTTCGTGAGATTTAATTTAAAACTGTTACTTCCTTAATTAAAATAAACACCATCCAGATTGTTGACATAAATTCTGATGCTTCAAACATTTTTTTGGAAATCCTTCTTCTGACGACATTCATTTGGCCGTTAAAATTGAGCCAATAAATTGCTGACTTTTAAGGGCCTTAGCGTGAGATTCGCTGCCGATTTGTGAGGTGTAGTCAAATTGGAGTTGAAAGAAAAGTTTGCAGAATAAGTTAAGGGGAGTATGCTTAGCCGGATTTCATAATCTTAAAAAAGTTTTACTTGTCGAGTATTAGAGAATACGTGACTTTTACAGAACAAGGCATATTTTTTTCTTATAAGGGAAGTGTTCGAAGTGCAACGCTCAAAATTTCTTGACTTTTTTTTAATCGCCAGCTAGGAAGCTCGCATATGTCTTTAAAAAAGTTTAACTAAATTCGTGTTAAGTTAAGTGAAAATCTAAGCATCGCACTTTGAACGCAAACTTTTTTTTATAACTTTTTCGAATGAGTTCTTTTAATTTTTTGAGATATTGAAATTGGGATACGAGTGGGATACTTTAATATTAAACATTCCGAAAACTTTAAGAGGTTATTTCCGGCACTTCTCGCGAATCCTCGGAAACTTTTTTGCTATTACGGTATTCTTTTTTATCACCAACAACTTGTTTAAATAAAAACTCTATAAGTAACCTCTCAAAAGCAACTTCGTAATATCCGGCCGTATATATCCCCTTTTTTCTCCTTACTTTACATGATGAACTTTTACAAACTCATCCAACCAAAACGATGTGATTATAAAATAAAAAATATTTCGATATCAACGGTGTTATTCCAGTTCGCGTTGATGATGGCAATAGGTTTTGGAGTTACATCATCTGTTTTGAAGGAGATGTCTGTCTGAAATTTAAGATTGTAGCTTTGTTTTGACGCATTGAACTTACAAGTTGGTGTGCCAAAATTGTGGCCCCCACATTTCAACAAGACTTGGGAAAAATTGAGGATAGATTCTTAGAATACATATCTAGCCTAGCTCGCGTTTTGCAGAAATAAGTCGGACTTTTGTGTTGAAATCTGGCGGTCGATATATAATAGCTTTACGTGTAAAAGGCGGAAAATTAAAATTGGGAAAAGGTCACAAGCATATAGCAAACTTTTTTTCTCTGGCCGTTTTCCTTTTAAAGTAGGTAAACATCATTACCTCGTACAATACCTGCAATTCTTGAATTTAAATTATAAGGTATTGGTATGTCGCATAGTAATTATTAAAAATTGAAGCAATTTGGAGAGTCAGAGTCTAACCATTTTTTTCTCGAGATCATCCACTTTCTGTTGTCGGCGATGGGATTACAAACGTTATAGTCTTCCTTTCAAATTTTTTGGTGCCGTGTTCACTGAACCCTTGCAGCGATCTCTTATAACGCACTTTTTGCTTACGTCGCTAGCTAACCCCGTCTCTCTTTCTAATAATAACTTTATTACCCCTATAGTTTACGGTCCAGACACTAACAAGTATTGTTTTGCGACTTTCTTTGTTTTGCCGTCTTTTCTCCGCAGATTCAAGCTTTCCAAATCCAATTTCCCTGAGGCTGATTACCTTTCCTTTCTTTTTCTCGTCATCCAAATCTTCTTCGAATCCAAATCCCAATTGGACCTTTTATCTCGTCGTTCCCAGACACGCATCTGATGTAATGATGTGCGAAACGTCGTATTCCGAAGATTCTGGGAGATATAGTTTTATGTACTTCCAAAATAAAAATATATCTAAAAGTCATGTCAACATTCGGTGTTTGACTTTGGGAACTTTTTGGTGGATTTGAAGCCTTGCAAAAGCCCGGGATTATGACGATTATGCGTAGAAGGGAGGGGGTGGTCTAGCTTTAAAAGCACACATGAACTTTTAACCCAACCTATAGATTATGTTTAACTGTGGGCTACTTATGTTGGGGGCTGCTTCAAAAATTTCGAGTAAGCTGTGCGCTTTGGTCACTAATTTGTGCATTTAAAGAGCAATCAATTCTTTTACCATTTTTTTATTTTCACAGGGGAAATGTTTTAAATGTAATAAAGATCACAAAACTTTTTACAAAATATTGTCGTCAAAACGATCTTCCTTGCAATAGCCGGTTAACAAAGCATATCTTGCTTTCTGCAGCCCTAATTTGGAATGCTGACCTTATTTAGTTAATGTAAACCACTTAACTTGAACAAGAACGCCGTTTCTCACATCTGTAACTGGGCTCAGAGAATCAAGTAAAAAGAAGTATTTCGAGGATTTTGCGGTATTACCTTTGTGTTTCGTTTATACGCTTTTTAGGGTCGGAAAACAAATAGGTGGCGAAGAGCGGTCAGGGAAATTACAACTCCTTTGATCTTTAAGGATCAATATTTACATAACGTCGTTATAAGCGAATTAACTTCGACGTACTATCACAGTAACGGAAATTTAATTTTCTTGTTTGTGAAGCGGAATCTGAACCATCATTAGCTCATATAGACCAATTTTTTACGCGCCGTAAAATTTGTCATCACAAATTTTACACTTTTTATTTTCGCAGAAGCCAATGCCACTCTTACTGACCAGTTAAATGACAATATAAAACTTTGCAAATTTGGTAATATCACGCCATAATTTGGACTATGACATCCATAAACACTTACTACTGCCTTTTTCGTACATTTTACATCAAAATTTATTAGAAAAAATCAAATTTTGGAAAGATTAAAGTAATTTTTTATATTATCCGTAATATTATTTCCTTTAGCTTTTAATTTTGCCTGAAATGTCATCACTCTCCCTACGATAACTACATCATGATGACAAATGACTGACCAACTTCGTTTCCCATTCAACCGTGCAGTGGTTAATCCATTCTTAATAACTGATTATCTTATTTATCACGTCTTTAAGGGGATCATTAAATATTTTGATGTTACGTTTTTGTCAATTTTCAATCATCGCCATAAGGTTACGTCTTATTGTACCTATATTTGCATTCTTTTTTATATTTACAAAAAGTAGTGTCTCAGACATATTTAAATACAATTTCCGTTGTCAGAAGAGACCGTGATGCAGTTGGCCTCATTTTGGATTCATTTTGATGGATTTCCGGACGGAATTTACATAAAATTTGGGCAACTTTGTCCGGATTCTTTATTAATATTGTCGGATATATTTTTAGATTTTTACAGGGGAATTTTGCAAAGTAAGAGATTTACGTCGGCGAAGGCTGGGAAAAAAAGGGAGTATGTAATTTTCTGATAAAGAATATTATTCAGACGAAAAAATCAGTAATTAAAATTTTGCACGTGGGTTCTAAACTGACCATAATCAATGCTCTTCTAGTTTTAGCTCGCGCTTCCCAAATTTAGAATTTATGAAAATGTCATTTTGTGAAAACCTCTAATCGAACGACGGGCGCAATCGTTTTTTTGCCGTGCCCCCACCCATACAGCCGTTTTTTTAAAAAACTGCACAAAACACCCAACACGCTTACTGAATAACGCTGTCTTTTCGTATACTGTTGGCGACGCCAATCTGCAAATTTGAAAGTTTAGTATTTCAAGCCATTAGTACTTCAAAATGAAGTAAACCCCTACATGATCTAATCAGAAAATTAAAACGATTTCTTCATATTGTTTTTGGGCCTTTTAGCGTAAATGTGGAGTATTTTTTTTGAATCTTTGTACAAATTGCACTGTCTTTGCAAAGTAGTCTTGTTTCTCTTACATAGCTCCTTGTCATCCACGCTCCATCGTAAAAATGACAAATCCCATAGCAACTGAATGACGTCTCCCCATTCGAAACAAATCAGATATCCGCAGACTGCGTTTATTATGTGGATAACAAAGTAATCTTTAAAAATTATGGAATTTACATTATTCATGCCCCATTGTCCCCAAAGTTTTTTACTGTGGGGGTTTTGCTGACCTTTCTGAAAGTAAAAAGAGTCCGAGCGACGTAATTATTACCATCGCATTGAAGAGACCACACTGGGGATTTCAAATCATCGAGGGAATGTGGATTGGGGAAATCCGAAGTTATCCAATTAGGGAGTTATAGTATGTATGGACATTAAACAGTTTTTTTCAAAGTTTACATAAGGAAATAGATTTAACCCCTTTGGAGATAGGCCTGATTTCAATTTCTGGTTTTCGTTTTACAAGAATTACACAATTTATGATTACATTTCCATGCACAAAACTTGCAATACTTTTTCTTGACCTCCTGATTTGTCACGCTCTCATCAAAGGCGGTTGAATATTTCAATTGCCTCTGCAAAACAAGAGCTAACATTTTCAATAATGAATAAATGTTATTTTTGCAAAAATTCAAAGAAACTCTTTAAGCATTACCGAGAGCTGCATTATTTGTAAATTCAAAAATTAATTTTATTTTTAAAATTTGAATCATTAAAATTATTAGGGCCCACTCTCTATTACAACATTATTATATGGGGGACATTTGTTATGCCACCTGTGAGACTACAGATGTTTGGAAAATCTTGATTAAATTTACTGTGTTTTGCTTTCCTATTTACCCGGAATTACTTCCAGATTTATTTGGGAAGGCTTTGGTTTAACTCGGCGCAAGAATGCATGAATAAATCAAACAATAATGCAGTATATGCATATGCATGACTGATTGTCGCAACTTATCTGTTAATGATCGAAGCCTCAAATTTTCTCGAAATTTGACACGTGCAATTTATCAGAACCCAATATCAAAACTGGATCCGCCAAATGTTTTCTTGTAACCAAGAGTTAATGTTAAAAATTTGAATCCAACGAAAATATTCAAATTTTACCAACTCTGAATTTTTGATGGCTCAAAAATCGAAAAATAATTTTTCCCTTCAACTTGAATTTTTGCTTTCCCCTTTTACTGTACATTTTCCCAAGTGCAAAATTTGCAATATTTTCCGAAAATAGGTTTAAAGTTTCGATTGTTTTACAAATTAGCCAAAAAATGCTCACAAATTCGTGAAGGCGGTTCCTAAAATAGCAGTTTTTTCCATTTAAACGCCCCCAGGGCATGGTCACTCTCTCCCTTCTCTACGTTGACTCATTTTTTTAAAAGTTATTTGACCATTACATTTACCATGTTTTACCATATCCTTTCTTGTGTCATGCTGGATTTATTTGAATTCTTTTGATCTTTTAATCCCAACTCATTAATTTAATCCAATTACTTTGGCCCATCTGCAATTCCAACGCGATTTCTCGTGGCCAGCTGCAATTGGACACGCCCGTTGTCGACACAAACCTCTTATTTGTCTGCCTATAAAAGTCGTATGCAGCTCGTGTCTACCGTTATTCAATTTACGTGTTAAAAGTAGTAGAAAGTAGCTGCGTTTGTAGAGACACTGGGGTCAGAATGCACTTCGGAGACTGGGATCTGAGGCCGCTCGTCTTGTTGGGACTGCTCGGACTGCTCTTTGTTGGACGTAAGTTTTCGTTTTTTTTATTTTTATTCAAAAGATTTTCTCAAAATCATTTCGTCAGAGGAAAGAAAAGCCGAGAATTCTTGAATCTCCCAGTTTTAAAAAAGAAAATTTCTGTTTTTTCTGCCCAGCTCTCCTGATTTTACGTACTTTTTGCTGAAAAGATCTTTGAATATCTCAGCAGTCGTTGGAAAGCGAGAGATAAAACTTTCAGGAGTTGATTATGTTTTTTTTTTATCAGATGTTTTTTTTTATTTTTCTCCAAATTTTCTCCATTATTTTCTACAAAAATCTCAAATCTGATTCAATTTACAAATTTTCGTATCCAAATTAAATTCCATCGACTTAAATCATATGGCTTTTCTAATGTAATCAGTCTAACTTTTATTGAATCTCCTTTTTTTCTTCGCCTTTCCGGAAAAGGTCATCAAAAGTTTTGGATGATCTTTTTAATCTTCAAGAAAATTCGCGTCATTTTTATCTTCAAGAAACGGATTTGCTCAGAATTCAGGATCAAAAGTCAATTCTGATTTGCCATGCCGCCTCTTCGTCTTACCAGGAACCAATTTTATTTAAAAAAGACTAACATTACAAAAATTCGAAAAACAGTTTCAAAAGACGGCGAAATACCAAAGTTTACAGCGGCATTCAAAATTAATTTTTTTAATAGATTCTGCAGTGTTATTGCCAAAAGAAATTGACTTATGGCTTCATTTTTGCAGAAACAAGTGCTGAAGGTCATCCTGAGTCATGCTCCGCCGAACAGATCCTCACATCGCCGTGCCGTTGCTGTAAAATGGACTGTTGGTACACGATAGCCAAGGTGGGTTGATTTTCTTTCCATCCGGGAAGTACGCAGGACTTGTTATAAACAGTTTTTTTGGGGGAAAATGATTTTTATTTTCAACTACAAATTTGATGACATAGCATAGATAAGTAAATATCTCAAAATGCGATAGTAAGATTTCTTCAAATTCTGCAAGAATATTTCATATATTAATTTCTGATAATTTTGGTTCTTAGTTGGTGTGCGCGGCGAAGATATTCAACGATCTTTTTTTATTTGAGCGTTATTTGGTGACAGCCATTGCAAATCATCCTAAGAACTTATACTTGTATGGTACCAAAATTTTGTATCCAATTGGATAAACAAGCCTTATGTGAACCCCTTTACCGCCTGGCAAAGCATTTCCACGCACTGTCAGTTTTGGATCTTTAGAAAACGGAAATGGAATTTAAATTTACCGTGACGCGCTTAGAATCTGTTACGATGCCGCCCGCCTACACTCGGTGTCCTAAAAATAAAAAAACTCCGAATTAAATTTCTCAAATCTCTTCCTCAATTCGGATAAAATCTCGATTTAGGAAGTTTCTTTTTCAACAGTAAACAATTCAGAATTTATATCTAATTTTACAGACATTTTGGGCAAATTATAGTGCAATACATATAATACATAGTAATACATAATGTATTTTTTTATGAAATCACAATAGATAAAAATCTCCGGGTTAATGGGGAAGTGGGACGATTATGGAGGAGTTACAGGTGCTTTGCAATCGCTGTGTCTCATTCATTTAAATGCGCATTTATAAGTTACTCTACTACGTAATTTAAATAAAATATTGTAAACGTGGAAAAATGCATAGATTTGGAAGTGGAGATCTTTGAAAACAATTTTCAGAGAAAAATTATCGAGAGGACAGTAAAAAAAATTTTTTTTTCTCTGACCATCTCTGATCATTTTCTATATTCTCTTGCCATAAAAGAGTATCCTGGTGACGTCTATAAATTGTGATCTAAATTTTTCTGAAATTAATACGTGCCTAATATGGACAATTATTTTTCAAAAAGCCAAGATTTTGTAGGATTAGGTATTTTGAATTATAATTGGTGTATTTCCTTCATCCAGAACTAAATTATCAGCAAAATTTTGGGAACCAATCTCATTTATCCTCTAACCTCCTCCATTTTCAGACTGCAACACACGAGCTGGGGCATGTTCCCGGTCAGGCTGGCGAGAATGAGGCCCTCGCCACCCTCAAGTTGATCCGCGCCTGCATGATGGAGGAATGCGTGGAGCTGTGCCCGCAACGGACCCCCTTCCGCCCCAATCGACTGGTCGCGCAGGCGGCGGAGGAGTGATCGGGCTCATCCTTTTTCTTACTCATTTCGCGCGCCTCTCCGAACAATCGAAAAACACGAAAAATGGCTTTAAATATGATCTCATTAAATCGAATCTTTGTAATAATTTCTTTCGTTTTGTATTTTATCTTGGTGTGTAAACAGTTTGACGAATTGTAAATGCGAGTGGCTTGTGGATGCGGATGACATAAGCTGGCTGGAGTAGTAAAAGTAGTGGGCAAAGCTGTAAATAAATAGAGTCATTGGGCCATGGATAATTGGGGATTTGGAAGGAAAGTGGACACTTTACGATCAAAATAAGAAAAATACGTAATCAAAACAACCAATTGACAATTGGCAAAAAAATAAAATTTCAACCCTGAAAACGATCAAAACCATATTGATCTATTTAGCTAAAGCAACACAAAAATTTCTGATTATCTTTTACCTTCAAAAATAAATACAACATGAATAAGTGTATTAATAGCAGTTTATGTACGAATACCAGTTTTCTAATTCTCCATGTTCTCATCTTGATCATCATTATCTTCTTCCATAAATTGCTGAGCCTCTGGTGCTTGAGGATGGATTCTGGAAGAAGCCGCGTTGAAGAATCGTTGAACAGTTGCTAGAACTCGATGGCCAGTCGAGGAGGAGTGTCCCATATGCTGAGCTTCCAATTCTTCAAAGATATCTCGACGTTTTCTGTTCATATGACCTTCAGCTCCGATGAAAACACCTTGTTGCTGAAGGGCAGATCTTATTACAATTGATCGGATCGTCTCTTCCAAGTCTTTGTTGGCCCTCAAGATGCTAAAAATAAAAGTTAGAACATCCTCAAAAACTTCCTAATCATTTTCTTTACCTACAATAATCTAAAAAAATCTTACTCTTCGTAAATTCCTTTTTGTTTATCTGCAATTTGCAGGTGAAGTACCTTATTAAACGAGTCAATTCGTCCTGTCAAAAGCTTCGAATAGATCAATCCAACCAATTCTTTTTCCAACTAAAATAATATTAACGTTATAAATCAAAAAAAATCCTAACCAAATTTAAAAAAAAAGTATTAGCTTACATTCTCTACCGAGGTCCTAAACTCCTGGGCCATTCTATTCAGGTCTGCAGACAAAAATGGTTCAAAATATTGAACAATCGCCCGTTTTCTAATCAAATCATAAAGATCATTCAGGATTGGAGCCAGGTAAACATTCAGCAGAAGCCCATCTTTGATTTCACCCAAAATATCCAAGGCAATTCCGAATTGATTCGACGTGAATTTCTGTAGAAGATCAACAAATTTGGGCTCCGATTCCAAGAATTTTCGGAACGAAGTGGACAACAAGACCTTCTCCTTCAGTTCTCTCCGATCATAAGTAGCCAAAGAGCAAACAGTACCATAACAAGCAATGTCATGGTTGGACAAGAGCTCCGGATAGTCTAGAGAGTCGAGATCCACCTAAAATAATATAAAAACTTAAAAGATTGAAAAATGAAATCAAGCGTAACATAAAAAAACTCGAATCTTACCTGCATAAACTTGTCCGCGGCGTCCTTAAACCTTCCAGTCTTCATCGCCGACAACCCAGAGACCGCATTCAATTTTGCCTTTGAGCTCTGGATGAATTTCCGATTTCCATCAGAATTATTACTCTTCACATTTCTGTTTTGCGCGTTTCCTCCTTCCCTTTCCAAAGCCTCGGCCACCGCTCTTTCAGCTTGTGGAATCAGCACATTCAATTTTCCCCATTGTGATCCATAAACAGAGGCATTTATCCAGTTCAACAGCATTTGAATGAGGTAGTTTGGGGCTGTACAATACTCCCGAATCCCTCGAGAATACAACTTCAGAGCATCGTGGATATTACCCATGGCAAGATGATGATGAAAGACGTCATCCATAGCTCGACGAATAGACTCTTTGACTCCATCGTCTTTCTGATGCCGGAATTCGGAGTTCAGAAGATCCAGACGACTTTGGGCTTTGGCAGTGGTGGTCTCCAGCCAATGTTGATCCACTGGAGGGATAACTTCGGGGTTCGGAAGGGCACCGCGCCGCTTGAATCCTTCGATTCGATGGTAGATAAGAGTGTATGCATTCACATTATTAGTGTTCTAAGAGAAGACAAAATATTTTGCCAGTTTGCAATCTGAACATGAAGAACAATCCAAAACAACTTACATTTTTAACATGTTCGATTAATATCTTCAGCGCCTCTGACCTTAATGGAGGGCAAACATCGGCGACAAATAGCAGACGAATGATCAACGCTTCGGATGAAAAGGAATTCACAATGGAATCGAGATCAATTTGAGGACGATAAACCAACACATTATCGGCTAAAAAACAATATAAAGCAAGTTCACCTAAATTCAAAGACAAAAACTAAAACTACATACCTTTATCTCCCTCTTTTCTCTCGTTGTCGTGCTCATTTCCATCATTACTCAAATTCATTTCATAATCTTGAGCAGTATCTTCTCGTTCTTCCTCTTCAAAGGGTGGAACATTTGCCTGCAAGACATCCGGAATCTGGTCATTAACAATAGGGAAGGGTTCGTCCATCTAAATCAAATGAATTGATCATTCCTAATTATGAAACAAATTCAGATATTACACCATTAGAGCAATGGATAAGCAGTACTTAAAATCATAAAATTAAACTGTAATGCGAATTTATGTAAAGTATATTAAAAACAACAACAAAATTCAACAAGAAATGAAGTGAGAACATAAAATGATTTTAAAGATCATGCTGAAATCTTCTTTATTAGAAGGTAAAGATTCTTGTCCACGTCCATTCCAGCCAAACTAGTCGCATCGCCTTGTAACCTCATCAAAAGTCCTCCAAACGAAGCATAGACAGATAAACGAGCGTTCTCCGAAACAGCATCGTCACCTTCGACTCGATAGATCTTTCCGTACATCACATAATGAAAGATCTTCATCAGAGAACTTTGCAACTAAAAAAGCAATTTCAGAAATGAAAAGATTGGATGAGGCTAATAAAGATTCACTCCTCAAAATCCTAAAGCCCAAAAAATAAGAAAACTAACTTACATGTTGATCATATTCTCCTTCATCGGCAAGTCCATCATCTCGTAGTGTAAAGCTCAAAGCCAATCGAAATTTCTCTCCCAAAGCCATTGGATAGATCTGTGTGTTCACATCAAGAATTAAGTCGGTCTTAAAGGATTCAGAATCACCAAAGATCCGGCTCACACGGTCGAACTTCTTTCCATCTGGATCAATGTTCTTGACCACAAACATATCATCAAAAATTAGCGATTTACTCATTGCTGGACGTTGTCGAATCAACTGGCAATCCGGAAAAAAAGAAGGTCAATGAAATCCGCGCTAAATTCTGGCAAATTATAAGGAACAGAAATATTTTTTCTCGCAGTTTGCGCCCAACGTATCGCAGGCTGCGAAAGATTTTTTATACTATGAAACTTGTCAGAACGACAAAACAACAACATTATCGAATAACTTTCGTCTATTTATTAGATTATTAATAACTGAAAAACAATATAAATTACAATTACAATCGATTGAGATCGGAGAAATAATCACCCGATAAAAATTTTAACAAAAATAACATGAAATGAGACCTCTTTGAGAGATCCAAACAAGGACACAATCAACAAAATTATCTTTATAATATTAAACTCAAATAAATTGTACGACAGCTTCGTCTGCGATGAATTTCCAGGCAGAAACATGATTAGAATCAAGGAGGGAAACAGCTGGTCTTTCAAAGCCAAATAGGAGGGCCTGTGATAAGAAAGTGTCACATTGCGCGGTAATCGAGTAGGACAGGTACTCTGGGACCTCTTGGTTCGTGTTCAACATGATCTAAAAAGAAAAAATAAAAAAATTAAGAAATCATAAAGTACAATACAAAAAAGGTATTCAATTTTTCGAAATATTGACGTCATTTCTTGGCAGACCGATACAAAATGGAATATTACCCAATTTTGTATATTTTGGCCTCTTGAAACTCTTCCAAAATAAATATTTTGATCAAAAATAAAAATTTCAGAAATGATTAAGTACAAAAAAAAAGTAATCGAAATACCTTTTCGACCATTTGAGCCATCGCAAAGTCCTTATTTGGATCATAAAACGAGATGGCTCTTCCAACGTTCCCCATTCTTCCGGTTCTACCAATCCTATGAATATATTCCTCCATTCTTCTTATTGGCATGTCATAATTGATAACGACGTCCACATTTGGTACATTTAGTCCTCTGGAGATTACGTCTGTGCCCACAATAATATCGATTTCCTCCTCCTTTAAAGCATTAATTGTTTCATGGCGTTGTTTTAAGGGGTAATCGCCGTGCATGGCCAATGCTCGAAAATTTCTTTGAAGAAGAGTTGCCGCGACAAACTCAGCTTTGCGTTTGGTGTTGACAAAAACGATGACTTTTGGGAACGGGGTACTTCGATGTTTCCAGGATTGGCAGAGTCTTAAAAGAAAGTCGATTTTCTGTACTCTCCAGGCAATTCCAGGCTGGATTAGACGAAATTCATCGGGGACATTCTTGATTGATAGATCACTCTAAAATATTATTCATAAAAATCATTGTGAAAAGGCAATTTAAGCCAAAAATAAAGTGCAGTCCAAAAATAATTGCCTACCACATTGATGAATCGTTGAATTACACTGTCAACCGGAAAATTTTGGCCTACTGTAATGGCCGTTGGCATAAACAGAAGGTAATCATCGTATTCGTGGACACTCAATGTCGCACTGTTCATAATGACTTGGTAATTTGTTCTCATAGACTAAAACAATACAATTCGTAAAGATAATTCGAAATTGATATAAAAAAGTAGTAGACATACCATTGAGTCCTTTATGCTATCAACTATTGTTCGAGAATCTTCGGAAGACAAAAGCCGGTCAGCCTCATCCAACACCAAATATCGAACATGATCGGGCGATAAAAATGCCTAAAATTGAGATATAAATCAAAAATAACTTACTTTATCCGCTTCTTTGGAACTCTCTTTGTCCAAAAGGAATAGAGAAACCTTTCCGAGAGTACCAACAACAATGTCACACCCGTACCTCTCAATATTGATCCGAATATCTGAATTGGGAATCGCTCCAATCAGGAAACAAACGTGAATTCCGGTTCCTCTGGCCAGCTTTGCACCTTCTTTGGCCACTTGTATCGCCAATTCCCGAGTTGGCACAAGAACAACTGCGATAGGGGATTTTGTTGGGAGTTTCATTTCTTTTTTAAGTTTGGCGATATTGTTGATAATCGGGATCATAAAGGCCGCCGTCTTTCCGGAGCCAGTATGAGACCGTAAAAGAAGATCACCGGCTCCGGGATCATTGATGTAAGGAATTGCGTAACTCTGTACCACAGTCGGACCATCAGGAAAGCTGTCTGAGATGTTCTCCAATAGTGCTGAAGGCCAGTCCAAGTCATTGAATCGCCTGAAAATGTTACACATGACAAGAAAGCGAATTTAATGGTTACAAATTTTGTTATCAAAGTCAACTAAATTCATGCAAGAATGAAAGAGGAAAGCAAAAGCAATATGAAAAACTTACTTCATAGGCTTTTTGACATGTTTGCTGCCAATTATCATTACATCTTGTTCATCTATTTTTCGTTGTACTTTAAAGGCGGCTCCTGTCTTGATTCGGTCTTCCTCTGCGTCTCTTCCGCTGGCAACTTGCTCTGCAGCCTCGAAGAAGGTTCTATTTCGAACTAAAACAAAAACTTCAATAAACCATCGAAAAATTGCATTAAATATTATATAATTTTTAGGCAACAAATTATATCAAAAATAAATTAATAAATTTTTGTGTAAGCGACCCCGAAATTAATCTAAAAACATGGAAACATAAATGATAAAGTAGTAACTTACTATAGCCAACGCTGGATGGAGGCGTTTGTTCTCCTTTGGACGATGAGTCGCTGTCAAGGGCTTTGAGGGTCCCTCCAATACCACTTCTTTTGAACATATTACCACCATCCCCCAAGTGGATCATCTTTTTAAGGATTCCAACTCAAATGGACAAGTTCTCTTGGTATTCTCGACGTAATAGTACTGGCAACAAATTTTGCAAAAAGTCGACCAAAGAAATTTCTATCGCATAAAATGTCCCCTTCAATTTCGGAGCTAAGGGCGCATTTAGCCAATCTAATCGTAGTTTAATCAAAAATTCCTCTCAATTGAAGTTTGTATAGTGTAATAATAATTTATTTACATCTTGAGTATACATATGAATATATGGGTATTTAGTACAACTAGTTTGGCTGGGCCACAATCAGCAAAATAGATAAAATACACGTATTGCAGGATTAACAATAATGACTATATAATAGTCAAACTAGACAACAAAAAAATGTGAACGAAGAGATTTCGCAAGTCAAAAATGTGAAAGACTAAGAATAATGTAGAACATATTAATAATAAGCGTTGATTACTGGTCGTTTTGGTACTAACGAGCCGAGATTCTTGGCGTAGAAGTCAGGGACCATGTCTAACCTCTGGTTCTCGAAGTTCTCCTGGATGTCTTCGACCTGATGGCAGCCGGACAACACCAACATAGTCCTCAATCCATGATCGCGGCCGAATTTGACGTCAGTGTTGGTACGATCGCCGATCATCATGGTTCTGGAGGGGTCTACATTCCATCGTCTTTGGATGTACTCGAAGGCTGGGGTGTTAGGCTTTCCAACCACCAATGGCTCACGACCAGCGGCGGTTCTGACGGCAGCAACCAATGGTCCGGCATCAGGGATGATGGTATTGGGGTTGGGTCCAGGACAAGTTTCATCTTCATTGGTGGCCACGAAGAGACAGTCCTCTTCTTGAAGATAGTTGGCCGCCTTCATGAGCTTGAGGTAATTGAAGTGTTTCTCGTATCCAACGACCACAGCTCCAACTTGGTTGACCTCTTCTTCAAGTTCAATATCGTACAAGAAGGCGGCTCCCTTGGATGATTCTTGGTTCTCGACTGGATCGGGTCCATCACCAAAGTATTCAATATCCAGCTCGGTCAATTCGTCCTTGACACCTTGGCCACCGATCAGGTAGACCTTTTTGTTGGCTTCCTTGATGCCAGAACGATGAAGGGTATCCGCGACAACGGCGGCTGGATTCACAATGGTGTGCTTGCTGCTGACTGACTCGTTGTAACCGAGCTTGGCGAGCTTCTTGGCATAGACAGCGCGGGATTTGGTGGCATTGTTGGTGAGGATGATGATCCTCTTCTTCAGACGGATCAGATAGTCGATGAAGGCCGGGGATCCTGGGATGGCGTCTTCGCCCAACCAGAGAACACCTGAAATAATCAGAACATCAATAAATGAAAAGAAATATAGATAAACATTCGAAGAACCCGCTATCAATCTCGAAGAAATGTTCTTGTTCTTTTATCACAGCTCAAACCCTTTTGGTTTTACGAGAAGGTCCTTTTAAAACCCCGTAAAGAGTGATTTCCATCAGAAAATATTATACTTGTGAGCGAAAATTTCTTACTTCACAAACCGTTACATAAATTTAGTTTTCGGCTATTATAGTCTTCCAAAATTGGAGAAAAGATGTCTAAAATCTGGAAAACCCTAAATCGTGCTATTTCTGCTCAATTCTACCTAAAATCCCCATCTGAATCAAGAGCAAGAAGAAGGATAAGATAACTTACCATCAGCATCAAAGATGAAGGTGTCGATCTCCTGAACCAGCGATTTGAAAGAAGTGGAATCCATGAAGCTGGAGATTGTGTGCTTCTGGACTGTTGGTTCATTCCGGAACTCATCAAAGACACGAGATTTGAGTTGTTCGCATTGAGCGATGGACAATCCGATTGGAGGCATTTTGAAGTGTAGATGAGATGTGAGAATTGGTCAATTGTTGATGGTTCTTGGCGATCGACGAGCCCTTTTATATTCACGGGACGAGGGGAGGGTTGCCAGCAAAATTGATGAGATTTTCTCTCGGGGTTTTCTCCCCGCCTTTTCGTCGCACGAGGTTCGCCCCGTTCCCCGCCCGCCCGCGTCTGCACCCTACGTTCTTTGCTCGTTCTCTTCGCGTTTTCTGCTCTCTCTTTTGTTGTTTTGATGTTTCGGAGGGACGGAAGTCTGCGGTTTCAGTTGGTGCAAAAGTCTCTCGTCAATGTTTGGAGTCTCTTTGCGGTGCTTTATCACTCGTTCGTCTAGCTTGTATGTTGGAAATTCTCCGTGTTCTCTTCGTATCAACAATATTTTTGTGGGTTCTCCTAGTTTCTCGCCCTATTTCGAACAATTTCTATCAGCTGTTAGTGTGTGAAGTCTGTCGAGTTCGTAGGCGTTTTGTGATTCCCGTTTTTTTCTCAGAAGATTCGTAGATTTCGATGCTATCTAATCCCTCGACTCCTCCCTTTTTTAATCACGGTTTTGAGGTCTCGGTTCTCATTGTTTATCCTGATCTCTTGCTTCGTTATCAAACTCCTCCCATTTGGCACAGTAAAATATGGATTTTTGGACAATAAATGATCAGCAGGGATGATTACGGTAATTATAATTATAGAGAAGACACCCAAACACCCAAATATGGCAGTAAAAAGTCGCCAGTGATTACTTGATGAACATAGCAACATTTAAAAATAGCAATTGCACTTTTGTTTAACCTAAATTACCTTGTAGACTAGTTCAAAATTTTTTTGAAAATAGCTTTCACGTGATTTTGTGTGATCCCTGCGGTATTTGTTAAACTTTAGGATGCCTGTCGTTAGCATTCTGAAGCTAAAACAGGACGTTAATCAGTTAGTGGAAAGTGGAACGCCGGTTATCAGGCGTTGATTGATTTTCAGTGTCATGAAATGTCAGGGTTCCGATCTTTAAAAACCGCCGTAACTTTTAAAAGTCAAATAACTGATAAAGAAAGCGGATAGCTGTGCAAATACCAACTGTTAGCTATACTTTAGACTCTTACAGTTACTATAATTTTGCGATAATTTCAAGGAAATTACTTTTTTTGTGATCTTCAATGGTCTAAAAACATGGTGGTTGAGATGCTCCTTGATTGATGAGATATAAAAACGTCTAACATCTTGACGATTCGTTTCGTAACCGTTTTCCGCGACTTCTACCCGTATTATTTTAGTCGTCTTCTGAAAGAACCTAACTCTTTTTCACGTGAATAGTAGAATTTTCTAGGAGGATGTCTTTTTTTGTTGTGAAATTTGGAAAATGGTCACTTTCTTCTCCGAATGCGATGTCTGATGAGAGTCATTGTTCTTCACGTGAAAGGGCAGAGTTACATCACTTTTACATTTTTTTTGTAGCGGAAATGGTTTCTTACTGTATCTGCAAAGAGACTGATGATTTGGATTCCAAGAATGTCAATTTTGTTGTAGTTTTAGGGATCTGATGTGAAATTTTATATTATTATGATTAGATATTCTTCGGTATTAATATTATTGTAGTAGGTAGGTAACAATGACTATTATATAAGATTTTGAAAATTTTACAGTAAGTTTGGTCCTTCTAGAAGGTTTTTGATGTTTAAGGGTGATACCCTATGATTTTTATCTCAACCTTTTTGGACTGCGTTGTTTGGACTAGACTCTTACAGTACCATCCAACCATGTGATTGACTTTTTCCACTCCCTTCGATCAAATCTTCTCTTCTTATCATGTCACTGGTGTACTCTGTTGTCCCTGGCGACGGTTTTCTTTCCCATTCGTTATGATTAATTCCAGTCTCAAATATAAATGAAGTCTCTCATGATACGAGTCGTACCTCTTGTTCTCCCTTTCACGTGAACCCCATCGTTTGTGGTCTTTAAAGAAACAGACTCTGCCTTTTAAAAAGCAGCGACTCTCTTAGACGGGGGTTTCAATGAAAACGCCGATAAAAATATCACCAACGTATTTTGAGGGGGTTATCAATCCTGAAGAGTCCTTTCAGAATGATCAGAATTGGGTTGACGAGTGTAAGAATTGAGAAGATAGAAACCGGAGTATAAAGAATCTTTGTAGTCAGATAATAATATGGTTTACTGTAGAGGATGGTGCACTGGACCGATTGCAGCCAACAAAACGGTCGAAAAAAGCAATATGACTCCCTAAAGTGTTAGAAGGAATCCTTGATTTCCTTTTCGACCTGTTCGTCGACAGGAAGAGACCACACGCGACATATTGCCAAGGCTGTTAAAGTGTGAATTTTGCAAGGAAACATCCGCAAAAACCATTTGGCCCATTCCAGTTTATGTCAGCCTCTGCCAGACTACAGAACAAAATCGTCTCTTCCGACAACTTGCTTATCAATCTCAGCAGTCTGTAGACTTACGAAATTGATATTTTAAAAGTCACCAAATTATTTTCTACCACAAATATGCCCGAACAATTTACACTACAGACGTTGAACCATTTCAAAAATAGCACCGGAAGCCTAACATTATGGCAATTTATGGGAGTAACTCTTGACAGGAGATGTACTTTGCCCTCCACCCTCCATTTTCAAGGAAAAATGGCAATCCACGAGATGTCTGATCGGTCAAAAGTTAGTCAGTTGTTCTACAAAATGTATGAGGAAATCCCTAGAACGTCACTGATTATAAGGTTGATTGGATATTGTCTGTCTGAACACACAAAAATATTTTACTCAGTTTTTAGCAAAAATGGGCAAAAGTTTTGTTTGGCATATCGAGAATAAAAACCAATTTCAAATCTTTAAAGGTTTGCTAATTTCAACGACAAACAAAGCAAAAAGTCTGATCAAGCAGTCAGCCTAATATTTGTAGACTTGAAGGAATCTTTAAAAGTTATATGTGAACATTCTCTGACTTTCAGCTGAACAAAAACGTTTCTTTTTTGATGAGTAAACAGAACGATTTCTGTCCGTTCTTTGCTCGGGGTGCTTTTAAAAATTGGTAAATGAAATAGATACTGTAGGAAAGGAATCACAGAATTGAGAAAGAGGCATTTCCAATCGGAAGGAGAGTGGCATTTGCTAATAAAATAATAATGGTTAGCCAGTCTGGAACAATGGTTTGCCAGGTTATTTGTATATATGACTCAATTGAACTTCAAGTTTGATGTGCTTTTTACTGAACTAGTACATGATCAAAAATAGCCGAACCAACGATTCCTTGGACTTTAAACTATCGATATAGACATAAACAAGATCTTGAACTTGTTTATATCAAATAATATTGGCGAAAAACAGCGTGTAGATAATTTCGGGACATCTGAAGATCAAACAGTTCATTTTTTGGGTTTTGTTGATATATGAAATATACCGTAAGCCTTACAAAATTTTATTTTTCCATTAGGTTCTGAATGTGCCACTTTTTAAAATCAAAGATCAGGCCAACACTCAAGTGATCTCCGATCTCCCTGACCTTTCCCGAGCATTATATCATTCATAGGAAGATCTCTCAATGGCGCATAAATAACGTCGTATTTTCAAAAGGATCCCCACATCGCCGCCGATCACATGTTTTTCATCGGGATATTTTTGGGTCCAAAGTATGTGGAGAGTCCTCTTCGATCGGCGAGGGCTTCTCTTTATCTCCGCAAATGTCGTAAAGTAAATAACGCTCTCATTACGACAAAGATCACCTCTCCTCTTGCCGCAGAAAATACGAGAATATTCTTCCAAAGATTTGCGGAGAAAAATCCTTGATCAATTTGGATGGAGAAGGTTTGCGAGAAGCGATGCCGAATCCTTGGAGAAAAAATAGTAATCGACATAAAGCAAAAGCCGAAAATTGAAAACTATAAGCACACAGCAACACGTTGAATGCTTTAGAATCTTTTTGTAGATAGACCAAATATGGGTTGTAGCCATTTTTTGTGGTTTCAAATGGATTTCATATATCCGGCCAGACTTTTTACTTTGATAAGGCTACCTTTCAAACAGTCCCCCTTTTCTTACCCATTTTTTCTTCACATGTTTGCCTTGCAGTAATGTACTGTACCTGTTACTCGTCTGCGGGGAATCACAATTTCCGTTTCTATTAATAAATGGTTTCGATTCTGCGACCGAAAAATATCGGTCGCTGGCTAAAAATAGTTCGCGCGAAACCCGTTTTGATCCATTCTCTGATGTTGATGATAACTGCTTTGTCATGACACGTTCTCATCAATTGAAGACAATTATTTCTACGAAATTTTTAAGACAATCCTCAGGGCCCTGTCCCATGGGTATTGTGAATAAATATTAATGATTAAGAAAACATTTACATACCTAAAACCGGCTGAAGTCAACTCATAATTGGCTGAATGACTTCAGCTGGGTATTGGACTATGCCCTATGTTTTTTAACCAATTAAATCTTGGAAGGCTTCGTAAGGATAATTGGTTTCTATAAATCTCAAAACAGTTTGCTGATCTAGTCTGACCTGACTTTGTCTGTGCGGGGCTTGTCTTTGCGTTATATGAAAAAAGAGGTTAGTCAAAAAGCATTTTTGTTCAAAATGTCTATCAAGGATCCCCTTTTGCCTTGCAACGACTTTTATGCTAATAATATTTACATCATTAGTTTTAATTCCCAATTTTCTTCCAACTTCAAATTTTCAAAGATCATCGGATTCTCCTTTCCAATAACAACTCACACGACCCGACTCTGCTCTTTGAAGACGCCTGATATAGTGTACAGAATTAACGATAAAAAATACATAGCTGATACGAAAGTATGGGTTGTTTGTCTTTGGGGTGCCCTATGACTTTTGAAGAGACCTTTGAGACCTCCGTAAATAAGGACATTAATTACAAACTGTACCCAAAAACTATTATTAACTAAAGTGTAACGCAGAGTTGACGGATGGGAGGACACGAATAGAAACATTACTTTGTAATTCTGTTTCACAACTCAAAGAATACTAAAAATAAAATCAACGGGACACAGTATGAAGCGTATGAGATGGGTGCTTGATGGCTAGGGTTATTTTATAAACAATGCAAAGATTTAATTGCCTAAGCTTGGAATCCGACCGTCCATCCTCATTTTATACAGTGTTCAAAGTCCGTATAACATCTGTGTTGTGATTGCTAAAACCAGCAACTTTTAAAAATTAATTTGTGGCCTGGTAGGAATATCTCCTTTAAAACTGAGATGTGCAAGCAAGCCTGGTCTCACAGATTACTGTATGTTTGCTCTCTAAATTGAAAACAACTTGTTTATTTTCTATGTTAAACAATAGTGATTGATCAAAGAAACGCCAAAACACTGTTTAAAAAACGAATAAACAGAATGTATGAGATCTTTGAATTATTATACATAAACGTCATCTCCAATCTTTGAAAGAAGAGATAAAATTGATGTGAACATGTAAAGAAACAATACGAAAAATGGCCGACCAAAGTCTATAGCGCAACTATTGCAATCTCCGTAAGTAATATTTATTAAAAATCCAAGCAATAACAATTAAAACAGCGGTTCTTTTGAATGTCAGAGGAAAGAAAATGTCGCGGATATTACAATAAACAAGTGAAAAGGCCAAAAAAGACCCGTATTGATTAAAGGCTGTATTTAAAAAGTAATGTAAGATTCGTATCACATAAAAGACGAGTTTGTTGAGAAACTTCATATGATCAAAAGGGATTTTAAATGCTTATGAAGTGGTCATAATACACTTGACGGTCTCTTTGAAGGCACTTGTTGCTTTGGGTGAGATTTGGAAAAAGGTTAAAATAAATAAGAATAATGTTTTCCTCATCGAACTGAGGGGCAATGAGTACACATAATAAGCCTTGAGAAGCTTTTCCAGAGCCAATGCGGCTGATTGTTCACATCTAATCATCTTATCCATGACCACAATTCTATACTGATTGTTGTCAGTAAAGATGACTGGGCCGGCATCGTGCCGTTCCCTCATTGAATTCAGCATAACAGCATCGTCTAGCTCCTAAAACATCATTATAATGTTAATTTTTGAACCATAGATATCAAAGAAATCCGAAAAACAAAAAAACATTAAATGCAAGGACGTTTCCTCTCAAAAATAATGGAAATTCTACTCAAAAATAAGCTCTCACCTGCACACAGACAATGATGTAACTGAGTTTACTATGGTCCTTGTAGACCCTCCGCACCAAAAATGGAATCAATTTCAGGGCAATTAATCCATGTTGTCCTTCCTTGTCAATGATTCCTTCTGAGGCCTTATTATAGAATTCGAAATTAACTTTCTTCACATATTTGACAATTTTGGGAGCAATCTCAAATTCCCATCGTTCCGCCAATCTCTCGGCCACTTGATTAGGGAAATCTCGGATAATTACTTCGGCAAATCGGAGTTCGAACTAAAAAAGTCACGTTAAAAATAAAATGTGAGTTAAAAGTTACTACAAAAAGTCTGGAGATCAAACTTACAACCGCCGGATCCTCCTCCAAATACGACAAAGAAGTGATCGTATCAGTGGGTACGGTAAGTTCAGTGGGGAATGGACCACTGAAAATAAAAGTTACAGTAACCCGATGATTTCAAAACCAATGATCATTTCTTTTATTGATGAGAGAACTGATAAGGATAAGTTTTCTCGCAAACAATTTTTTACAAACCCGTTTACGATCGTAATATAATATTTATTCTCTTATCAATTTTCCATACCTCCAGAGCAAACAAAACAAACGGACTTTTACCTTTGATCAAACAAGTATTTCTTATTTCATTACTGATAAGAGGAGAGTCTATTGGTTGTAAAAGAAGTTTTAAGTCACAAATTTTTACCGTAAAAACGACCAAAATGACATAACTTCCATATAAAATAAATGACTTACATGCTAAGATCCTCGATTTTATTTCCTTGGCCATCGCTGACCTTGCTGAACTTTCTTTTCAACGTTTTAACTAACGCATCTGATGGGATAAACGGTCGATTCAATTCGCCTGCCCGACTCTTCCGATCCCTTTCGTTGTAAATAAAAACATCAAGGAAACCGCGGCTCTGACTGTTGTGGAAATCCTTCTAAAACCATTATCATTCTTCTCACTGGATTACTGTAGAACTTACAATTTCGTATTGGAAGTTGGGGAGTTTGCCAAAAAATTCTTTTGCAAAGTAGGCGCGTTCTGCAGAGGTGGGTTTCATGCGTCTAAAATTAAAATTTAGGAGTATTTTTTTAAGGTCATTCAAAATATTAACTTTAGCTGTAACTCACGTTGCGCAACAATCCATAAGCCATCTTCCCGCAGTCCTGACCAAAAGTTGTCTTTCTGCAGGTAGAATGGACTCAGCTCGCTTCAACTTCTCATAAATTACTTCCGCCTTCCTACAACCTTGAAGAACTTTCTCCACCGTCATCGTAGCCAACGAAGAAGTCAGATGAGTCGGAGTTTCTGAATACTGCTCTGACTGGAATGGCGCAATTGGAACAATTGCCGTTGACGTCTGAGATGGTGGAGTCAATGTTGAGGACTCCGGGAACGAGGACGTCATATAAATGGATTGCGTACTGCTAGAAATCGGCTCTTCCAATAGAATTGGCATATTAATTACTGGCGACAACTTTTCACGGAAAGAACATTCGACCGCAGTTTGTTGTGGAGGTGGGGTTGAAGTCGTCGGAGATGCCTTCTGAAGGCATTGGGGCTAAAATAAATTGTTTCAGTTATTAAAAATCTCATTTCCAGACCATCTTACCCTACGTCGATTGAAGCAATCTGACGCCGATCTAAAACCGAAATACTTCAAAACGAAATGACACCCACCTCTTCTGGTTCGAAGCCAAAAAAGAATTCATCTCCGGGTTCAACGGGCTCATCAAAGAATAAAATATGCGCTGGCTCATTGTTTATATTATCATTCCTTTGGATTCTAGTCAAAGTTTGAGGGAACCGACTTTGAATTCTGTCAAGAAGTTGTTGAACAGACGAATTCTCCTCCGTCTTGACAGTGTACCGCCTTGTGACACCGGAGGGATCAGTAATATGACAGGAGATGTTGAGCATTGGCATCTTCTTGTTTCCTTTATCACCGATTAATCAGGAAAAATATGCCTACGCAGGACGAAAACGCACTCAAAGCTAACCCTAAACACAGAGAAAAATCAAACAAAATTAAGGTAAACTTACAAGAACTCAGCAAAATTAAATTGAACAAATCCCCAAGTAAGAACAGCACCGGCCAAGCTGTTGAGATCAATCACTACCCTAATATTGTGGGTATGAAAGTCTGTCGATCGTCGCCATAAACCTTTTCTGTGGTGATGAGAGCGGGAGAGCGAATCGACGGGCGCAATGAGCTTTTTTCTGTGATGATAACAGGGGCTGCAGCCGCGTCCTTCTTAAATTTAAGGGGGTCTTTGCCCTTTGAAACACCAGTTTTATGCTCAAGTCGGACGGGATGCTGGTCGATATCTGGGTGGGGGATCAAGTTATTTCACCATGAAACGAAGAGCTGATGATTAAAGTTCAATCGATCAAAAGTGCAAATGCAGAAAGGAATTCCCTGAGAAACTCTCGAGATAAGCGCGACTTGAAGAGTTACGACATTCCAACGAAAGGGTGGAGAATAGAAAACGAAGCGAACTTTAAAGATCACCCAATGTCTTCTCTTAAAACACATCTTTGATTTCATTGGTATCATTAGCCGAAAAAGTTTCAAATATTCACACAGTAACCTCGGGAAACAATGAAATTTATTCTTACAAACTTTTCCTCAAAACGAGCTTCTCCCCGGATTTCATTCCCCTTTTTTCAATCAAGAATATGCACTGTGCACACGAATTTTGATCAGGATTCCAATTCAAATGAAAGCGGCCAAGCGCTAAAGCTTTGTTGCGGCGACAAATTGCTGTCACGACAACACATTGCGATATGCACAATGCATTTTGTTCACTTTGAAGTCTATTTCCGCCTTATTGAGAATTGCACTGTGCAAACAGATCGAATCTCGTTCTTTTAGAATTTAATCAAAAATTCAAATGCGAATCAAAAATTGGCTAAGATGGGACCAATGGCTCAACAAAGCCATAGAAACGTATTTCTAGAAAAATTACACAATATTTCGTGAACAAATTAGAACACTATCATCAACCAACCAAAGCCAACAGCACTGTTTTTATCTTTTTCAGGATGAATATAAATTAAAACACAATAACAAAAATACACAAGAACGGGGATGGAAGGGAAGACAATAAATAAAGATTCACGGAGATCAAACTTGGAAAAATAAGAATCTAGGCTATAAAAATGAAACCAAATGTGAAAAATAAAAGTTGGTGTCTATACAAATTTAAACGGTTTATCAATAAATAAACTCGAATAGAACGGGAATTCAAGTTTATACTGTAAAAAACATCCTAAATAGGTGACCAGAGGGCCGGATTGAAGCCGAGTTCGTCCAGAAAAGGCGGGGGTTGGAAGAAATCAGTGGCATCCCGGATCAGAGACTGAATAAACGCCTCGTTGGTCTTGTATTTGGGGCCAAAGTCATATTTGTCCAGATCCAAAAACTGGCTAGTTAGAGCCGAGCGAAGCCGAATTGATTTGAAGGTCTCGGCAATCGAAACTGAACGGGGTTTCAGATTTTCATCACTTTCAAAAGTTGCGCATGACCTCTCTGAGAATGATGGAGAAGACAGAAGACGGGAATTGTGGAAAGCTGTGGATGGAGTTGAACGGCACATCTCAACTGGAGAGGCGGATATCAACTCATGGGCTAGACCTGGGATCGGGCCCGTATGATACAATTCAGTGCGGATTTGAAGAGGTTTGAGCTACAATAAAAATTCATAATCAACTAACATCCGACCCACCTTGTCCTCTATAGCTTCTCCCAAAGAACTAGCTGAATCATCATTCTTTTCCAGATCTTGTACATTATCTTTTCCTCCTCCAATCTCCGAAGCACTTTCACTCGTTCTTCTGCTGGCCATGCTTTTCTCACTCTCTGAATTTCTCGGTTCTGATGGCTTTCGACATCCGGGAAGCCTTCTAATCTCAAGATCTTTTCTGCTCAACACCTTGTAGACATTATCTTCTGGTGGTTTCTTCACAACTTTGGGTTTACATTGCTGTGTTACCTCGGAAAATGTCTTCCTAGGTCTTACCAATTCCTTGCGTGGTGTTTGTTGCTGTCTAACAGGACTCGATTTCTCGTCGTCTCCTTCTAAACTAGGCCAATCAGGATTCGATGAAGGCGAAATAACAGGTTTTGCGTCCTTCAGCTTGAAAAGACAATTCAGTTTTATCTTTTCCTTTTGCATAGGAAACTTCAAAGTCTTTGGCTTAGCTATCGTCACTGGAGAGGACGGAAGGGAACTCTAAACGTAAAATTGAAATTAAATTTTAACAAACTTGTTATCTAAAATAAATAAATTGCCCTACCTTAGGTGTTGGGAAGTCCTCCTCATCGCTATGGTAGTCCATAAAATGTGGATTGAACTTGCCCAAATTCCGTAATCTAAACCGAGAAGTATTCAAAAAATTGCGAAATGCCGCAACTTACGACGCGGCATTTCGGGCAGTAACAGTTGATCTCGGGCCAGTATTTAGCGATGGCAACTCTCGTTTCTTTATTTTAGGGGCATGAATGTGATCAGTTTTAGGAAACACCTCAATAACTGTTGGTTTCTCGGGCTAAAACATAATTAATTAGTCAAAATAAACATCTATGTAATTTTCAAAATGGCCAAGTGTAATACATATCCTTTACCATTCTAAAATCTTCGCGCTTATCCAATATCCCTTTTGAACATTTACAACGCAAAAATCTAGCGAGTATATTCATCCCCTTCTTTGTCCACAAATTACTCATTCGTTGATCCTCCGTCCATCTTCTAGCCGACCCTGAACATCAAAGCACCTTGATTTTAAACAAAGAATTACCTTTATTTTGAAGTATCTTTATTAAGCCAATCTCCAACTCCTCAAAACATTCTTTATGGAGCACATTGTTTATTGTGCAGTCCTTGCTCGAACAGAACATCCGTACACCATCGGAATCTCCAACTGGTTCTCCTGAAAATTGATCTGGACGTACAAAATTTAAATGAAATAATAAAGTCATCAACAATAAGGAAACCCCAGTTTTCCGTGGCTTACATTGGATCAAAATCAACCACAAGCATATTTTCAGTCATGTTTTTATGGTCAACTATAATCTATCTCAGACGCGCCAATATGATACTCGATCACTAAAGTCAAAGAGCGCAGATAGCCAATTCAAAAGACCCGGCGATCTATACTATTACGTAAGGCGTTCCTTTCCCTCTCCTAAACACAAAAAAAACACATTCACACGCAAAAGTTTACCTTTATTGCAGCACATAACCATCGGAACGGGACATGATCCATTCTCAACCCAAGGGATAATCTCCTCAACTTTCTGATTGTCTGTGCTTTCACTAGCACGACCTTGCCTAATATGTTTAGTCTTCTTGACCATCGTCGGGCGAGTAAAACGGTCAAACTGAACGTCTTCACTGCTCCTTTTCAATCCAAAATGAAAATTTATTTCTTCCAAAGAATCGTGAAAAATTAGAATTATTTAAATAATTTCGACGGTTCGGAGAGCCCAAAGCAGTGTATTTTGATGTGCGAAATTGATCAAACAGAATTCTGCACCTGATCTCAAAAATAATTTTTTCCAAAAAATTCGTTCGAAATCGAGAAATTGCAGGTCCGAGGTTTTCGCGGTGGGATACTTTCTAATGGTCTATGATATACGTAAACATTTTTATGAAAAGGACGACAAATTGCCCTCAGGAAAGAAGAGAAATAACTTAAACCGACTATCAGTTCAGCTGATCCAAAAACAATATGTTATACTAGATAGACAGCTGTAATCTTGAGAAATCAAGGTCGAACGTCTCTCCGAAAAGTGCAACGAGCAGATAGCAGGTCCGGCCGATAATAACACCTTGCTCCAGATTTTTCGAATGGCATTATAAGGTCTTGTTCATTTCCTTATAAACAAAACTGTAAGCGACACCAAAATTAAAGATCAATATCTTCGATCCGGCCGCAAATGAGAGAAGCCAAAAGAAGCAAAGAAAAAAAAAGGGGGGGGGGGGGTGAGATGTCGGCAAAAAAATTGTTCCAGAGAAACGATTTGGACCAAAATTCCTTGCTTACAAGAGACTTTCTTTCCATTAAGGACATGTGTTGCAAACAATGTGATCCGCGGCCCTTTGATGAGACGATAAGCCACTTCCCCCTTACAAAAGAAAGACGATCAAGACCGTAAGATATTGCCGGATAATCACTCATTATACAACACCGACAAAAAAGGTAATTTTTAACAAAAATATTTATTATGCCCTCAACTATTATGGAGTTCTCGATGTTTTATGCGTATCTGGTTGGAGTTTGTTCGAAATCACAGAGTGAAGTAAGTGAAAAGTTGTATAATGAATCACCCGAAGGAATTAATGATAAGATAATCTCTATGGTACATGTTATCAGCGCGGAAACACTGGTTTTCGTGGTTAGGTTTTCCATTTATTCGCCTAAAACAACAAGACGATAATAAAAAAATCATTGGTTATGCAAAAGCTGCACTTACCGTATTGGACAGTATTAGTTGGGCCTTGTTATATTCCACAGACTTTGGATTTAATTTGTTCATCAGGTTGACTAACTTTTGTTTATCTTTTAATGAGTTGATTGCCTCGATTTGAACACCAGCTGTTAGCTCACCAAATTGTTCGGCGACTTTTAGTCGTTCATTTGCATCACTAACTGCGCCAAGCCATTTTGCTAGTATCTAAAAAGCTCAATATTGCATAAGAAAAACATCGTTTACCTCTTTATTTGGAGGTCCATATTTGGCAACCAGTTGAAAGAAGACAGCCCATGGAAAAGGACAGACAAGTTTCTGGGAAACAATAATCTTTTTGCAGGTTAGTAGCTTTTCCATTTCTCCATATTGCTTCTTTCTGCATAATGCTGATGCCGCCATCCAAAAGAATGCCTTTTCATTGATGTTGAAGGTGGATTTGAAAGACAATGGACTTGCATAGGCGTTCTAAAGGACAAACGTCTACAAAATAATGAAGACAAAACTTACAACTGGGAGATTGTAATGATACAAGCAACAGTAATAGAGAGTTGTCAATAATGGTTGCCCAATTAGAGTGGCTTTCTTGGGGAATTGCTTAAAGATCTCATTAGTTCCAGCCTTGCTTTCTTCTTCATCTGATGACTAAAATAATATAATAAAAATAATAGGAAAATTCAACCCACATCAATAGGAACTTGTCGTTCGATCAAATGAATGTATTCATCGACAAATTTAGCTTCCGCACTGAGTGTCGGATCGCTGAATCCACTGATCAAACATTTCTTTAGACTACTAATCTTCGATGCAGTGTGACATTTCTTTACTGCGCATTGGAACTCGACCATTGCCGCTTCATCACTTCGTCCGAGAGAACTGCAAAAAAGAAAAGAGCATTGGTCCAAAGGCAACTTTCTAAAAACAAAAACTATCACTAACTTACAATAAAGTATCAATCAACTCGTTTGTCTCATTACATTCTCGTAAATAAGTGACGTAGACTTCACCGGCTTCTGGTTTGAATATTAAGATCTCACGGAATATCGAAGAAATCAGAGTTCTCTTTAAGAAAAGTACTACCTAAAAATATATTATACATAACAAAGGGAAAGAAACGTACAGTTAATATAACATCAGTATCCTGAGAATTAATAGCTTCATCCAAGAGATCAGTCTTGTCTTGTTTAGATTTATAAAAGTCCAAGGCTACAGGTTCGCACCGTCGAAGTCGTTTTATTGTTGTTTCTACTGATGGGGGCTCAAACCTTTCAGATCTTACCCGCTAAAAAGCTCAATTATCCATTTAAATCGAGACACTTACATCAAGGTATTTTTGAAGTTTGTGATGCTCGCTCTTCAATCGTGCATAATCCAAATGAACCGTCGCATCGCTAGAAAACGATGTGAAACTACAATCAGATATCATAGACGAACTTCCTAGAGCTCGCCTGGGCCTTGGACTTTCATTCTAAAAGTATAAAAAACTAAACCGTGTACTCTTACAACTTTGTTAGCACCAAGTAATTGAGGTTTGTGGGGTAGTTCAGGAAAGACTTTTGGTGGCTCGTCAAAAAAAACTTTGTTTGAAGTCCCCTCAGATAACTCGTTGCTATCATTGCTCTGAGGGTGCTCCTCATCGGGAATGTCAAAGTCCACTTCATACAGATCGTCTAACACTTGTCGTGCTACGGTCTAAAAGTTCAATTATATTATCCAGGTTATAAATAAACCTACAACATTCTTTTGATCTGCAAAGAAAGAATTCTGACTGTCATTGTCGTTCCAATAACTGTCCTCAGGATCGTCAAATGTGAATTTTCGCTGCAACTCCATGAAGAATAATCATCTCTACCAAGAGAAAATATTTTCCAGTTTTTATTTCGGGCGCGAGCTGCTGTTTTCTTGATGCGAAATGCCAAAGTTTTGCGCAAAGAATGAGAAATTTTTAAAAAATCGACATTTTTTGACAATAAATTTTAAGTTGGCGGCAGAAACAAGCACAGTAATTTCTATTGTTGCAATAGACCTTGTTTATGACTTTTATCATTGTAAAATCGTTATAGCATTTCGAAGAACGCGGAGGGTATTTTGGTGGGTCAAGCAAACCTTTCCTTGTGTCCTTCACAAGTCTTTTCACAATTGCCCATAGAATTTTTAGCAGAAACGACTCGCATTATTCAGCTTCCCACGTCAATATCATTAAGAATACAATCAATCGTAAATTTTTATTGAATTTAATTGGAGATCATAGAGCACACTTCTTCTTTGAGGTCGAGGCGATTTATTTGGATGGGGGATCGGGAATGCTGGGGCTTTCGAATCCGACTGGGGCATCTCGGGCAACCACATTTCTGGATGGGAAGTTCTGGGTGGGGACATTCAGATCTTCTTCTCGGCTCACTTTACGCGGTTGGTCAGAGTTCTGTTGAGGTTGTTGCTGGCTTCCTTGTTGTCCCCAGTCTTGACCTTGTTGTTGACCTCCTGGTTGCCCTCCTTGTCTTCCCCATTGGTCTTGGCCTCCTTGTTGGCCACTTTGTCCTCCCCATTGTCCTTGTCCGCCTTGTTGACCTCCTTGTTGGCCACCCCATTGGCCACCTTGTTGCTGGTCGCCCCATTGGCCTTGTTGTCCTCCTTGCTGTCCTCCCCATTGTCCTTGGCCTTGTTGGCCAGCCCATCGGCCTTGATCACCACCCCAGCGATCTTCTGGTCCGTCACCATGGTGATGATGATGATGATGATGATGTCCTCCGCGTCCTCCTAAAAATATATAATTTGTCAATGAATTGATTCACAGTATTCTTTAATGTAAAAAAGGAAGTTTTGATTTTAAAGCATGCGTTTACTAATGGAAAACTGCTCTAGACATTCTTCTAAGAATGATCTCAAGTTGAGCTTTTATTACTTACCCCAAGGCTCAGGTGGGCCTTCCCATGGGCCACCCCATTTTCCCCGTCCTGGACCGCCTAAAAAGCGATTTGGTAAAATCCATCAGAGGATACTTACTAAGTGCTAAATTTTAGTTTCGCGTGTTGACTAAATTCTAGTTAAAAACTGCTCTAGGTTGTCTTCTAGGAATTCTACGGTGTAAAATTGATCTCAAAATTAACTATTGAGTGACTTACCCCATGGTCCAGATGGGCTTCCCCATGGGCCACCCCACGGCGATCCCCATCCCCATTGGGCATCAATCTGGCTCACCAGCACCACCAGAAGGACAAGAACAGTTAGCGGGTGCATTGTTGAAAAGGAAAGACTTGCTTATTTTTGATCATTTCGGCGACGTTTTAAATACTTTTACCGATGCGTTTTTACACTCCCATTTTTTGATCGGAAGCACGTCAAATTGGGTGAGACAGCGTTCTTTTTGCTTGAGGAAGAATTCGCCAAAGTTTACGAGAATTTAACGAGTTGCGAACGCCGCGTAATTATTTCGTTTTTCGGGCAACTCCGTCGTTGACTCACTTGTTGACGACAACATTTACGCATTAGATTCTATAATTGGCGACAAGAGCAGGCTTTTACTGTATTTGAAAGTTCACGTAATTTACAGTTCCGACAGTTCAATTTGTTGACCTTTTATGCGATGATATTTGGGTTCATACAAAAGGTTATTTAGGACTTCAAAGCCTTATAAAAACTCTTCCGAATAAAATAAGACGAATGATTAAGCAGTTATAATTACTTTATTAGATTACCCGTGTTTTGAATTGATTTGTCTAATTATTAGAATAATTCTATACAAGGATACAGTAAACTGGCGTCAATCTTTCCGCTTCCATTGAGCTCTCAACTCCATATCTGGTCAACCCGTTCCCTGAGTCCGTCTTATGACACATTGTCGACCATTGACCATGAATCCATTCCTAGACTTCTGGTCGATCCGGCTGTTCACTCCATTTGGGCGAGGGCGCACGGAATGTCATCGGGGGAGGGCTGAGTAATTCGGTGGAGGGCTGAACCTCCAGAGACAGTCTTGATGAGGCGCTGTCTTTCTTGGAAGACTGCGTGGACACGCGGTATCCATTGCAGGTCTTGTTGTTCTTGGAATCTCGTTTGAATTTGTCTGATATAATAGAGCTGACATGTTTTCTGATTCTCTCGTCGCACTCCGAATTCGAGCGATTTGTCCGGCTTTGCAACGTCCTGCAATAATTAAAATTGAGTTGGCCGAGTGAATAGTTTTCAAAAACAGTTTTTGGTACAATGTTTTTTAATAAATATTTACCTTATACTCTCTGTTGTGCAGCTGGTTGCTGGACCTCCTTTCCTCGCCGAACTCGCTCTCATCGAATGTGTTCGACTTAAACTGTTGTACTTTACATCTTTTTCGTAAACTGTATTACATCTCCACAATATCCTCATGGCTGTTTCTCGATATTTAGCACTAAATATAATGTAAACAATCCAAGTTGTTGAACTGTTCAGCACCACCAACAAGTTGGACAAGTCGTTTAATTGATATGCAATCCACGCAGTGGAGTCGGCTTCAAAAAGATCCCTTTTGATACATTCGGCAAGGTTCAAAAGAAACGGCAAGGTGTTGCAGACAGCAAAAACTAAAGTAACAACCAGCAACATCAGAGTTGTACTTTGTTCTCGTTGTTGTTGTCGAGTCAGCATTAGTCGAGCTCGCCGAAGTTGAATAATTTGCTTACATACATGACCATTCATGATGATTATCACCGAGAAAGGGATGAGGAAATGCGTGAGAAGATATAAACCCGTATAATAAAAGATGACGTAATGTGGATGCCGATTTATATCGCGGAGATTACGTGTATAGTCCAATCCTTTTTCCGTTTCACTGAAAATTAGATTGTAACAATTTTTGTAAACCGCTAATGATATAACTCTTGCTAATTTTGGTGCAGATAATTATGACAAATTCTGAGACACCCAAGAATTTTCTGCACAGTGAATTTAATTACACTCTGAATCAATCTAAGGCGATTTGGTTTAGCTACACCATTACTAAACACCCACTGCTATAAGCTTCGTATTCTGCACGGATTCCAGTCGGCCATAATCAAATTTTAGGGGCGACAAAAAACACTTACACTATTTGGTACTCCCAAAATCGGATTAAATTGTAAGCGATGGCAAAGACCAGGATGCACAACAATGCCATTCGCGACGTTTTTGCCGTACACCATATGCGGACCTGCAGCGGTTTGCAGACGGCCGTCCATCGCTCAATCGTAATCAGCACCATTATGTAGATAGAACAGGTCTGGAACATCAAGTTAACCGGGTACACATATTTGAGCACACATGACAGGAAATTGTAGAGCGATGTCTGGTCCGGCCTGAAACCATTTGATTCATTACATTGAGTATTTTTGGACACAAATGTTTTTATTTTTGGGATAAATCAAATGTAAAAGTCACAGGACAATAGAAAGAGTAGAAGCAAAGGAAGAAATTAATAAAAGTGCTCGAGGGCATAGACCTTATAAAAATATATCTGGGTTGTAAAAATATCAAGGCTGCGTCTTTCTTGAAAACTATCGCCGATAAAGTGCAAAGAAAATAAGAAAATATGATCATTCTTTCAACTTACCATATATCCAAACTGGGCATTACAAAAACTGGCACGGCCAACAAAAGTAAACATAGATCCACTACAGACAGCGCTGCTAGCAATGTGTTGACTGAGCTGGAATGCCTGAGGAAAAGGATCAATGACAAAAAATTCCCCAAACATCCAATCACAACGATCATTAACGTGGCCGACGCCAGATATTGTTGTAGGTTGTCTTCCTCCATGACCCTGTCCTCACATCGGTCCGTGGCGCCACTTGAGGCCTGCAAAAACGGGGATTAACAGCACTCCTGGGAACTAACTTTGGTTTTCATTATTTTGCTAACGCGCAAATGACTTCATAAAATGCAAAATAAATAAAAAATTGTTAAGGAAAAGGAACGGCCACAGTAAACAACAAGAGTGGGCCAAGGAGGACACACTGGAATGACAGGTACTCCCGATAAGAGGAAGTAGCGTGTGCCGAGTTTAATTGAACGATGTAATCACGAGAAGAACGACACACGGTGTAATGTTCTTTGGTACGCGACACTGGCGAGGATGGGATGGATGGGGTGGGAAAATTGGTTGTAGGATGGGATGGAGACACGGCTCTAATGAGTTGGAGAAACATGACAGAAAACCAGGGAAACTGGCGTTGAAATAAATGCAAAATTCGGATACTTTGGCTGCAAACAAAACGTGCAAATTTTGTGTTAAAGGTGCCATGAAAAGTGATGCCGGTTAACAAACACAAAGTTCTCCCGATAAATTTGACAATATTAAAAAATAAAAATGTTCCCTCACAAAGAAATATTAATTTGGCTCGTTGTTTATGATATGATCAGATCATGAAAATTGTAATTTCTTTACGTCTTACATTGGTAAGGTCAAATTGAAACGAAATTAAAAAGAAAAACTCTAAGTGTAACAATTTTAAAACAAAAAAATGTCAAAAATCCTATTGGTATATAAAATAAACCCATATGCCGGGATTTAATGAGACGACACGCTTGCCCGCCAAATCTGGAAATAATCGAATTAACGATAAAATGCAAACCCAGTAGCCCCAGTTATGGTCCGATCCTAAATCAGATTACAGAAAGCTTGCATGAAATCTTGTTTAACTGCTGTACACATGATTAATTTATTAGTATCAGGAAGAGAAGATTACTATAAAAATTGTATTTCAATAATAAACAAAGTAAATGAAAAGTGAATGCACAATTTATTGTAGAATGTGGGTGCAGATTTGCATTCAATTAAGTTAGGAAGGAGACTGTCAACATTTAAAACGTGTTTTTAATCAAAAAAACTTTCGTATCTCCAAAAAACAAATTATTTTATGGAAATAATCACGAAACACGAGGTAATTTGGCTATAATATAAAGCAAAAATCAAATGAACACGATATCCGTGACATTCCAACGGTATTTTAGTTCAAAAACATTAAATGATTAAAATTTGAAAATTGGATTTTTCGAAATTGCGTGGAGATGGAAGTTATGACGAAGAGCGGGGAATTCCATTGATCCGATACAGACAGTGTCATTTAGAAGGGAGACGGTAAACTCTGTTTGGGCTGTTGAACTATACAGTTGGTTTTTGGATAGCAGTAATAAATTTTGCAATCATTAGGGTATCACATAATGGAAAAGTCAAAATCATTCATACATATATATTACATCAAATAAACTAAAAAACCTGTTATTGTACATCTTAAATGATGACTAAAGTTTTACACCAAAGACGACTGTTTTTCTAGAAAATACAATGGGATTTGGTGTCTTAAAATGATTTTCCCCTCTCTTTTTGAACAAATTCTGAAGGTTTACGTCCAGAAAAAGGGTTAAACTCATTTATACCAAGAACTCTAAAGATAGCCCTCAAATGAGAGAGTTTTGTGTCAGAAAAAGTAGAACCACCGTCTAGTCCCATTCACACATTCATCTGGACAGTTCTCGTTATTCAAGTGTCCGTCTCTAAGATAATTTAAACAAAGTGCATTCTGATGGCATCCGAAAAGCGGCCACATTAATACGACTTTTAAACGCCGGAAAAAACACCTCCGAACCGCTTCCGAAATCTCGTGGTGACTGAAGGGATTATGACGCTTCAATGAATTGTATATCACCCCATATGGCACCAACGTTTCAACGTTTATTTGCATTTTAAGGGCCGAGACAAAAACGTTTCAAAAAGTTTGCGCCGCGTTTTTGTTTTTACGGACCTCCATTTTGTTACAATCTTTTAATTAGATGAGACAGACTAGGTTCATAGTAAAGTTTCTTGTGGCCCTAAATAGGATTAGCCTCGGGAAGATAAAAGAACGTCATTCCACGAAATTACAGACATTACTCACTTTTCTGCAGTTGGTTATCGGATTTGAAGTTTACGGGTCATTAGAGGGAGATTGTAAATGGATATCTTTACGTAATGTACATACAGGTCAACCCGATCTGAGTCATGCAATTCTAAGAATATATACAATTTGGTATTCTGATGTTCTTCTGCATTACTAAGATGATTACAATAAGAAATTGATGTAACGGAGATTTCAGAAATCTAATTTTGTACAGTAGCCAGTAGAGGCAATGAAAACTTAATGCTCGATTAACCGTATAAACAAAAACACGTTTCAGTCTATGACATTTAGGCATTTTTCCGCAAAGATAAATTTGCTGTTGCGACATTGTATCCCTCACTACAAACATCCCTCAAATTTTTATGATCGACATTTCAAAAAAGTCCCAAATTTGAGTTGACAGTTTCCGCTCTTCAAATTGTTGTTCTCTCTGAAGAATGGTGGCAAAAATAGTCTTAATTTGTGAAAAATTTGGCCCCAATTATAGCATTAAATTTTGAATCGTCTGTAGAATCCTGACGCCTCTTTTATACATAGATCCCTCAATTTCCCTAAAACTTTACATAAAGTCCAAAACAAGCATATGGCCACGAAGTAATTCGATACCCGCAAAATTCGAAAGCCGCTTTGCCGCCGAAGCCCTGCAATCAGGGGCCAAATTTGATGTAAACATAAAAATGCTCCAAAAGGATATCATTGTGCATTTACTGTTTTTGTGGCATTTATTAAAGTGCAAACAATTTATAGAGAGACTGGATTGAGGTTGTGTGGCCAAGACGTGTATCGTAATGAGTATGTTCGTGTCTTTAAGATCTTATTGCGACATGTCTGAGACACATCAACAAATCTCTTAAAATTTAAATTACGTTTCAATGTTTTGAAAATAAAAAATACAAAGATCTCTTGCACAGCAATATTAAAACAACCCCTGTAATTAAAATTTGAAAACGTGACAAGAAACTGATCAACGGATTCTAGTCAAGATAGAATTTCTAAACAGATTATGTGAATTCTAACGAATAAAACAAATGGCCAAAAGAGACAATTGAAGTAAAGCATTAGTAAATTCCTAGACAATTGTTGTCCGCAAAGTTGTGAACTTTCAAACCCTTTCCCAATCAGCCTTAATGGGGAGATTAATAGGAAATTAGAGGCAAAACAAAACAATGCTAGAAGAAAGAGCAGAAATTTACTCCAGTATCATCTAAACGCTGTGCAAGGCATAAAGTAGGAACTATTGAAAAAATCCTGCGTGTGAAAGAATTATTCTAGCAATCCCAATTTTGGGTTTCCAAAAATTATCGACCTCAAATTCTCTACTGTTTCAGCAAAAACCCATTCAAAAATACTACCATAAATAATTTATATCCTAAATTATTCCAGTTTTAGTCAAAATCGCGCATTGCCCACATCATTGGCAACATCTAAAATTGCCCTCCCTCAATCCCCCCATTATCAAATCTGCTCCCTCAAGGATAAGTACGCGAAGACAGACAAGAGCCTAAGGAAAGCGATTACTAATCCTCTTCGGCATTTTGCAGAGATTAGCATATTAACCAAAGCTCGTTTTATCAATTACGATTGACGCGGACAGATTCAATTAACCTTGCGGAACACTTGTCATCGTAATTTGAGAAGAACGTCATGTAAAAAGTACAGTAGGAAGGTTTATGTATTTTAAAAATTATAAAAAAAAGTATAAGCATAAGCTAAACACAAACTACAGAAAAAGAGTGCTAAAACAAATCTTACTAATAAACTTTTGGATCTAATCTCGACAAATTGCGTGTCAAATATATCCTGAATAGATGTTTCGTTGAATCGAAATTTAATTTTAAGGTTTCACAAAAAGATTTCGAGATCATATGAACGTAAGTACGTGGTAAAATCATGCCAAAAAATTAAAAAAAACATGGCTCTAATTGAGCATTGGCCTTAATTGGACACATGACATAGGGAAGGACTGTGACAAGGGAGATTTCGAGGAAAACGATCAAGAAATTTTCGAGAAATAGTATACTGTTGCAGAACAAAAAAAAATAAAAAAACAGCTCACAAAAAAATTCAATTGTGAGTCATTACGGCGCATGTCATAAGGAGTTTTTTTTGAAAAGTTCTTTTGTGATTTTCCCAAAAAATCGCACGAATATTTAGGTTGAAGAAATTGTTTTTATACCCACAGAAGCAGACCAGACGAGTGAGATCGCCGGAAGAAATTTGTTTTTAGTTATATTCACAAGTTCCCACCAACGTCAAGTTTTTTGAAATTTTCAATCTTGGTCTCTTTACGGTAAAAAGTGAGCTAAAATTTGGAGTATGTCTTAGAAAATTCTAATATAAGTTTGTGCCAAATATAATATCATCAAGATATATGAATCGCATTTGGTAAAAATTTTCTCTCATTGCGCAATTTCTAAATTTGTAACAAACAACCTGTCAACTCACAGACCGTAAAAGTTGCGTCAAGTCCCTGACCCTCCTTGTTTACAACATTTCAACTGAGAAAAGGCAGCTTTGAAAAACAACAAATCTCCCTCGAATACCGTAATCCCAACGTACTCTTGCTCGTCCCTTCAATGCCCATTTAACGCATTCATTCCATTTATGGAGAGAGTTTTAATTATAAAGAGCGATTTTCGCACAGACCGGGAATCCGCGGGTCCTGAATGCGGCCCCGAACCTTTTATTAATAGCGGTCCGAGGATGGAATATTTATACGGATGGTGGGAAATGTGATTCTATAAATTTTAGAGAAGCCCCAAAACTTTTGGAAATTATGGCCAGTGATGTAGAGGAGGGGGAGACGTGGGCTTGATTGTCATAAAGTCCATTCAATTGTGATTTATTACGCAGACTATTTCCGAGTTTTATCGAAAAACGAATTGAAAATGTAAAGGGGATAAGAAGTCTTTAAACGGTTAGTCTCAAAGTTTTGCAGATAAATTCTGGGATTTTGATGAATATGCAAATTGAATACAAATTCACTTTGCAAAATTTTGGATGAAATTTTGCAGAGAAATACATAATACTGTGGATAATATAAAAATCTTGTTTGAACGATTTGTTTTGAAGATGAATATGGTCGAGATGCGACATGTATGTGTTAATAAAACTTGACAAAAATTGAGTTTTAAATTCTTTGAACTATGTGAAGTTTTAAGCTTAAATTTGGCAGAAACTGTAGGGAGTTTTCGGTCAGACTAAGGTCAAAATCTAATGGGACATATCACCAAAGCACAACCTAAAAATTACAATTTCAACAGCCATAAAAGTCAAAGGAAAGTTGGCCTCTGAAAATTGTGTAACCCCTAATTTGAAAATCTACCCAAATTGTACAATATTGCAAAATATGGCAACAAAAGCACATTTTGTCCACACGATACAAATTCGAACCATTGGAATTTGTACATGTATTCATAGCCTGCGATTTCTTCATAGTTTCACTTCCTTTCAAAAACTACAATACAACTCTCGTGCAAAATTTATATCTTGTTACAAAAAGCGGAACTGAATAATATAAATAACAAAAATATAAAATTTCGAAAATATTTATTAAAAATCACTGGGAATTGAGATGATCAGATAAATGGGGAGTATCACGTTGCAAGGGATTAACAATGCGAGACACGGTCGGATGATTTCTGGGTAATGGACTTAGTGTTATGTACAAAAAATAGTAACAAACAAATTTTTTGTTTTTGGAAATTAAGACTTTCAATAGAACTTAAATCTCTTCAACAGAAAGTCAGACTTTTCTTAATGCCTTAATACTGTAAATAAAAAAAAATCCGTAAAAACAATGAGAAATAAAATACGTTAAACGAGAGCTCAAATAGCGTAAAACACGGACTATGCGAACTCAGACTACTCTTGTCACATGGACAAGGGTCAATGTGTTACGTATGAAATATATAAGAGTACAAATATAACACGCAAACAATTATTACATTTCCGAGTGTAATGTCATCTATTGTTATTCAGATAGCTCATACTCTTTGCAATTGTAGGAATGACTGTCAGAGTATTGCAAAACTAAATTAAATTATTTTTAAATGGCATAAAAATAAAATAAAATCTATCTAATAAAAGCGTCTTTTGAAAACTTTCATCAAAACCCGGAATTTTATGTACTCCACCGTCCAATAAACATCACATTTTTACTGCACTGTAAATTTCATAAATTCCAAGAAAATTCTTAACCAAAAGAGGATAACATTTCTAAAATAATTACGAAAAAGTTCGAACATCTTATGTTTACGATAAGGACATTTTCTTATCAGACATTCCTACAATATAAAAAATCTAAAAAAATTAATTTAAAACTCCCTATTACCACAAATTCTCTACAAGAACAAGGATAATTTAATACGTTCCGCAGCCCGAGGGCTTTGCACTTGATCAAAATCGAATTTGCATAGCAAATCAACAGGAAATATTTGTCAAGCCTCATTCCCCGTGATACAATAAACACGAAAAAATTTGCAAGATGTTTAAAGAAACGCGTGAGAGATCTCATTCGTTGATAAAGAGTTTAACATTGTAAGTTACAATGTAACAAAACGTAAAAAAAAGACAGAAACAAAGAAAGACAATGTTACAGTATAGGGGTCACGAGAATGTTTTAAGGCTTGAATAACCTCGTCAATTTTGACGCAAGGAGCGAGATTTTTTCAGCCGTTGTTCGGGCGATTTTAAGCGGAATTTTTATATAAATCAGCGAAGGATTTGGCGGAGAATCGGCGTTCTAGCGGGTGACTGATTTTTGACCGGGGGTTAAGTATTTGGCATTATTCGGTGTCTGCTGAACTAGACCGCCTTCTATGGGGGTTTCCAGATCTTTTCTGTTTCCATTCTCAGAGCTTGGTGGAGTTGTTTTTACGAGTTCCATTCATGAACTTCTCGGCAAGAATTAGCTTCCTGTCAAATCTCCCGTCACGCCAAAATGAAGAAAAGATATCATGCAACCCTCAGTGGTGGGTTTACCTCATTAAGCATCGATTAAGGCCATATCCGGGCCAGTCGTCCGACAAATTATCGCCTCTCTGCCAAAACTTTGGCATATAAATGGATGCTAGCTCCAATGAATTCAATACCCATTCGTAGCTACAGTCATGCGTAACTTTAGCTTTAGATGACTTTCTCCGCCGAACCCTCCGCCGTCACGCACAATTTTCTCCTTGTTATAGTACTTTACACATCGGAAAACTTCTGATAAAATTGAGTTCAATATCGGCAGGGTTATTTATTCAAAGGAGAAGGCCATCAGAGTTCTTGAGACACACTGTATAGCGACTAGTAGAAAAGTATAACATTAAGAAAATTAGTGTACTCAAATATAATAGACATTATCCTAAAAACCAAATAAAAAATTGGCCATAATCAGTTTGGGCCAATTATTATTCGAAGGCACAAAGAAATGTCGATAACAAGATGAACGAGAAAAAAAACATGTGACTCAGTGAATACATGTCGTTGATTGAGTCTCATTAATGTTCATTGGTTTTTTTGCGGGGAATGCGCCGATAATGGGTTGAATGGGAAAAGGATATAAAGTTAGACAAATACTATAGACCGGCACGTGACAATTTTTGAGACCTATGAAAATTCAAATTTTGAATAAACGGTTTAGTTGGATCGCATCTCATCCCTCAATTTTTTTGCGCTTTGCAAGGTCATGCTTAAACAGGCCCAAATACAACGAGAGTAATCCAAAAATTGGCCGAATATGACATGTTTTTGCCACAGTTCAAAAGAGTTTTTATTGTGCTGCAGAAGCCACGGACTTCCGTTTGGAACATTATAAAAATTTCTCGATTTAAAGATTGCAAACTGTATTTTATTAAGTAAACACTTGTACTTGGCCTAAAAATAGAAAATGTCGTAAAAAATAACTCCTTGTCTCAAGATACCTACAGTCTCCCTGCCAGCAAAACTGAACTTTGTAAACATCTCTCAACAAACTTCCCCGATCATTGGCTTCAATTTGCTGGCCATAAAAAGTAATTTAAAATTGTCAGGGGTTGATTGAAAGCGGAGCTACATTTATGTAAAGACGCCCTTAATTAGAGATCCATGTCACCCACGCGAATTCGAACTAAAGCGACGTCAAGATTCTTCTCTCCCCCAACTCCTAACACCCCTGGGGTATACAAATTCTTGAATAATCTTCGGATTCAAAGATCCTAAAAATCGTCGGATCCATGAAAAACAACGAATCCAAAAAACAGATTAGGCCCATAAATCTTTTGTCATAGGCCGAAGAATGCACTGTGCACGCAGGTAAACAAGTTCGTGGACATGTTCGGGAAGTGTAATAACGTTTGGGAGGGTAATTGAGGCAAAAAAAGGACATTAGGATGGAAATAGGTTGTTTTGGAGGGCAGCTTCTGAAAGGCAGGTAATTGTCTGAGGGCAAAGCTATTTATGTCACATGCGTGATCGTTGGTCACAACGTCATGGCATAATATTTGTCAAAAAAGGTACTAACGGGCAATCGTTGCAGAGTCCGATTTTTTTTTTATTTTGTTTAGAGCTCTATTGGAGCCACCAATTAATGCTAGCACTTCAAAGGTTAAAAAAAAGACAGAGAAATTCAAGATTTTCAACGATCTTTTCAGATTAATGTGGAAAGCTTTTTGACCGCAAACCTGATGTCCGCCATCGACTTTGAACAGCTAATATACACATTGATGTCCAAAATAACCACGCATGTATACATACATGTGTAAATATAACCCTAAAAATCCGTCCAAACCAGTTTGAAAGCGATGATGACAAGAGAAAACGCCTCTACGCAACATAACACCCGCATGTTCTCATCATACCACATTTACAAATTTGCGTCAAGGGACGAATATTTGGCCATATAACCAAAGACTTATGAGACGTAGTCTCCCCATTTAGTCGCTGATTTTGACAGTTCCAAATGTTACAAGCAGACCACCAAATGACCAAGGAAAACATCCTTGTCTGGGAGGAAATAAAAAAAGAATTATTGAGATTATGAGCAGATGGACATGATATTTCAAGTACAATATCTCTTATCTGTTGTGGTAAACAAAGGAATGAAAGTCGGGAGAATGTAATCAAGAGAATTTGGAAGTTCTGGGCCGCAAAGTTACGAGTTCAGAAGGACAAAGTTTGTTGCTTTCACGTTCATTAAAGCATTATGTACCATTAGTTAAAACCTTTAATGCTAACGGGAGAATGTATGTATATTTTAATAAGCAATGCAACAAACAAAAATAATCTACCGGGTTCTTGTAGATAGCCAATAATTCCAAGTGTAATATTTCAAAGCAAAACCTACATATTACACTAAACCCCTCTTTTATCGTTAATCGAACACATCTTTCCATTATGGTAATATTAAATAATGCTAAAGAAGAAGAACGAACGGACCTAATCGACTACTCAAATACTGTTATACAAATCCATGATACGATGAGAATCAGAAAAGCATAAATTTAAAGATACATACAAAGAGACTGTTCCTTAAGAGTGCAGTAATCTTTGATTTGGCACGAATTTGGTATTACTTTTCGCGCATAAGTAATAGAAAGTACGTAATTTGTTTTTTGAAAACTTTCCGCGAATTATGCTAATTTGCTTGGAATAAACGTTTCATGAAATTAACATAAAAATATTAACCAGAATATGGAAAATTTGAGAACAAGGGGAGAGGAGAGAACAAGGCTGAACTGGGTTATATAGGAGGTTCAAAAATATTTTTTAAAGTTCGAGACAGTATTGACAGGTTTGTGGAAAACAGTTCGAGAAGAGTAATACATATTTCAGGCGTTGACCTCTGTAAATTCAGCGAGCTAAGAATCTCGCATACGGCATGATAAATTCTAATTTTAATTTGCGTCAAGTTTCATCAAGCTTCGTACTTCAAATTTTACGTTCTAGCGTCTAGTGGATACTGCCAGAATTGCAAAAAGTCTCAATCCCATCTCGAAGCAATCTCTAGAATACATTTGTCCAGACTAATTCACTCCCATGTCCAATGTTGAGATAATGGCCAAGAAAAATGTCCCATATTCATAACGAATTACAGATGTCTCCACCCGCCGAATCCACTCACTTCCGGCCCATTGGACCGCAATCAGAGCCGAATGTTGTCATCGGGAGTGGCAAAAGAATTAGGATCCGGGTCGCGGGGCCCTCCGGACGAACACAAAATGCCCTAAAGACTTAATTTACATTCGGCTTTTCGGTCATCATAAAAAGAAGACCAGAAAGGAAAAACTGGCTGAATAAACCAACCAATGAATAATTGGCCAAAGAAACTTCTTGGTTCGGAAATATGGAGAGGCAAACTGAGTAATCATTAGAAGAGTACAGAGTAAAGAAAGGGGCAGTAAACTTTGCAGTTTCAGAAAGGTTACTGTAGGCATACAAAAATCTTCAAACTCCGATATGTAGCCGGCTTTTAAACTAGTCGTTAAAAAATGATAACACTTTTAATGTCTCAAAAATACATTTGACATGCAATTAGACTAAACACGTTACACTAGATTTGATTTTACGCCGGATTATTGGACCAAAAAAACGAACAAGGCGATTTTGATTCGGAAATAATATGGATAGTCATCAGAAATGTCTGTAAGGAATCCATTAGCATTTCAAAAGAAGCAAGATGATCTTGTTTGGGATTACAAAAACGGTTTTCTTAAACCACGGTTCATCTTGAAACTAGTTCCGGATTTTAAACCGTTTTTAAATCTACATGTTTTTTTGCACGTCTAGACTAAAAAGAAACACGTTTTATGTCCGAATGAATTTTTGAGAAACGTGACACAATTGCTTTCTTCACAAATCAGAGGTTTTTGGGTTGGCTTCAGAATAACATACATAACCAGGAGTTTTAGTCATCAACTCATTCAGTTGCCCCAATAATGTGCTCCACTTCTAATCGATTAAATATCAACAAAACTTTAAAGGGAAGAACTTTGAGCACGTACCCAGTAAAATTGAACCACTTTGAATCTTCTAGTACTCCTCACATCATTAGGAAAAAATGTCATCTAACGTCACAAACAAGTTTCAAAGACATCCCCAATCTAAATACATACGTCTCCTTCTGAGCTCCTCATCCCCTTAATTCTCGTCATATTCCCCATTCTTATTCGATTTTCGGTTTCTCCTCGGGCAGTTTAATATTATTCTCACGTTCTAATTTGAATAAAACCCTTTCCTTTTTTTTGAAGATATTCAATTATTTATCAGAGTAAAAGTAATGGTAAGGATTGGGTTTCTCATGGATGTGACTAAAAATGGAAACTGCGCTGCGAAAAAACGACAAAGTAATGGATATATGAAGCAGTATGTAATCAGAATATGAAAGAAAAATTGCTGAGATGCATTTGGTGACAGAGGAGAGTGATTTATGGGAAAAGTGTAAGAGGTTTGAAGATAAGAACAAAAATTGTAGGTTCAGAATATCAAGAATGGAGAGCGATGCATTGAGAGGAAAGCGTTAAAAGTGCAACACTTTTTTTAGATTTTAGTAAAACTTGGCCCAACATATAATATAAATCAAGCTTTTTACAAATATATGCCGTATTCATAGCGTGCAATCTTCAGAAAACAGTAATACTTTTATTTTTGGTTGCAATTTGATAGAAATATGACTTTGTATATGGACACCTTTTCTTCAATCAAAGCCTTTTCATCGTCTTCAGAAAGTTGAAGCGCGATAAAAGTTTTTTAGTCATCAAAAACAAAAAACACATATGTTTACGTAACTAACCATTCGGACCCTAAATTTAAGAATTTTAAACTCTTCTTCCTGGTCCGTTTTCTCACATAATAACCATTACGCATTTTTTGGCGCTGACCTTCTTTGGTAAATTTAAATATAAAATTATCCGTCTCGCCAAAATAAGATCAGAAATATTAGAAGAAAGTCTGCCCTAATACACTAAACGCACAGCAGCGTTACGAGGAAAAACTTTCTTCAAATATCGAATTATTTATAATACATTTTGAAAAATGAATTTTGAAAATATTTTTTTATAAATTAAAAATTTTTGTAAAAAATTATTATAAATTTATTAGAAGTCTCAAACAGAGAAAAATTAAGAAAAAATAATATTAAAAATTAAGTAAGCGTAACGGGAGATTTACAACAAAAGGTAACCGGATGTACACGTAATTTAGGCAATGAGCAGGAAGAAGAAGGTCCATGAGTTTTCGTTTTTTGGAGGGAAATAAGTTTAGATCTGTCGGCCGGACAATTTCCAGACCAGCGTTTGGCAGCGAATGTATTCGGCAAGGTGGGTGGTTAACTGAAAGTACACGAGGGTTACTGTAACATAATTTTTTATGTAATTTCTCATAGTCTCTCTATAAAATGCAAATGTGTCGGCTCTTTTTGCAACGCATGAGCAGAAATTCTCAGAAATAAATCTTTACCCTATGCAAATTTCAGCAAGAGACATTTAGTGCTTTTCGCTTTTTTATAAATTTCTATACTTATTCTACCCTTACTTGTTCAATAGAATCCTTTGGCATTTCAAAAGTCAGTCTTTCCCGGGGCGTTTCTTCTGGATGCGCATCTGGAGGGAGGATTCTGGAGACTGAGATCATAAAATCACCGTGGTATTCTCCGAAATTCACCAGTCGATGAAAGGGGAATGTTCGGATCAGGTCCTAAAACATTATAATTACATTTTGAATAAAAATTATAGTATCTGAAAGTAGGAGAATAAAAATTATAGTATCTGAAAGTAGGAAAGTAAAAATAGACTTAATGTTTAAATAAAAATAATTTACCATTTGTTTTTCGGTCAACAAATGTACTCCTTGATCGGTCAAAGCGATCAAAATTGGGTCTCCTTTGTGCATCTTCATCTTGGCTGTTTTTATGAAAGCCCCGAAGAATTTCCATCGTCTTAATACTGTCAATAACATCTTCACACACTCTACTAATCCCACACCATTCAATTCTCTCCAATGTTGTTCAACCGAAGCCTTCAAACTCCTCATATTTACGACTTCTAACATTTTGGCGGGATAAAACCTTTCCAAAGATCGATTTAGAGGTGTTTCCGGGTTGGGAGGGATGTCCCCATAGCATAATTGAGAGTATAGAGCAGTCATTTCTTCAGCCAATTCATTAGACATCGGAACATATCCTTTAACAATCTCTTCAGCCATTCTGTAACATAAAAGGATCTTCTCCATGGAGGTCTCCTCATCGATTAAATTGGACCAATAATGTCGGAGACGAAGGCGAAGACGGATCGAACAGGAGTCGTCGGTAACTCGCCCACATTTCATATCCTTTACTTGCTTTTCCCATGCCGTTAGACAGTCACAGAGCTAAAAACACGAAAAATTTAAACTTTAATATAAAAATTCTCAAAGCTTAAAATTCTTCAAAAGAATCGCTGAAAAATGTCCAAACAATGTAAACTTACTTTCTGCTTGTTCTTCAACAAAATGTAGGAGTCTGAGTCACTGAGATCTTGTGCATAAAGAGCATATCCACTCAATAACGCCGGTCTAAGACCCAATTTTAGGCATAATGAACTTAAACATTGCCCAATCTCGGTGCACCCGTCAAATTCTATGACTTGAAAATCTCCAGAAGGTAGTTGAATAGGTACGGAAAATGGTAATGTTGTACTTGAGGGATCTCTTGTTAGGATTGAAATAGCTTCAAGTTTGGAGGGACCTTCTCGACGATCGCCGGCCTTCTGTTTCTTGAAGATGAGCTGCTCACAGAGATCAGCCAATTTCGAGTTTTCATTACTAAAAAAAGAAATTTTAATAAACACGAATAAATAATAAGTGAATATTAATTATAATAATCTTGGCAAATATCAAAGAAAATACGGAATAATAAATTTAAAAAGTTCTCTTCCACTCACTTCATTCTCTTGAATCTCTGCAGATGACTTCTCAACAACCAAAAAACACTGTATTTGCTCGGTAAGTACAAAGGAATGGCCATAGCCATCAATTTCCATGCTTGTACCGTGGTCTCAAGTTTGGAGCAAGTCAGTCGAATCAACTGGGCATATAATTCATCGATCAACGGGGTATTCTCCAACGCCGTTGTTAATATGTTCTGGCTCAAATCTACGTGGTATTGCATGGCAATTGGTCTCATAAGAACTGAAGAAAATAGGTATAAGGCCATATCATTTTCGAGCGCTTTCTTTTTGAGTCTCGGTTCATCGATTGAAATCAGAGTATCAGTCGGTTTTTCTTCTGGATTTGTCATCAAAACATCGTGCCACAGCTCAGAATCTGGATTCGAATCAAGCATTAACCGCTGAATTAGGACTTCAAATGATGTTCCACACATTGAAGGGTCTTTGGCGGCCAATTTGAGATAATAGAGCCATTTATCCTTCTCCTCTCCATTCTTCAGCATCAGATAAACGGGATCGGCATTACTCCCTTCGATGCAGATACTGTAATCCGCTTTTTCCTGCTGCTGACTTGAACTGGATGATCTGGACGCATTTGAAGTGCCTGGGAGAAGATCAGAGCTCGCTTGCTCATCACTTGACCCACTGTATTCATCGCTGGAACCCTTGGATTTCTCTGAAATCGCGCATCCTTGCAGGACGATGTGAGAACAAGGCAACTTTTCGTCGGATTTCTTGAAGAACAACAACTTTTGTCCCACCAAAGCTGCAAAATATTTGCGTTGATGACCATGCTTCACTTTGGTAATCCATCCAGACAAAATTGACTCTATTTTGGTCGCCTTTTGACTTAATTCGTTGATGGTAAGTTGCTTAAGACATTGAGATATTGTCGTAAACCATTCTTCGGTCATCTTATCGTTCTCTGCGTGATATTTTAGTTTGTCATTCTCGATGCAAATTTGGATTCCATGAGTCCCAGTCTTGCTGGTGACTCTGTTTACAGCCACAACATCTGATAATTGGATAGTTCGAGAGGGCGGATCATTCTTCATCTTCTCTTTGACAGTTCGGTAGAAGTCAAGTTTATTATTTTTGAGAACGATGTAGCGTCGTTTGAGGGAACGTAGGCGATTGTCTGACATTTGAGTGAGATATCCAGCACGTTCCATCTGAAATACGACAACTTTAGTTAAAGAAACAACCTTTTTTTAATTTTTGAACCTTATTTTAAGTCAATCTCGAACATTTGGTAATTTCTAAACGTAAAAATGCATTCAAATCAAAACTACTTACATTTTCGTGCGTTGGAATCAACGATGCCCTTAGGGTTGGAGGCTGATGTAACGGCGACGACCCCACACTACTCAAAACAACAGTTTCCCGGCATCTCGGCAATGTCAAAACTCGATTCGAATAAGGTGAAGCGTGTCTTGAGACTGGAGTTGAAGCATCTGGAGGTAAAGCATAGTCATCATTGTCCGCTGGGACAGCGGGGGCATGGGTTCTGGCCATTCCAAAAGGGATCTCTGGAGGAGATTCAGCCAAGGGAGCCAGTCCATTGGCCGAATTCCCGGAACCTCGGCCCAAACCCGAGTCGGAATCTCTGCCCGGAGGGGTTAATTGTTTGACAGAAGCGGGATTGGAGGAAGATGAGTTGTGCTTGGATAAACGGAGATCTCCGGAGAACTGGAAAGATTAATTTTAGATTCTATGTTACTAACGGAGGAACAAAACTTTTTTGCAAAGTTACATTAAATCCATCGGCTTCAAATTTTTCGATTACAAAAATATTTTTTTGTCATCAAAAGAATCTTACCGAATTTTTGGAAAATTTCGCGGGACTCTGATCGCGAATGCTTGACAAATCGCTAATTCTTTGGCTATCTCTCGGGATCAACGGAGAAAACGAGCCAGTTGAGGGTGAGCAATTACTTTCGACCACACTCAGACATTTCTCTGCATTTCTGTACAACTTTTGTTCCCATTGGACTATTGGTTTATGTTTTGGTGGGTCCGGTTGAATCCTCAGAATATCTGAGTAAAGATACGGTAATGAGGCTCGATTTGGCTCGGTCTCCGCGGCTGGAGTGTAATCTTTGACGGTGCAAAAGTCAGAAAGATTAACATAATCCGCGTATCTGGCGTCTTTCTTCAAAGTCCGCGATTCTCCAGGCGAATTGTCATCATAAACGATTTCATCGAAGATCTCGTCATCCGAATCCCCATCATCTTCAGCATCATACGAGTTGAGACTGTCTCTTTCCATCTCTTTTTTCTTATTTATCATAATCATCTGTCCGCCCATTATTGGTCGAGCTTTTCTTGGCTGAGCCACTGGCTCCGGGTGCTCGCTGGAAGGTGAGGATTCGGTCGATGAGCTCTGATGGAACTGAGAATTCATCGAATTTTGGATTCCTTGAGTCATTGTCAACGTCGACGTAGCGCTTGAATCAGAAGTCTTGGAAGGATTCTTGCGAGGACTTCTTTTGACGGGCACTATTGCTGAAGTTGATTGAGTCATTAAGGTGGGACGAAGAACGTCGGGTTGGTTCAGGAATTGATGGATTTGTCGATCGCCTGAGGTGTCATCGGAAGTGAGGCCACTGTCATCCGATGTGCGGGAATGTGACTCCATCCACGTGGGAAGGGTACCCTGAAAAAAGGAAAATTATTTTAAAAAAATTAAAATTAAAATTTACAAAAAAAATTCTAATCAAAATAAACTTATGGAGAAGTTTTTATATAATTTATGACATTTCCGTTTCCAGAGCTAAACATCAAAACTTTTTATCTTAAAATCATAAAAAATAAAACTTTCTTGCCCAAAAATTTGGTCATTCACCGACTATTCGATGAAATTTCTATTAAATATACCGAGAAAATATATATATATTGTTTTTCTTTAGCTCTAGTTGGTCCAGAATAATATTTAAAATTATGTTACGCAATATCTACAGTACCCTCACCACCCATCCCAACTTCCGTCATTCCTTTCCAATCTACCCACCAAACGATCATCCATCTGCCCGGTTGTCCGGCAGCTGATCTCAGCGCCTTGGAAGGCCTTCTTCATAACAATAACCCACAAAATTTCACTTCGAAATCCGGAAAAGGGGATGGAAAAGATCCCGCAGGGAGTTAGCGAACAATGGCGAGAGGCCAGCGATAAAAACACCAGACGCTCTGTTATCGTTCGCATCTCCCGCACAAATTATTTATTCAAAGCCGATCCCCGCTCTCCATACCCGGAGGGGTTTTTGGCGGCGGGAAAAAGTTCGGGCTCATCATTGGACGGATTTTAATGGAAAATTAAACTTATAACTGCTTTAAACTTGCTAAAAATATGTCAAATTGTAGTATCGGTCTAGTCAATAGCCCGAATTTCCTTAATCAAGCTTTTTTCCTCAATTTACTTCCAAAACCCCTTAAAAATTGGTCGTTTTGGGCCCAAAAACGACAAAATTTGATATTCTTCATTGTTTCAAGCAGTTTTAGAATTATAAACGGCGTTAGGGCACTGATAAATACAGCAGCTATAACTGAAACGGTTCTATTCTAAAAATCTCAAAATTCACCCATTTCCTGCTTAAAACAACCGAATTCCCATTAATGCGACTACTTTTACCCGTTTTACTGCCCCAAAACAACTTCCGATATCATATTTCGGCATTAATTCCAACTCAAACACCAAAAAAAACAATGCCATGAATTTTGGAGGGCCCGAGCACGATACCAGGCCTTCTGAAGGGCCGAAAAAATATGAATAAAAATAAAAAATGGGCCGCTCTTGGAGAGAAAATATAGCTGCAAAAGGGAATACGGATCGAGTTACTGGTCAGTTTTAGGGAGTAGATTGGTTTGGAGAGAGGAAAACATAAAGTAATATGGAATAAGGACATTTGGAAGGAAATGCAAGGCAAGTGTAATATAAAAAAATCGGGAATTTATGGAAAAGGGGTTGAAGAAGATAGCGTCTGTTACCATAAGCTAAAAATATGTAAAAAACAAAAAATTGCCGCACAACATTGCCTCCAAAGTAAATTTGGCCTCAAAAAATTAAATTAAACTTACAGAAACGCTCTGAGAGAACAAGGTTGACTGTCGCCACTGTTTCGTATTCTCGGCGTACGATGCCAACGCCTTCAATTCATTGGCACACCTGAGGTTTTGCTGTCGAAGACGTTCGTTTTGTGCTTCGAGCTGCAATTGGAATATATTAGACATCAAGGTCGTCCAACGGAGGAGTGAAAAATGAGTCGAAAAAAGGGAGACGCCAAAAAAATTGTTTTGAATTTTTGAGATTGAGGAATATCAGGTCGGATTGATGGTTAGAGTCAACAAATAACTGTTTTTTTTTCACTTTTCTGGGTCGCATATTTTATTTTGGTACTGTATTTTATAAGTAAACAAAGCGAAAGAATGTTGAAAATTGTAAAAAGTAATAAAATTTCGAGAGATATTACAGAAATAAATCAAAAATTGGACCAACGTGTTCTCATGAAATGAATGTTAACATGTTTTGGCCCGCGGGCGATGATTAGCGACAGATGACGCCAGATGGATGGTCGATTATGCGGAGTCAGAGGGCGATTATTCATTGGGGAAGGGCTGATCTCGGTCTACATACAAGAGATCCTTGGAAAATAAGGTATAAAATATATTGGTGTAGACAATCAGGTGTTAAATTTTAACCAATATTTATTGTATTTGGATGTTAAATACATCAAAATTATAAACAAGAAAATTTTTAGCTATCAGCCATACTTTTGTAGAACAAGAATTATATAACTTTAGTCATCAAAAGTCAACATTTTGAAGAAGTGTTAATTTCCCTCCGAAATTGAGCCTTAAACGTTCAAAATATTATATACCGGGAACCATGGCTGTACTAAATTTAAATTCATCATAGCCAAACCAAACACAACCCTTCAGACTCAAATTCCCACCTAATCCATCAGAATCCGCTCCCATCCCACTCCAGAAGCCGTTTTGTTGGTGGCCGTAAAAGGTGTCGAATGTCTGCTCAGCCCTGCGGCCTTTCTGTTTTTCACACCCAAATGACCCAACCCATGTGGGCCCAGGAGTGACCGACAAGAGATCTCACCCATAAAACGCAAAATAGATTTTATTTTGAAATACGCGGGAAAGACTCCATTAAATGCCTGCGGACATCTGGATGCCGTTCAAAGGCATATGGGAGATCGACAAAGCCTTCGGACTTATGAGATTAGACTTTATTAAAACGCCTGCGGGAAAATAAAAAGATGGCGCACAGTGCGATAGAATTAAAATTTATGAAATTTGCATCAAGATCAGAGGATTGTTCGCTTGATAAATAACACAATATAGAGCCCAAAGAATTCAAGATATGTTTTCCTTAAGACGAAAAAAACGCTTACGACTTTTTTTTTGATTGTTTAGACAAAATTTTACAAGTTAAAATATAAAACCCAAGAGTGTGGCAGACCAGACGAAGACATAAAAAATATTTTACTATCACGTGTCAAACAACAATGGCTCTTCCGACGAGGCTACGTAAATGGGAAAAGCCCGGAGGCGTTCTTGGCGGAGAAATTCAAATTAAATTAATTTTCTGTGACTCTAGCCACCATTATCATTATCTACAAACGCCCCAAATAGCGTAGAAAATCTCTAAAAATCAATTCGAAGCCATTTAAGACCCAGTACGAGACAAAAATCAAGTTTGAAAATTACTATACCATGTATAATATCCTGATCTCCCCAAAATCCGTAAATCCATCTACTAGACTACTAATCGCCGCTTCCTAGATCATAAACCCTTCCTGATCTCCCTTCTGCAAAAACGAGCCAATAAACGGATTGTATTCAAATTCTTTTTTCCCTCATCATTAGCCCTCTCTAAACCAAATAAAAAGCCCAAAGTCCACTCTACTACTACTCAATTCCGCCCCTTGTAATGCGCAACTTGTTCGGACACAGGGCTCCGGATTCCGGAGGCAATAAAAAACGGCTGCGGAAGAGCGGAAAGTCGTAACCACCAGCCTCTTTTCGGGCCCCAGATATGAAACGAAAATGGAGGAAGGGAACCGAAAATGGCTCGAATCAATCCAAAACTGAATGCAAAAAAGTCGTGACATTCCGAGCGCTTAGTGATGTTCTTGAACTGTGCGGACAAAAACTGTGAGAGATTTATTGGGAATTTGAGGGAAATTTTTGAGGAGAGAAAATACTGTAATCGCTTGATAAAAAATAATGTTTTTTGGATGGGAAGGGGTGTCAGATGGCAAAAAAATTATAAAAAATGACGAGAAATCTCGTATATAATTTGTAAAAAAAATTTGACCCCTAATGTTAGCAAGATCTTTAAAATGATGATGTTTTGACCCTCTTAACACCCTCTAAAACATCATAACCCCACTCCCTGTCCCATTCCCAACCCAATTTTCGCCCATCTCCACCCTCTTCTCCTCATGGCATGTTCGACCTTTTGAGAAGCGTTGGAAAAACACAGAAGAAAGCGCGTTAACGAGCGCGGAATCAAGGCCGGCCGCGCCTGAAGCCCATAACCGGCGACATCTCCCGCACCCCATGGAAATCAGCCAGCAGGAAATTTGCGCGATAAAGATCGCCGAGCCAAAAAATAGAGGGCTCTCGCAAAAGGAGAGGGTGATTCAGATGCCTTGACATAAACGCACTTAGTGCTAATATAAATTTAGAGGGAGACAAAAATGGTTGACGTGTTCGAAGACGGGGTCAAACCAGGGCAAGAGCGTGGGGAATTGGGAATAGAATGGGGATGGTATGAGGTTATGGCAAGGTGAGACCAGTGAGAAATTTATTTAAAAGAAATCAAACAAAAGACCTTGATTAAGTAATCAAGAAAATTGTTTCTATATTTTTTCAAATATACGCATAAATAGGATAGAAATCACGTCTCGACACTTTTAGCTCGCGCTTTTCAAAGGCAACCAATGTTTTCAACAGTCTTTGGAGATGAGACACATTTTGAAAAATGATGAAAAGAGGACAGAAACAGTGTGATTTCTGCACAGCGCGATCTACAAATCTGGCACATAATTTTGATGATTTTAATATAAACCGTTTGTAAAGGGTCATAGATAATTACTTTGTCCATTGAGAAGATACGCTGATAGAAAGGGCCTAAAATAATCTTCAGCATCGCGGATAATTATGGATACTCTAGCTAGTCTCACAGACATCCACAAGCAAATCTAACAATCCAAATTCTGAATACCTTCCCCTTCTTTCAAATGTCGATCTCTTTCTCTGTCAACAATGTTATCGAATAGCCCAGAAACCTCAATAATCATGTAGGAAAGTTGACTGCACGTTTGATCAACAAAATTATGCAAATAACATAAGCCAGGACTTAAACTCCCCTTTCCAGATCACGTTACACTGTTCAAAAGTCAATTTTTTGTAATCTTGATATTCAAAATCGATATTTTAAATAAAAAATGTTGATTCTTCCAGAAGATTAACCCAAAAAAGTAGGATTACCAAAGAAATTTCGGTTTCAAACGCAACAATAAGCCTCTCGAATTAAATCAATCATGATAAAACTGATCTACAAACTAATAAGTGACCTCAAAATCCCTAGGAATAACCTCAAACGTTCATAAAGCCCCTCCCCCGCCCTTTATAGCCCATATTTGTACAAAAAGTAACCCCAAAATAATCCAAACAGTCCTCCAAAATGACCTCCCCAGCCTCTCTTTAGGGCGTCTTTTGGCTGTTTCCCCTAAGGCCAATGATGAATGAGACCGAAAAAGAACTGAAAGGAGGATTAAACGATGCCATCAAACCCTCAGAAGTCGCTGATAAATTCTTGGGGACTTCAAAGACTATACAGAATTTGAATAAACCAAAATAGAGAGCTCATAAGTATTCGAATAATCGGAAATCGTCTCGGCGCAAAATGTTTGCGCAATCGGGGTTTAAGCCGCGAAAACAGAGCGAAAAGGAGGTTCTTGACCTTCTAAGGGACTCAACGATACAGTGTAATGTATATTACACACCCAATCTATAAGATCTTTTGATGGGTAACATCATCATCATGTATAATTTCAAAAATCTAAAGGGTGACCACAGTTTAAATCGTAAATAAATAGGAGGTAGGAAACAAAGACCCATTTTGACTTTGAGACAGGTTTTTAGATGGAGTGGGCCATTCTTTGAGGATTAATCACCTAAAAAATATCTGGAAGGGATCAAGATTTGGAAGTGGCATTTTAAAAGGGCGAAAGGTATCGGAGGTCAAGTAATTAATTGAAGAGTACAGACCACAAGAAATATGTTGCATATCGTCTTACGACTACAAATCAAAACTTTGGGAATTTGTTGACATCAATTTATATTACCCATAAGCAAAGCTCTGATGATTTTAAAGAACATGGTAGTTTAGTCCCTCCGAGATGCCTAATAATATCTCAAACCAACCAACAAGACCAAAACTTGCCCAAACTTCGCGCAAATCCATTGGAAACCCTATTTGAAAGCCGGCCAAACTGTTTCTATCGAATCTCCTCCCTTCCAAAACTCGCAAAAGTCAAATCCAAACACAACTAACTCACAGCTGTTTGTTCGACCAGAGCGAGGAATGGCCAAAGCAAAGAAAAACGAGAACAGAGGTCAGTGTTCCGAGGGAACGCCGAGAACGGGCTGATGGATTCGAATGCGGGAAAGGTGGGGTGTAATATGAATAAAGGGACGGTGAGCAAGACCTCGGACTCTGATTAATTCGAAGGATAGATCACTGAGAAAGTAATTAAAGGTTGGAGAAGACAAATGTTGCATAATTGTTGTAAAAACGGGGGAATGAAGGTAAAATGGATCGAAAATGCCCAGTACAATGTAATTTTTTGATGTTTTGGAATTTGAGCTTATCATCACTAAGATGAGATATAAATAGTCTTAAAACGTTGTTTACAATCTATCCTACGTAAGAATACAGTAGGTTGCCCTTAAAAATCCCCGAAGATCCAGCCATTTCAAGTGCAAAACCCTCGCCAAAAAGATGGGAGAAAATGCAATTGGATCGGAAGACGTCCTTCAAAGACAATAGCCCGGGCAAAAGATGGACATGGGGCTTCAATTAGACAATTGACCTTAATTCTGCTCGCAAAAACATTACTCCGCTCGGCTTGAACCTCAAGGATAAGATCGGAACTCGCAAAACTCCAAAGTTTTGGAGGCCAAACCGAATTTTTCAGGAAAAACAAAAACACATTTGAATAGGAGAGGAGAAGTTCACCTTTTACCAAACTTTTTTCCCATTTCGATCCAGTTTTCGTTGAATCGACCGGTCGAGAAATGTCTGCCCCAGGAATCCTCTCCAAGGGCAATGCCAACAAAGATGCCCATGTCAAGATTGAGGCTCCCGAACCGACCAAACGCACCAATGAGGCTCCACCCGCTCCCAATCAAGTCACCGCCCCCAAAGTAGACTTTGTCATCAAGGATGAGGTGGAAATGCTGAGAGCCGGGATCATGAACAAGCATGGAGAACATGTCAAGGCTCAGGGCAAGTAGAAGACGAGCGTATCTTGTAGATTGATTCGAATTGTGGATTGATTTTGAATAAATTTTGAGAAAAATTTTGAGAGCTTTGGATGTAATGACTACTGTAATGTCATTTTTGGAGACAAATATTCTTGCAGCAATGCACGAAGCTAGAAATAGACGTAATATCTCCCAATATACCTTTAAATCGACGATTACACATAAGATTTGAAAGAAAAGATAAAACTTTGGAGTTGATGTCAAGTACAATATAATTTTTTATGAGAAAGACGTTTGATTTCAAGTAGAAGGCTAGAAATATACGTATTACGTCCTAAATAGTCCCAGATGTAGACATTTCTTCAATTTCCAGAAAAAAATAAAAAATTTTAGTACTGAAGACTACTATAATATAATATAATTTTAGCTAATTATATATAATTTTAGCTCATAAGGAAACTTTGAAAGATTAAGGAAATGTTTGGTATAAATAAAAAAAATATTTGAAACAACTTGACATCAAGCAGAATGTCCTAATCAGACGCCACAAGTCCCAACCTACCTCCTGAAGCCTTTTCTTGACCCATAATTTGATCCTCGTCGACTTCTCACTCAATTGAATATCTTCCGGACTGACCGGCTCACTTTTACTCCCATTCGGCGTGGAAAATGCCGGAGGGCGAGCCGGATTTTGGGCTGAATTTGAATGTGGGACCGGCATTAATCAATCTAGAATAAGATCATCTGAAAATAAATTATTTTAAACTGTAAAAAACGTTTAAAATCCCGTTTTAAACAAAAGAAAAAATAAACAAAAAATTGAGGGCCAAAAAATGCGATAAATCTTGGAGAGAAGGAAACGGGGATTCTGCACGTTCGGTGTTACATAAATCAGGAGGAAACTTCAAAAAATTGCGGTTAAATTAATGGGAACAAAATATTAAAATTTTCAAAAAAGTTCTAAAAAACGTATCAGGATAACCAATTTTTTGAAAAGTGCAAAATTGGTCGAAAAGTTCCCTGAAAATTGGACGAAAAGTTCCCTGAAACGCGCTTAGGGTACCAAAAAACGTTTTGATAACTAATTTTAGTCAAAAATTTTACGAAAATGTGATCACATTTGATTTTCTAAAATTATATGCACAGAAATATGCAAAATTTTGAATCCGAAAGTTAACATTGATAACAAAAGTTATGAAATGCCCTAAAATACGATTGGTATCCAAAAATCGGTCTCTCTCTCGCTCATTACCCCTCACGTCATCCCCTTTTCCTTCAAACTCTTTCGTTTTTCCAGAAGTCCCCTTCTCGAAACGATGAGTCCGAGTTACAGCCCGAGTAAATGAGAGTCACCGCCCTCAGGGCATGGGCTGGAGGCTGGGCCGGAACCGTTTTCACGTTCTTCATTTGGAGAGGCTCATTTGGGCCCGGCGGGGCTCGCAAACGGGATGACTAATATCTCGGGGACATGCATATGGAAAACTCGCGCATTTCGAGTTCAAAACGAAGGGAATGGGGCGAGGAAAAGGCCAGGTGCGTTTTCATAGAGTGACCCTGAGGCATTAAATCCTTATGGAAATCCGAGACCGATATCCAAAGGCGGATTTTTATGTTCAAAAGGCTATTAGAACCCGCCCTAAGGGCATGATTTTCAAGGTGAGAGGAAGAGACAAAAGGTCATGGATAATATTGTTAAATTTAACTTTTAAAAGTAACGCAAATTTCAGAAAAGGGCAAAATTGTGTAAAAAATGTCATTATGACCTTTTCGGGCAATATCCGAAATATAATCGCCTCCGGAAAGATTTAAAAACGTGAAAAAACAAGGAAATTGCGGTATTTCCTGAGTCTGAAGAGGGCGGCCGAAATGACCGGCCGAAAATGATTTATCTCAGTAATAAAGAACACATTGGCCATAAAGCCGCATGTGATGACAAAACATGCCTCAGGGCATTTGGTTTTTCAAGTTTGTTAATTAAATAATTTTTAACACATTGCTGAAATTACTAATTTTATGATTAAAAAGCACAGTATAACAAAATATTAAAAATATACCCTAGGGCAAGAAAACAATACCATTTTAGAGACCCAAAATCTTGACGGATACTATAATGGAGATGAAGATGGATGAGTCAGGCAATAATCCGTTCGAAAAGCCAATCACTGTCGAATACAAAACCCCTCCTTTCTTGGAGGCAGATGGATTTGGAAATGGCCGCGCGCCAGAGACTTGCGCAAGAGTGAGGTCCGGCTAATTAGTGACTTTTAAATTGCGGGTTTTGAGGAGAAAAATGGATGGAAGAAAAGGATGGAAAAGGTACAATACAAGCGGTAAATGGATTATATATGAAGAAAAAGGCATCGAAACAAATAATTAAGACTTAAAGCAATGTGCAGAAAGTGTTTGATCGTTCTATACAGTACTGTTAATTAATTGCCATTTTTTACGATTGAAATAAGGGCAATTTAAAATGCAAATTAAAAATTAGAATATTAAAAAAATATTAAAATTTCCGAAAATTTCGTTTATGAGAACTATGTGTTCTGGTACCAATTTTAATATTTTTTACTGTCAAAGAAAAATTGGAAATTAAAAATTAAAATATTCTAAAATATGCAAATTTCCCCAGATTACAAGCCCAAGCCCCCATTGCAATTGCACACTTCCCGCACTAAACTTCTCCTAAATTTCCAATTTTTTTGCGCGCCCTCCCTTTACGCACCCCTCCCTTTTTTCCAGTGCGGGATGCAAATTTCGAAACCCTCCGTTTCGGCCGCTGCGGCCACAAAGCCAGGACCTTGTATCACTCGCCATAAGAGGCCCCACTTCTAAAGCCCTCAGGGGTCGAAATGAGAAAATGCACCGGAAACCGGGATTTGCATAAACCCTCGTCCGAAACACGGATCTTGATGGGGTCGAAGGAGATGGACATGATAAGGAAATGCATGAAATGGAGCGTGCTGGAGACGCAGAAATATGTCAAACGCAGATTAATGACACTTGAACGGTCAGGGAGTGCGTTAGAGGAAAGATGAGGAAAAGCAAAGCAGTTGCAGCGTTTTTAAGAGGATGCTTTTTGGAAATATAACTTCCACGAAACTCTACCGTTATCTTTCGTGCAAAAAATCGAATTTTTTACCAACTACCCTTCCATCTTAAAGAAACCCCTTTTAACCCTCATTTTTTCATTGATTTTTCATGAAGATCATCTCCATCATCATCTGAACATTCTCCCAGGCCACTTCAAATGATATCAAAAATAGAACCAATAAACATATATATATATTCCCCATCTTTCCCTCAGGGCAAACCCCGTTCCTTGGTCTTGTTGCTTCCGGCATGGTCATCTTTGAGCCACCCTCAACTCTTTCCCCTTTTTCGGCCTCAAATTTACCGCTAAAATGATTAGCGGAGGGACCCTTACAAATCGTCTTTCCATCCAGTTTGCGGCTTCTAATCTGGCCCCAATGGAATCGTATTTAGAGGGGGGAGAAATTGTGTGGACTGAATGGAAGACTGACCGAAAATTGGTTGTCGAAAATGAATTATCATCGAGTTGCAATAAATCATACATCATCTTACACTTGAAGTCATCTATGCAAATCAAAATATTTGTAATTTCTATCGTCAACGTTCATATTTTACAGCCAATACTTGAATCTCCGAAAACTTCAGATTTTGCTTTCTAAAGGCTGCGAAGATGTTCAAAGACTTAAAGGACGAAAGACAATGAAAAATAAGAAGAGACAGTAAAAGAGAAAACCTCTTTTTCATCGCGTGTGATTTCCTTCTTCTGTCTACAGGGTGTCCCAATCGGACCTATATATTGGCCAGTACCTTTTGAACCAGAAACGATTGGGACATGAAATTTTGGGGAGTAGTTGCCCTTGGAGGCAAGAAAATATTGGTATGCAAATTTGGATGCACTTAAGAGCATACGCACATAAAAAGTGCAAAAAGTCAAAAAGAAATGAGAAATGAGCAATCCTGTTCATTCTGGAGGTTCTTATGAATTTTGTGGGTGCAGATCTTCATTGCAAGTTCCAAAAACCTATATAGGTCTCAAAAATCTTGGGACCCCCTGCACTTCGTATTTTACCCATTTTCTTTCTTTTTTGCCTCCTTTTCCCACCTTCACTTCGAAGCAATACCTTTCCGTATGTAGGTTACTTTTTGTATAGTCGATATGTGTTTATTTCTATTGATTCATTCGGATTCATTGCGGGACACACGTTGTAAAGCCTATTATTAGTCACTAATCAAAAGTAGAAGTATATAAATGTGTTCCCTCATGGCTGTATTTATCACGGTCGTATTATTTCTATCAAGAATAATGAACACAAAGATTGTTGTCGCTCTGTTTGCATGTGCTTTTCTCACTGTCGGAGCTGTAGTTCAGCCAATGTTGAGTTGTCATTCGATTCAGGACGGTGAGAAGTTTTTATATCAACAATAGCTTGATTCGAACGTTAAAATTTTTTTTTGAAAATTTGACGTTTTTTCACACTGAAAGAGTTAGTCGCAAAGTGGCTTCGGTTTTGTAAAGGGTAATCAGCTGCTTCAACTTGAAGCTATGTCAGCAGATGCCAAGCCAACTCTCCGCTGATAGGGAAGCCTTGCCATGATTTCGTAACCGCGAGCGACTTCAATGAGCTGAGGACAAAGCGGCTAACTCGTACAGAGTTAACGGAGTCATACAAGTCACAAACAAAAAAAGCATACCCAAACTTATACGTCAATTTTTAACATAAGGTTTCTAGGCCGAGCCCTCGCTCCATCGGGCTTCGAGACTTGCAAACCTGACGTTGCTGCCTGCGTAAAGAAGATTAACAAAGGAAGCAAACGAGCGACACAGTAAGTATTACTTTAAAAAATTCTTTCACAATCTCGACACGCTTTAAAATTCGATGTTTCAGTGTCTGCGACCGCGATCACAAATGTCGAGCCGACAAGAAACACGTCAGTGATGACGAGTACGATTACTATTGTTGCTATTCTGACAAATGTAACTCTGCCGCTTCGTTGGGGGCTGGATTGATCGCTGTTACCGCCGTAACCATCAAAATGATTTTCTTGTAAATGCTGCAGAGTAAAGTAACTCTGAATAAAAAATATCGAAAAGTTAAATCTTAAGTCATGTAACAAACCAAAAATTTAACCAAACAATGAAAAACGTACAATACTTTTTTCCTTGTGTTTTCTGAGAATGAGTCAATCTCAATAAAATAAGGAAAATCAGTCACAATCGGAAGGATATAAAAGAAACAGAAAGGAAAACGCAAGCTATTAGCACGCTAAAAATGAATTTAAAGTTTTTACTGTGTGCTGTTTGTCTATGTTATATTACTGTAGGCATTGCTGCGCTTACATGTTACTCGATCCAAGATGGACGTAAGTAAAAAATAAAGAGAAAAGCGAAATGGAAGGACTATTCCTCACTGAAAACTAAACAACCTTTCTTTCAGATGCTATTGGAAATGCCACAACGGAGGTCTGTGCCCAAGGCGTGGGCTTCTGTCTGAAGAAAATTAACAAAGGAACAAAGCAATATACAGAGTAAGATTTACAGTAGCGGCAAAGAGTCTGAACCATTTTTTTTGCCCAATGACCATAAAATTTGCGGTGGCTGATGGAAATACGATGCAATATGATATGTAATCTCTAACATGTAGCATCTCAAAGTTTGCACATGCGATCAAAAAGGATACGCGCTGGACAAGCCTGAATCTTTGCAGCTGTGATTTTAACGCCAAACTTTCAAGAAACGTTTCACATTTGTGTTGATACTGTAAACATTCATTGTGTTTTCAGGACTTGCGACCGCTCCATCGAATGTAGTGCAGGAGACACAAATTTCTCCGATGGAAAATATGATTACTACTGTTGCAGTAAAGACATGTGCAACTCTTCATTCGCTGCTAAGGCTGGCATTGTCAGCTTAGCGGTTGTTTTATTGAAAATGCTGCTGTTGTAAATGTTATAAAACCTCAAGTTGAATAAAGTCTGATACACATAACACTCATAGCTCTAATATTGAGATTAGTGTTGGCTCTACGTAAAAAATGTGGCCCAGTGGTAAAAAGTATTGAAGAAAACTGTGGGGGAAGGGGGGTTCGTTTGAGGAGCGTCGACAAAAATTCTGGATTAACAAAACTGTAAGCAAAAGTGCAACAAGTTGTGTTGTTAACAATGCCTGTTGACTTTATTTCAGATCTTGCGACAGAATGGGTCAATGCAAAAACTATATTCAGTATTTCTCTGTTAATTTAACTGATTGTGAGTGCTGTTACGAAGACACATGTGATCTCTCGACCCACGAGACTTCTGGAGCTACGGAGTGACACTTGTCGCCTTGAAATTGATGCTTTGCGTTGTCTTGCTGTAAACACTGACTAAATTCTTCCAAGGTCATTAACAATCTTCATTTTAAGTTATATACATTTCCAGGACCCACAAACCGATTAATTAACAAATAAAGGCATCGCCCTATAAATTTTAGATAGCTGCTAAGCTGTCAATACAACGTTTGTTGATCCATTTGCATCCATTTTATCAGATTCATCTTGAATAAAATTTGGCATGCTGGCAACACTCCTTGTAGCTGCAAAAGTATTCTTTTTGTAATGTATAAACTTATTTTCCCTTTTAGTTATCGGTTACAGTAAGGTCGCCATAAATACAGCGCTTACTGTAACATTTTCTCGAATTTTTGAAGGGATTATTTTGAGTTTTGTCTTTTCGAGTGTCCTCATCGAAATAAAGACAAGAGTTTTTGTAAATTTACAACGTTTATAAATGTAATAGCACTCACTAACTCTCCTCATTAAAACCGTTTTGTTTTTGAAGTGTTGTACTCGTATTTGTAGTAGTTATTACAATTACCTCAGAATCGGGTGCTTTCGAATTCTGCAAGTGCAAAAAAAGTGTAATTCGACACGGCCAGGTACAATTGGCCCGAGGCGCTCTTTCAAAAGATGTAAAATTCAATTCTTTTTCACGTATTTTAGCCGTCTTAACTACATTTATAATTCGAAGAAATAAATTTTAAAAATGGAAATGACAACATTTACAGCTATTTTTATCTATTTACAACTCGAGTTTGGAAGGGAATGCAGACAAATGTAACACATCACAATCAAGAGGGTATGAGATCTTTGCAGAAAATACAAATGGAGAACATGTTGCAGTAGAATTTATAGGGAAGAATGCTCAAAGTCAGAAGAGCAGATGTTGAAGAAACTTGGAACAAATTGAGATTACAATTGTCAAGGCATTTCAAAGACTTTTTTTTTTTATTTAAAAGTCAAAAAACATTCTTATGTTTTCCAATTTTCGGTCTTAAAACGTTGATGATTTTGGCAAAGTTCGTGCTAAAAATTTCGCAAATACCTTAAAAAATTTGAATCTTAATTAGAACCAAGTTTCATCAAAATTTGTCAAACTTTGAACGCTCGGTATAAGTAAAAAAACAATATTACAGTAGTATCACTTGGTATCGGATATAACGAATACCTTGGGATATGAAAAAATAGAATTTTTATGTTATACGATTCAAGCAAGTGGTTAGTTATTTTAGACCTATTTACAATTTCAGATATAAAAACAATGATTCAAGATACGATTTAAAAAATTGGTTACAATGAGATTTCACTACTAGGAATAGGAAATACTAAGTAAAACTGGCTGTAAAATTACAAAATAGACACCGTCTAAGATACAGTATACTTATCCATGCAAAGAAATAGGAAAAGCTACCGGAAAAAATCACAACAGTCAGTGGAAATGTGGGAAAATGTAAAATACGAAAAAAAATAATTAGGGATTGCTCCGCTCTTTGCAAATTTGAATATACGCTGACTGGAGCATCGTAAACATCAAGGCAATCTCTCCGTTACAGCGGACTTGAGGACAGAAATCAGCGACCAACCGAATCTCCGCTCCCAAATGTTGTAATTGAGATCTCACAACGACAAACATAAAGGCCGGGAGAAGCGAATCAATCGACCACGTGTGCGTGGAACCAGCGGAGGAAAAACGGGCAGTGCACTGAAATTAAAACTATTTTAATTATTAAAGAATTAAATAAAAATTTTTGGAATATAATTATAAAATATCCATTTTGCAGACATATTAACCGATTTTTTTATGACAAACATAAAGGATTTCTCATTTATTTTTTTGGGTCATAATTTTTGATTATTTTTCGCATGCAAAATCAATGACTAAATAAAAAAACATGCAAAAAAATAAATAATTTGATTTTTTATTTCGTAAAAATTTTTCTGATTTTTGAAATCCTTTCGCCGAGAAGGTCAAATGTTTTTGCAATCATTTTGCCTGCTCTTACAGTAATCCACTTCAATTCAGCTAAATTAAGAATTTGTCCCTTTGTTAGAAAGTCTTAACTCCAAATGTCATGACTAATTAAGTGTAACGGCTATTATTAAACCGTTCTCGCCCACACATCCAATCAAGTACAATCTGCCTCGATTGACCTCTACAGCTCCGGTTTTTAAAAGGAAAGGGCAAAGAAAGGGCTTCGCTTGTTCGAACCATCGTCCTATAAGGCTCCAGAAATCAGGGCATCCGAAGTTGTTTTTGTAGAATCGACCTGGTCCTTGGGCGAACTGCGTCGAGAAAAGTGTTCCGGATAAGTGGAGAGCGAACATTAGGTATACTAAGCAGTAATTTGCACACCTCAGTTACCTTACACTGACGTGAGAAAATACGTTTTTACTGAAAATTGTCAACGCATCAATTTTCGTCAAATTTTGGACATATCCTCTAAACAGAGCATATTTTAATTTCTAAACATTCTATCGCACACTTTCCTGACCTGCCGAGATAATTAATAACATTTTTCGGCGATAGAGCACTTAAAACAAGGAGAGGCGGATGGACCAGAAAGTTTTTGCGATTCTTTATGGACTCTTCGGAAAAGCATTCTTCATTAAGAAAATGTTAACTCCTTAGTTATAATAAATCCTCAAAACATTATGCAAAAAGAAATCCGATTTTCGCAAAGCTAAAAATCTCGAAGGTTACGGCAAATTGTAAGAAAAGAATGTGCCATATGTCTTTTAGAATTAAATTCTGTCAAGTTTCATCAAGATCTCGAATCTCGACTTTCCCATTTTATCCAGTTCATCATAAAATTTGTAATTTGCTCAATGATTTTGTCGACCATTACATTCCATATTGTCCACTCGACTCAATACTTCACAAACTACTCCCTGCTCATCCAGTATTATATGGTAATTCCTCTTATCATTTACTATGTTCAAGGTCCAATGAGATCAAAAATGTCGGAACCAGAGCCCCGCGGAAAGCTAAGAAGGAGCGGAGGTATATTTTCCATTACTTGCTCCAAATATTACCACTGTTTACAAGAATTTTTAATGAGAACAGTCAGCATTATAAATCCTTTCAAATCCCCTTTCGCCTTTCGTTATGCGGTGCAAATAGAATATGCAGTTTACGTAATAATTAGACTACAAACTCGGAGCAAAAGACAAAGAAATGCCACTCCAGCTAAAATTAATAGAGTCGAGGTTCCATGAGTTATCTTGAGATTGTACTGTACAATGCGCATTGTTTTGTGAGGTTTTCGGTTTAAAAGTTGATAATACAGAATTTTCGAATATTGTAGTAGATATTGAAAGAAACTTTCGAATCTGAGAGATTGCCAGTATCTTTGAAGTGCCATAAATGCCTTTCCTACAAAAGTCCAGTCTTTTCTGACCACAATATTAAGATTTCTGGCTGAAATATATTTCTTCTCTGACCGTCTCTCCTTCTTAAATTTTTGATGGATATTTTAAATGTTTTTTAAAAGTGTAAACTGAAATTTTCAGCATGTTATTAGAGCATTTATGCAAAGCAATGGGAGCTCATCACACATCGAGCACAAACTATTTTAGTTAACTCAATAAACTAAATCACGCTTTTAAAAACAAAATAGTATATAAACCGCAGTTTCCACTTCAATCAAGTATATTGCACTGTCCTTGAATTCAGTAACCTTTTTCCTCTCAAAAACTACAAAACATCGGCCTAAATTATATTATTTTAGTATAAATTTCTCTCAATTACCCCAAACCGGTCCCACGGATCAATTAATTTCATCAAGGATGATGCCAGAAGCTTCTACCGTACTCTGCAATGCGTCAGAATTGTTTATAGCAAAGTGCACGCGTGCTTTATCATCCTTCCGCATTATGAATCTAAAAAATTGTCCTTTCTCTGACCTTGAATGTACTTATCAACAGAAAAACAGGGCCAGAACATTGAGTGATGTCTGTGTCTGGCTGACAAGTTCTTCAGACTTCCAAACGATCGAAAATAAACTTAAAAAAGACATAACATATCCAAAAAAGTGCAATCGCTGCCTCGGGGCAATTCGGACCAAGCGCATCAGTTTTTTGGAGAAAAACAGGGGAAAAAAGGGCAGGGCAAGTGCAAGTTTGACAAAGTCAGACGCGAATACGGTAGGGGGCGACTACATAAATATTTTGGTGCCCTTCCTATGTTTTCGACGGCATCGGCCCAAGTCCAACGGGCCGAGGAAAGTGCAGAATACAGTAATTTTTGTCCATCTTTTCGGGGGGTTTAATTGCAAAATATCGATAAAAGACTACTGTAATACTCCCTAGAGAAGAGACCAGAGAACTGTATCCAGTACTGTTTGGCTTTTTTGCCTATTTTATGTTATCTCAGATATGAACATTAAGATGGGTTTTGGGATCTCAAATGCATAAATAAACATAACGTGCTCTTTCTTCAGATTACCTAAAAAAATATTTTTTTTTTTTGGACTTCGCATTAAAATACGGCATTAATCTTTTGGAAAGTATCCTTTTTAAAAATAGTTTTTCGAACTTCAAATTCCCTTTCAAATCTTACACTTATGTACAGTGTATACCCTGTTCGCTTCGGAATGTAATACCACTATAAATTCTAATACTTATTAATTTTATCTTCCAACATTTTCTGCAAATCCGCTTGAAAACTCCAATTATTTTAATGTAAACGACATAGCATAAACCCTATAGAACCTCATTCCTTTCCTCGTTTCTTATTCGCAATATCCCTTATCTATATATTTACATGGGAAAGCACAAACACTTCGAAAATACTAAATGTATTTCCTTACAGAGATGTATTGCAATTTAAACACCTTATACTAGACATTACAGAGCTTGCATATCGCATTTGTTAAAGAGTAATGTAATATTTTTTAAATAACGTAATCTCTAGTCCGTTTCTGCAAAGACGCTCTACACATGTATATAATGCTTTTCTGGCCACATTTCTGTGCCGCATTCAAAGATTTTATATATGAATACTCATTACTTTATATCGAGGGACCAATTGTAGTTTCTATAAGACATACGACATGCCACTTTGCAGAAACTGCTGAATTTTTGGGCTGCGTTTCGTCAAGAGAAGGGTTCAAATTATTCAGACCTTTTATGGCATGCAATCTACTTATCCAACCGTCTAACGGCTAGCTAAAAAGGGGACAGGCCAAAAAATGTGGCTAAACTATCTAAACGGCAAGACACAGAGTTTGAAAGGTAGATTTCACCTATTTCGGCTAAACTTTGCGGTTGATTTAAAGGTGGACATATAAGAATTCGAAACTTTTTTTCCAAAAAGGTGGTGCACGGATAAGCCGACGCCAAAATTAAAAAATGGCGTCGAGTTATTTTTCGATTTGCACCGGATATTCGAATTCGGTGCAATTTTTTTATATGACCACCTTTATTTTGTTAGTCTCTGGGCAAAAAAGACTTTGGAATCTCTCAGCACCCCTTGAAAAGCTTCAGCCAAAACTTTTAACAATTCATATCTTGCCCATTATGCCAAATTTGGAATCAATTCTATAACTGCGCTTCGTGTTCCTTCCATTTTTACTTTCACACTTGTTGATGGGAAAGAACGGAAGAAAAATATTACCGTTTTACAATCCCTCTCTACCAGGAATTAATTCGCATTTTTTCGCATGCTTAATCCGCTAATCCCGAGGTTGTAGATGCAGAGAAGCAAACAAGATCTCCGTATAAAGTCTGTCATTTCGCATCTTTATTGGACTTGATACATATTTCTTTGTTTCTAATCCGAGACAGCTGCGGGTCATGGGAATAGAAATGGTGATGATGTGAGAGAATATCAGATATCTGTAGACACTTAATGAGATTTCAAAACGGAAGTTAGACGTGCTGACGCCTACTGTAACTAATTGCGGACATAAAAAAATATCGTACACGGAGATCAGGAGAATTTCAAGTATAAGGAAGCCTTTAGATGACAGAAAAACCTCTTTCACAAAGACTGCGAAGTAGGGTTTCGAGAGATACAGGTCATGCGGTACGATCTTACACAAAAACAAGATGTTTTTAGATATCAAAGACTAAAATATAGGTTTACAGTAAACGAGGAAGTCCTCAAAGTGTGCGTCGCAATATTTCCTCAATGTTTGTCTGTTTTGTCTATGTATATCGCATCACAATTCCTAAATTTTAGTTCAATGTTTAAGCACAAGTTTCATCACAATCTCATCACATTTTCATTCTTAAGAAACTCGCTTTATCCGCTGACATTTCTAACATTGTTAACCACTTGAGAGTTCATTCTACTTTCCTCGACTACATTCATATAAAATATCATGTGTCCAAACTTCGTACTCTCTCTTAAATATAATGCAATCAGACATCCGTTAAGTCAGATTTAGCAGTAATTGAGTTTTAATGCGCCGACATTCGCGTGCCCACGGTTATTCGCAGAAAAGATGTTCGCCGCATAACGACAGCCATTTTGAAAAATGCCGGCCATCTTAAGTGCCTACAGTAATACCGCAAGGCATTTTCGCGGCTCTCGAACTATAAACAAGGAAGTGGTCAACGGTCTTACGAACGCAGACAATCAAAGATAGCCTTATCGATGCCTCTCGAGACGGGGAATCACATTTGCTCCCTTTTGAATGTTTCGGCGGATGTGTTTTCGATTATTTTAAACTTTGTTATTCAGCAGTTCAGACTATTTTGTATAGCATTTTTGTGTCTAGCAGGTGTTGTGCCGCTTTCCCGATTAATATCAAATTCAGCGGAATAGATTGTACTTCAAGTTCAAGTATATAAAAAGGATTAGACCCGAAGGCGTACAAAAAGTGTTTGAATAGAAGTGCAAGTGCACTGTTAACAACAATATTATTGCACTGATTGATCGAGCAAAAGGCAGTCCGGTAGGGAAATGTCACGTTCCGTCAACGGGAAGCACATTTCGAGTGCAACAACAATATGATATCGGATATCATCAAAAACGAAGGCTTTTTCCAAAAGGTCGATGGCCGCAAAGCGTCGAAGTCAATGATATCCGGCAACAAACCGTTTTTTGAAGCTCTTACATTAGAAAGGACGGCATCATACGACGTTAAGCTACATCACGCATACTATAAACCTCTTTAGTTGTTATTTGCCGTTAATGTATATTTCAAGTAGCCGAATCCTTCCTTAATCACATTTTTTGATATGTTCAAGATATTCTCCCGAATTCTAAGACCGATTGCCCACCGTGAAAGTCGATTTCCCGTATTTGTAAGCAGATTCCACCCCCAAATATGCGTCATTTTTTATTTTCTGCTCCCGTTTTACTCTCATGGCTGTTTTTTTTCCAAATCTATTTACATTCCTTGTCCTTTAAATCATTAGTTCACATCTGTTTAAAAACCCCCGTCGTGAGGCCTTAAAGTGCAGGTCGAACATTCCTTTTCCTTTCTCCGTCTTACTTTCTACTTATCAAAGGTATGTCTCACTTTTTTAGAACAAAGTCTTTTTGCACTTTTGTTCGATGATCAGTTTTTGTTTTCGTAAACGCTACTGAAAACAACTTCAATGCCTAAAATTTGGAGCGAACTAAGAGTCCGGTCTCTTCCGATTTCTCATAAAGAAATGCCCAAAAAGGGCAACTCTCAGATTGTGACGAAACAGGGCCGACATGGCCTAGCTACGACAAAAAGGCATTGCTGAATATCTTTGCTGCAGCTTTGTAGGGACATCCGACACTTTCAACGACGTTTGCCACTGTGGAACACAAAGAGAGATAGACAGATAAAGTCGTGTTTCCGCCAAATCTTTCTTAGTTCACCTAAAATTTCACCAAAATTTATGAATCAAACTTTGAAACTCTCCTATCTCAAACGGCTCTAAAAACCGACCAGAAATACGACGTACGAAAAGCTAGATTTAGTGCTTAGGGCCTTTTAAACAACCTTGTTTTCCGCATGTCACACTGAACGGGGAGGAAAACAACCGGCGGGAGAAAGACAAATGGGGGCAGTCGCACTCTCGGGACGTCGTGAAAAACAACCTTCATGGCTGGAAAAGGGCCGAGCTAGACAACAATCGATGCACGGACAGACATAACCCTGTGAAAACATCAGGTTAGACGGAAATAGGGGTTTGGCTCCGTTTTAAACAGACTTGGGGAACAGCTTTGGTGACGCTGATCATTTCTGTTGGTTTTCGAATACTCACTTGTCTTTTTGCAGCTTGTTTGTCAAATCTAAACGGCGATCTCTGTTTGCTGATGTTTTCGGAATATCGAGGCATGAGCAGAGGACTTGAAAATCTTTGATTACTCTTCTCCAGAAGATGCCCATTTTTCATGGATTCGATTCGATTGTCTTTATAAAAAAGTACAGATTTTTGGGAAAACAGGACGCGGAGTGATGCCATTTCAAATTGAACGCACTTTGCGGACATTATCCATCGGTCTCCCCACTTAACACGTGATTAAAGTAATTTGAGAACACTGACAAGTGCAAGACGATTACGCGCGAGGCCTTAAAAGCACTGTTATCATCACTGACCGTATCAAATTTATCGTATGTCTATTATATCACGTTGAATTCATTTTTGTGGCCATTTCCTCAGATCAGTCTTCGATTCCATTTCTATGAACTATTGCGCAGAACAGACCCGCTATTCTTGGAAATGTCTCGCCAATTGGATTGTTTATGCGAAGGAAGAAGACCGCATAATCTTTTATGTTAAATTCGGCATGGGACGTTCTTTTCTGGCAGCACCGGGAACTGAAGGACGCCCAGACAGACATCCAGCCCATTTTCTTTTTTAATCCCCTTCGTCGTGCCCTTTTTTTTGCTGTGTCCGCATTTCTGGGAATTTGTTTCCGCAAATGTTCACATGCCCCGTCCCCTGAGTCCACAAGAGCAGCGGAGTTTTGTCTTACGTTGTTCGTATGACTTGCTCAAAGGTCATTGCCATTACTGAAGCTGTTCAAACAGCAAACGCAAGACAATTTAAAGAGTTTCGGAAGTAATCAATCTGCGAAAAAGCCCTCTAAATCAAGGCTATCTTCGAATGAAGTCTTTCTAATCACCTCCAAGTAGAGAAAAGCAACTTTTCCCCAATTCTCCGTTCTGATTATCAATTGCTTTTTGTTGCAAGAGCAGCGAACAATGGGAGGATGGTTGTGATACCAAAAGCCGAATCTTCTGTTTGCTCTTCGTCTTCTTGTTTCCTTAGCGTGAACAGCAGAAGAGGGGGAGCGAGAGACCAAGGTCGGGACAGATGGTTGGACGCCAGAAGCAGGGTCGGAGGGTCTGGCGTTCCTCCTCATTTCACTTCCTTCACCTCGGCTTTTTCCCATTAATAGACGCAGTCTGAGGGGTCGGGGGTTGTTTTGAACTTTGCAGCGGCGAGCGTCGGGATTTGGGAATTGTTATTTTCTCCTCTTCCAGTTACCCCTTCCTGGCTGTTTTTTCCAAATGTTTTTCGAACGACGACGCACCAAAAGTGCTGTCCATAAAAACGGTGCGTCTTTAAATAGTGCGAAACTCGGCGTCGCTTGTGTTCGAAGAGGGCCCTCTCTTTTTCCGGGCGTTAACTCTTCGAATTTCCTTCCCCTACCTAGTTTTCGTTTTCCTGTCGATCTTTGTTTCCCAATCCGCGCGTCTTCTCCTTCTGCATCTGATAGTAATCGGAGGCAGGAGTTATGCGTCGTTGTCTTTTTTCCGAAAAATTCGAATAAGAGTGCAAATATAGTAGGGAACAAAGTCCCCCAATGGCCATCCGAAACCATTCTAAAAGTGCTTTGATACTTTTAATGGGTCCATTTTTTGTTGATTCTTGTACTTTTAACCTTGCCGTGAGTTTTTTGTTGAGTTTTCGACATGGAACAAACGACAGTGTGGGCTTTAACTTTTTCAGTCTACTTTGCCCATTTTTAATACATTCTCTTTGAAAAAGGTAGGAATTCGTAATCTATGTTTTAAGATGCTCTCTAATCAACAGACATCTCTTCAATTGTAAACACAAACACTAACCTTCTCAACGAATTGCTCGGACGTAAATTGGATTTGGCTATAATGCCATTGAATGGTTTGTTTGTCTAACTTGTAGTCTTGTGTTTTCGCGGAATCGGCGTAAAACCCGAATTAACCAATCCAAAGTCGGAATATTCTTATCGGGTTAACCGGATTATACAATAACATTAAATATTCAAAGCCGTCCTAATGGCGAATTTGTCACCTTTATCTATAATCTTAACAAGAATTACATTGAAATCTCTGTTCCTACTAAATTTTATAATTTTTTTTTCAATCTACACTACATCCTAATGCACGATAAGTTCCTACTCTGTCCTTTTGGTTTATTTTCGATTAATCCACAGCCGTGTGGAACTAGCATGCATAAAAACACGGTGTCTGCCCAAGGTCACAAACAAAACAGCAGAATTTGTGAGTGGTCTGAACTTAAACCGGGCTTTCCAGAGGGCCTAAAACCGGAGGCTTTGATCCCTTTTGCGGGGTAAATCTTTTTCCCAATCTTCGGACTATTGCGTCATCCATATATTGCAAAGTTTTTTTGCGGATCTTTTGTGTGTTTTTTTGGGTCTTTACAAAAGAGTGTTATCCAAAATCTCTCGTCTTTTTTCTTTTGTAAAATAACCCTTTCCAGTTAATTGAATGAGTTTTTTTTTTGAATTTTTCTGTCAAGACTCGGCGGAAAATCCATCACGACGCTCTGAACGACCTTCGTCAGCACTTTCGTTCGCCCTATTACGTTCTGATCACAAATCAATTTTTCTGACCCTCTCAATTCTCTATGGGTTTCCTGCTCTTTTGACCTCCGAGTTTTTATGTTGGGATGTTGCTTTTTATAAACAGACCGCTAAAAGTGCATAATCAAATGAATGGCGCGGCGATAAAAGTACATGTTGCACTTTTACGTGGGGAATGCAACTGGTAAATAGACGGGTATTTGCTCACCGATTTATGTGGAAATCCGCACATTGTTTTGGAGTCCGAGCCATGCTGCGGAGAAAACAAGTCTTCTGGACAGGACTGGAACAAAAAATTCAGGCCTCTGAAGGGAAATGTACACTTCTAAAGGCAAACCTAGATAGAGGTCTGAAAAGTAGTACGGAGACCTTTGCAGTTGCTTTTCCTCATGCAAGTCGAGACATTCCTCGAAAGCATAAAAGATTTTGAATGGGAGAAAGAAACGAACGAGCTGGACCAAAACTCATTACGCCTATTATATTACCCTTACCGCGTATGCGTGTATTTGAAATAGAGAGTGCACGTAAGCCTGGTTCCTCCTCGAACGCCCTGTATCTAACCTTTGCATGCAGAAAGCAATATTTTTTAAACCCGCTGGAAGCCGCATCCATTACTTTTCTCGCAATTAAAAGCGCCCAGAGACCGCAAAAGCGAGTCGAAAGAACAACCAGCTACAACGTTTTGCTGCACAAAAAAAAGACCACAGAATTGTGGATCACGAGGTCGCTCTGCCCCTTGCAAAATGATTCCGTTGGTTTTTCGAACCGCCAACATTTCTGTAGCTCCTATTTTAGCGCGTCTTTCGTCTGACCTTTTACAGCCAGGGTTTCATTTGTGTTCCCAATAGTTCTTCATTCGACATTTTCCGAGCAACTCCTTCTCTTCTTTCGGCGTCAGAATCCGCTTCTGCTGGACTCTGATGCCTGTGTTGTGATGAATAGCGCATAAAAAATAGTCCCGTGCAAATATAATATATATGCGATGGAGAATTTGTGCGTTACGTTTCTTGTCAAGATGCCTGGGGGTCTTGTTATTTAGGCGCCTAAGAATACGTGAGAGACTAGAGATTCCAAAGGAATTTGACCACAGTTTTTAATTTTAAAACGCCAGCGAATCCCTTCCGGACGCCAATTGAGCTTTCCGAGGCCGTTAACCCCTCTTCAAGTGGTCTTAATACAGAAAATCTTTTAATCGGTGTAACGTGGATTACATGTCGTTTTTTTCCGCTAGTCTTACAGTTTTTTTCGCTGCCACATCAAAATAATTAAAAGTTCAAGGTGATGGATCGGGACCTTTTCTCCCGTTATCAGCCCTCTCCATTTTCTATTTGTTTTTTGTCGGTCGTTGATCATCTAGTTGTTTCTCAAAATGTGCTTTGTCTCCCACCAATCACCCTGTAGTTGATCTTTACCCCCGGCGGGTGTATCAACAATTTCCCTTGGGTGGTCTTCAAACCGCGTCACGAGTTAAATAATTCGCACTCTACGAGTTTCTCCCCAAACTTGTCCTTGGGCCACACCGCGGCCAAGGCGTCTATTTCAAGCCCGTGTTCCCGGAAAGCCGGTGTTGTTTGATTTCGAATTCATGGGGCATATTAAACCGGAATCCGCACGGAGGAACAAGCACAAAAAGGTCGTGAGGGGAACGCTGCTAATGTTAATTCCCCCAGCAGGCTTTTTAAAGGGCGGCGTGGCCAGAAAAAACATCTGAACATTTCCTTTTATATCTTTGTTAATCCAGCGGGGCGTACAATTTGCGTTGGGGGCGGTTCTGCTGCACAGTGCGAAATTCCTACAAATCCGAGGCCCTACACCTTTATATTTTCAGCCTAATGAGTGCTTAAATTCTACTTTTATTCCTTTAGAGAATTATAAAGAACTAATCAGTGCTTAAGGAACCCCATCATATTCTAATTCTCTAATCGGTCGACTCACTAATCACCTCAGGCGGTGGTGTTTTTTGGGACCATTTTACAGTAAAGGTCATCTTCTTCGGGTCTGCATTGTTGGACAAGTGCAAGAGTGCACTTTTTATCTCTGTCCTTTGCGAAGAGAGAGGCGGTGCGGTGGACGGAGGGCCCATAGAGGCGGGATTTAACTTCATTTCGTTCATGTCTGCCCTTATCCCGTTATAAAACTTCGCTTTTGCTGTCCGTCGCGACGTCAGTGTTTAGGTAATAGGCTTTATTTTTTGTCTACATCCGGCCGAACCGCGGAATTGCAGTTTCTTTTACATTTTTTTATTTTACATTGTTTTTGGGTGGTAATAGTAAATTCGGCCATATTGAGGCCGTCTGGCTGTCATTACTTTTTTCGAACCCGGTCTCGTCTAATTTAACGGACTTTAATGTTGCATTTTATTTTCGTAGTCTTGGGCTCGGCACGCAAACGGCAAATGTGGGCCTTGAGGTCTGCCAATTAGGGAACTATTCATAAAAAAAGAACGTTCAGGGTTTACATTTAGGGCATAATGTGGTCAATTCACGTGCATTAAGAGGTCGAGTTGTTGGCCAAAAAGTGCCAGACATGATTTTCGAGCACTGCGAAGTGCTTAAAGCGGCGCTCCGCCCTCTATTCTTAGAGCAGTCCAATCCTTTTTTCACGTCAACATTCTCGATTTAAACAGGGTCGTGAGGGTAGACAACAGAGGACATGGGATCTCTGCTCATTGCACTGTCGCCATTATGATCGCAATCGTTACATTAATACATACGTAATTTTGAGGTCATTTGAATTAATGAATAATATTCCTTTCCTTTATGTGTCGCGGGAACCGTTCTTTACGTGTCCATAGAAATTACAGTCCGGCACAATAAACAAGGCCGTTACGCGTTTTCTATTTTTATTTACTCTTACCGTGTCTTCAGACGTCGACTACGGCCCAAGATTTAAAAAAAATGGGAAATTCCACGGAGATTCAATGGCTTCAGATGCTGCAACAACAACCGCAGCTGCCGTTGAGTGTCAACCATGACTTGCACTTGATGAATGGCCTTAATACCCAAGCTATAACGTCAATGAATCCGACTACAATGGTGAGATTGGGGACTACTGGATCGGCGTTTAAGCCGCCTCACGTTCTGCCTAATCTTCCGCAAACACAAGGCGAACAAGACGCGTCTAATCGGGTAAGCTAAAAGTGCAAATAATTTAATGTAAAGAATTCCCAAAAAAGGAAAAATGCGAAAAGTGCAAGTGCCCTTTTAGAGCATGTCTATGATCGGAAGGGGTGGAGTGAAAACAAGAATTATAATATATAAAAGGGCGGGCTGAAAACGAAAACAAGTCTTTTCTTGCCTCAATTGCTGACAGTTATGCTTTTCCAGGAGCCGAGTCAGATTGCGGCTACGATTATGACCCTCCAGAATCAACAAGAGGCCCTACCTTCAATGAATTCTAATCAGACGACGTTGATTCAATTGCTACAACAACAGCAGCAGCAACAAGTCCAGCAGGAGTTGCTGACGCTCTTATTGGCTAATCAGAACCCGGCTTTGAGTCTGAATGATATCCAACAATTGCTACAACTGCAGATGCAACAACTTAATCATCTTGCAGCGCCAGTCACTCAACCCCGACAGATCCCTCATTCTGCCGTGCAGACATCCGTTCCACAGTCCAGTCAGCCGACAACGGTATGCCAAACTAGTAATTTTATGACTTTTGATACACCTTTCTTCAATTATCTTCTGTCTACTTTTATCGTCATCGATAAACTTTCTTCTTTCAGGTTCAAGAAAAACGTTCCGCTTCCACAGAATTGCCTTCGAATAGTCGGAAACGATCAGGAGATGAACCATCTGGGGCTGGCACCCCACCAAAGAAGACAATGGCCGAGGAACAAAGTCCATCGCCTCAGCCGGAGATGCGAGAAAGAGCTCATACGTTACCCGTGCGGATTATCGGAAGAGAAGTCCCAAAGAGAACAATTGATCCGTTCGATCCGATTCAAAATGCCAAATACAAAACTGACGATCCTAACTCTCCCTACCGACATCATCCTATCAATGTAAGTTGATTCTCAGACAAAATATTACAGTATCCATGTTAGCTATGGTTTTTCTCAGTTTTCTATTTGACTGCAATTTGGAAGGAATTTTTTCAATGCCTTTTCAATGCACTACACATATTTACCCTAAAATTTTCAGCAAAAGCGCAGCAAGAACGCGGAGATTATTGCCGACATCTGCCGAGATTTTGTAGAATTGGTGTTGAAACGCAGCCCCGACTTCCACGAGAACGGTCTGTGGTTCTCAAAGAACTAGTCAAGTCTTCGCAAACCCACTCCACTGTAATTTCCAACAAATAAACCACTCATCAACATCCATGCCAACAATTCTCTGCCTTTGACCGGCCTTTTATTTAACTCTCCATACATTCCTTGGCGGTCCCGACTCTCCGTTTAGCCCGTTTTCATCACTCAACTCTTTCGTTTCGCTACTCTTTTACGTACCTAGCCTTGGCGACTCTCGCCCACCGAATGATCCGTACCTCCACTGCCTTAGGCCTCTCTAACTGGGGCTGATTGTAGCCAACATTAATACGTCTACTTCACCATTGATTCCCATGAAATTGGAAGGCGGTTACAGCGCCGCCGTTCTCACAACTTAAATCCTCGTTTGTGTAATTATTCGTTTTGTAAATACATAATAAAATTATCCTTATATTCAGACTGCAAAAAGCGGAAAACAATCCATTCCCCAAGGGAAGTGAGGTAAACGAGGTTGTATAGAATTAAAAAGTTAGGGTTGTTGTCCTTAAAAACTAAGCTTATACCACGTCAGCATGCCATTTTGGCGTTTCCCGTAATACATATGACGCAAAAACCGTCACTGTGAGTTATTTTTGGCAATAACATTTTGATTATATTATCCATGACAAAAAATCGAAAAAATTTTAAAAAATAGATCATACAAATGTTTAAAATGGTGTATCCTACCTGAGTAATCTCCGAAAAGGTCTCAGCAAGGATGGCGAGCTTGCTGGTTGGGTTGAAGACTCCGCTGATCTGTTGCAGCCTCGTTACAGCGCTTCCGTAGAACTTGTTTCGAGCGCTGACTCTGGACTAAAATGTAATTCTTATACTCTTAAAAAAGCTAAGCGCTTTTAAATTGTCTTTTACAGTCGTTCTCTAACCTTAATTTAGACAAAAATTGGCGAAGTCATCACATAATGTTTACTACAATATGGCTATTCCTTGAATTCCTTTTTTATTCAAGGTCCACCTGCCCTCAAATCCCTATTTACACATTCCCTGAGGCTCAATGAGGTCGAAGATCGTCTTTTGTAAATGCCCTTTGTGTACCCTTACCGTAAAAGCATCAAGAACACGCGTGTTGTCGTTATCCGTTGGCCAGAGTTCACTGAAAACAGTCTCATAATTAAAATAGGCCTTTCCAAGTCAGGATGTACTTTTCTTAAGATCCGCGACCCCTGGTATCATTAAGTGTCATGCTGACGTTTCGTGACATGCACTACACATAATTGGATCTGCTATATTACACTTGATATACCCAAACCTTTCGTACCGAAGAAAGTGTAAAATAACTTCTCAAAATACCCCACAAGCTGCTGTTAGGCAACAAGTGGCCCGTTTAAGATGTTAAATAAAATTTAAGATCATAAGCTTGCTGTACTTACCCTTTAACGTCAAAATATCTGAGAAGGTGTGCATCTGTGTGGGCATTCAAGTGAAGAAGACGTTCCCAATACCTCCGATCCAAGGCTTCACAACGCTCCGAATATACCGTAAACAAATCTGCGTAGCACACCGAGAACAAATAGTTAATAATAAAGTCGCAACATGGAGTTTCCAGCAAAGTTATATCTTCCACATTACTTCTTAAGGTCTGAGAATCATTTGTGGAGTATTCTCTTGAAGTCGAGGGTTGATCCGGATCATTCAGAAGGGCTTGAGCCATCTCTAGCTGCTCCAGTGAACCCACAGACAACGTTTCCGGGGTCCTAGCGGAGGATACGGAGGAAGTTTCCGATTCAGTATTGTCATGATGAATATCCGGAAGAGTCGGGACTGATGTAAACATATCTCGAGTTGATGGTAAATTGACAAACAACAACCTAGTGACTGCGTAACATCTCGACATCAATGTTCTGAACTCCAACACAGCTGTATCATACATCACATGAGTGCCGACACTACTGTAACTACACGAAAAAAGTTCGATGATCCCTCTCATCAGCCGATTCAATGGGTGGAAATCATTATGGACACAGAGACTCCAGTACTCCGAGACCATTGCATAGTAGCTGCTGCTCCATTCCATGTTGTAATCGGGGATTCTTTCCAATCTATCGTTCATTGTCACCTTTTTTTGTTGTTTCAATTTGGCCAAAGATGCGGCTAGACTGTTCCAAGACTTTTCGGCGACTGAATTTGGAACAACACTGTCATCGTTAAGAGCAGAGAGAAATTCTTCGTTGGAAACTTTCAGTTCGTCGTCTAGGAAGTGTTGGAATAATTCGACCCATTTCTCTTCTTCGTGCACCGCATATTTCCCACGTTTCGCGCCTTCGGCCATTATGAAGTCTCTGGAAATTAAAGCACAAGAATAGTCATAGATAGAACCAACGCACGTAGTTTTTACTATAACTGCCTCAAAATCACTTGAATCACCCTTTGTAACAAAATGCCAAAAACCCGCCAAACTCAAAATTCAAATTTTAAACCCACAAAACCCGTAAACCCGCTTACTCATCCGATTCAAATCCTTCTGACAAATGTTTATAAGTTGCATTCGTAATTGCCAGCTCATTTCCAAGTAGTTTTCCATGCATCGTTCCAATTATTTGATTATTTTGATTCAAAGTCAATGTTCCTTTGCCTGCGGCCACATTCAAATCTTCGAATTTCCCTTCAAATGTCACAACTGCCTCGGGATCCCAGTCGTGTCTCGAAGTTTCATAGACGACTCGGCCGTTCTTAAAAATTTATAAAGTTTTTTACATCAAATATGATACTTCTGTACTTGATTTTTGGCCCAAAATCGTTTCAAAATGATTGTAAAACACGGCAAAATTCTATCTTGTGTCATTATCACACAGTTTAGAGCCCAAACCTACCACAAATTTATCGCTCTCAAACATTCCTTCATGAAAAACCCCATCAATAGTCACCAAACTGCCATTTCCATGTCGTTTTCCTTCATTCCACTGACCGAGATACCTCTCTTTATTCGTCGATTGAACACCATATCCGTGTTTGAGTCCGTTCTGCCATCCTCCAACATATACAACAATATTATCCTCTCCCATCGCTTTGAATACACCATGACCATGCATGTGACCGTTGGCCCAATACCCTTCGTAGGTATCACCATTCACAAATCTAAAAAAATTATGATACATCTCAATCCGTATTTTACGCTCATTTTTGGACGAAAATTGATAAAATTGAATATTACACTCGGTCTCAACCTCGAAGATTTTTATATTTTTAGCTGAAACCTACGTCGCCGATCCCAATCCATGAAGTAATCCGTCCTTGAACCTTCCTTTCACCCATCTAACCGAGTCCAAAACACATTTGGGTTGGGAGTAAAAGAAGCTGTTCATTAAGGATGACTGTTGAGCTGAAGGAGTTGCACTGCCGGTAGTATTTTCTGCAGTTTGCGCCTTATTGTTGAAGAATTCACCCATTCCATCAATCTGTCCGTAGGCAAAACGCCCTTTATACTTTCGTTCATCCGGAAATTTGAGTTGCCCTCTGAAATCACATTATTTTAGGTGTAAAATTATCGAAAATTTAATTTTTGACAAAATTACAATGTTCTTACTTTCCATGAGGTTGTCCATCGAGCCAATCTCCGTCATAATCACAGTCAGGGAATCTCGGATGCATCGCTGAGAAGTGATATCTGGCATGTCTAACTCTTGTCTCGAAGGTTAATCTTTGCTGAGGGAATTGTAATTGACCTTGGGCATACGAGATCCGAAGCCTCGCGTACTCGCAAGCTTGGGCTGTCATTTCGAGGAATTCAGACTAAAAATCAAATCAATACTACAGGTTCACCGACGTAAACAGCGAAAAAAGGTGAAACCTGTCTATAGTAATAAAGAGCTAGACATGTTTTCATCAAATTGTGCAAAAATGTTGCTTACAGCAGCTTCAGGGCTTTGAAACTCGACTTCGAAAAAGTTCTCGGGGTCTTTCAGCGAGATTGTGACCAGATTATCCACAGATCGCTCAATTTTCAGCAGAGGATAAGCCAATCTGACAATGATTTCATGCTGAATCACATCCACCGCATCGCTCCACACCATCATCAAGGTCCGTTGGCGGCCAAGGAATTGTCTGATTGCCAGTGGAGACGCCGTGTTTTTATTCTTGATCTTACAAACAGGTTCTTCTGTAAATCCAGCCAAAAGAACTCCATTTTCTCTCGGGTAATGTTCGTTGTTTTGCCAAGTGAGTCTGGCCCATTTCTCCGCTCTGTCAAGGTCATTCTCGAGTTTCTTGAAGAATGTGGCACCTTTGTTAGCATTCTGAAAGGCATTTTTTGATTATTTTGTGGCATTCATTATATTACGCATGACACCTTTGATCATATTTTTGTCAATTTTGATGTCATCCCACTTCCAATACAATATTTATGTAGCAAACTGAATATTCTCTTCGATTTTACAACAGTCTCCGCCATAAAATGTATGAAAAACAACCAAAATTTTACTTTACAGTACCTTCTCCGCGTTTATTTCCATGAATTTTTCGTGGAAGCCCACGGATTCTAACGGTTCCTTGTTGTTCAAGAGAAACTTAATTGTAAGCAACACTTTTGTGATTTATCACGGAATCTCCGTAAAAACCCGTTTTTAGCCCTCGAGGCTTGACCATAATTCGGAATGACCTTGAAGTCTGTTGTTGACAATACAATATTTTTTATCCACTCTTTGGTCGTTGGCTAGCCCGTTAATCGCGTCAGCGTTCCAAAATAATTTATTTTCAAATTCCGTCGATGCAAGAAGGCGTGAACTCATTAGAAGGGATTCTCTGATTCTGAGCTTCTGAATTCGTGCATTTCGTTTTTGAAAATTGGGATTTTTTTGCGGGAAAACGAACATAAACCTATTAACATTCCATCGGCACTCCGGCAATGATGACTTTTGGTGATAAATTTGGTTGATGAAATGAGGGGGGATTAGTTTTTTCTGTTCCTTTTTAGTGAATTCCACTGTCTGACCTTCCTCCGACCAGGAACCAGTGGCTATTAAAGGTTGAGGAATGTGATGTCTGTCACTTTTCCGGGATTCTGATGGCCTTTCAAAAAGGGGCAGACCAACCTTGGTCGTGCAGGATATTATACATGACATCAAATGAGTGTGCAGATTCCAATGAATGATTTATCAAACAATTAGGTTTGAAAAGAATGGAAAACAATTCTGAGAGAAGAATCATAGAGCTAAGAGCAAAGTTAAGGTCCGCAAATCGACAACAAGACCTTTAGGGATTACTCCCAAACAACACGAAATAAGAATGGAGCGTTTGCAAAATGAAATTCAGGAAAAATTTGTAATTTTCTCAACTATGATATAAATTCCAAGAATTCGCATCTAGGAAGTTCCTAAAAGGCTCTATAACGTCGCTAAAGATTTCCAAAATTACGATTAAACTCCATTTTCTGTAACAACAGCTCCAATATTGTGCTAACATTCCTGCTTAAGAATTCTTAAACTTCGAATTAAAGGAATGGTCGTAAATTATTAAATTCGAAGAGGACGTTCAAATTCACTTCTAAATTGGGGTTTCGCTAAACATCGCAAAGCCATTTGTCATCTCGAGTCGAGTGTAAAGAGAACATTACACCGACGCTGGTCAAGTCGAGTGGACCTTCGTTGAAATCAGAAAAAGATAGAAACTGATGAGAATTGCTCTTTACAACTCGAGAATTTGAAACCAAAAACAACTTTGTCGACAAGAGGGGTTCAATTCCAAGTTGATCGATTGATCACAAATTGAAGAATGGGAATTTGAAAATCTTGGGTTTCGATGAATTTCGAGTCATTCGAATCTTGTTTTTAGGCAAAAACAAAGTTGTAAGGAAGTTGTCGACTTCTCGGTCTCATGTGTAATAAAAATCAATGACAAAACAAGTGATTCCATTAGTAATTATCCCAAAAAATGTCCTTGTAAGGTTAAACAAGCAAAACAAGGTTGTCTACGACGAAGAAAAACAATTTCTAATTCTCAAGAGAATTCACCGAGGAACTACTCTCAGATTTCAACGAAACAGCATAATTGTATTTTCTATAAGGTTCTAACTCGTGTTTTACAGAAGTTGACAGGGAATTAACCGATTTTAGCCGCCGATTTATTGTGGAACGCCAAAGCACCTCATATTCAGGTTTTTTCCAACTAACTGTAAATAACGAATGTTTTGGCTTTCATTGAAAAATTTCAAAAGTTTCCTCAAGCACTGATCATACTTTAGACGAGACAAACGAAAAATTCGTGCTAATCAACGGCAATTTCGGCTCTAAACTTCCTCATTGTTCAGTGATCAAACTCCTGCAAAATTGTAATTGCATATCAATTACTAAGGTTCCAATGATCAAGTTAAAAGTAAAAGGCAGAGCCATAAAACGACCATTAACCTCTTTACTCAACGTCTGCTATCCCATTTTACGAGTTTTGTGACAGTTGTAATAGTACAAAAACATGTAAATGTTTTCCAAATGTTTCCTATGCGAAACAAAAAACAAATGGGAAGCAAAGTGACGGAATCAAGGTCAATTGTAATGCAATCAGGCTCATTTTTGATGGGTTAGTCACTTGCTTCGATAAAAATAACCGCTTTTCCATCGACCCGTTGCTTCGAATGGCAGAGATCATTGATTACGCGGAGACAAAAAGAAAGTGAAAAAGAATCGCCGGAGGGGATGACTGAAAAATGAGCGCGATAATGGCGCCACCATCGCTTGACCGACTTGTTGTTTATCATGAAAGCCGTCCAAAAATAAATTCTTTTCTCTCGTTGTTTTCAAATTCTTGAAAAAAGTTCGATAAAGAATAGATTCCTACAATTAACAGGTTCAAGGTCTTTTAAAATACTTTTGGCAACAATTCAAAGCCCTCGCCTTATGTCGCCATCGTTTAGCATCAACGTTGAGACAAGCCCGGAATTGAAAATGACCTTTTGGTGGGGTATTGTCGTATGTTGTAAACTTTTTGAGCATAACAACTTGGGAAGGTAATAAAATGTTTAAAGTGCACTCGGAAGAAGATCAGGGGTTCAGTATAAACTTGGATAAGATCGGGCGACCATTGTGAGAGTAGTAGTTTGTCAAACAGTAGTAATTCCATTATTACTGATGGCTTTCTTGCTCATGGTTCCAAACTTTTACACTAGGCACTTTCAAATCAATTACTTTCTCACCAAAAAAACCTATTTTCAACTCAAAAGGGTTTCAAAAATTTCGTCATAATACTGTATTACAACGTGTTTACGCACGACCTCGATTACCGCCCAAAAATCTCGTCTCATCAATTCCGATCCGACTTCCAAAACATGGCACAAAACTGTCCGTCAAACTGATAAACCTTGTCATCAATCTCTTCAATTATCAATTAAAGAAGTCGGCGAGAACGTTTAGTGCATGAAGACGTCATAAGGCATCGTTCCATCTCATCCCCTTGAATCAACTCGATCGATTTTCTGGGCGCCATTCCAGGCATTCCAGTCAAAACAGTCTTCTCTCCTTTCATGATGAACGACTTGTTTTCGGGCCGCGAAAGTCTTTAGGGCTTGTTTACCGAAGCCCGCCTCGAGGAGACGATGGGGGTCGTCGATGAAGCCATGAAGGGCCTCTTGTTTTGCCACGCTCTTTCGTCGTTGTTTTAAGTTCAACCCACCGATTCGGCGAGAAAAAAAAGAAGGTAAGTGGGCAGTTTGGCGCGCGAAGAAAAAAACGCTGCCCCGAACCCAAATATAAAAGTCGAACGGCGGAGTGATTGGAACGTCAAGACTTGACCATTCCAACATTCCGCGGCTTCCAAGCGTGTCAGTATTCGGGGTGCTGAAAAAATCCGTCTTTTCAATGATTCGTTCCTTTTCCTTTTTGTTTTTATAACCGCGACCTCTTATTACTCATCACTCAATACCTACAGTACCCTTTTTCAGAATTTACACTATGCAGTACACAGTGTTCCTAGCAGTTTTCGCTCTGGCCAATGCCATTCCTTCGCTCCCTCAGCCCGACAACTCTAAACCCGCATATCGACCTCTCTCCTTCTACAACATGCCTTTGATTCGAGCTCAAGGTGCTGTGATCGCCAGTGCTGAGGCTGAGAATGATGATGTCAGTGCGTTTGCCGGCTATGGTGAGCCTATTGCGACTGAAGCCGAAATTCCCAAGACAGCAGATGCTTTCCTGATCGCCTCTCCTCCACAAGTCCAACTCAACGTTCAGCCCAGCGAATACAAAGCTCCAGCTCAAATTGGAGTGGCTCCAAAATTCACCGGCGGCTTCAGAACTCCCCTCAGCGAGAGTGTTCGTCAATTTAGTGGAGAGAAAGGAGCCATTACAAACCCAGCCGCTTTCTTCATGGAAGGAGCGGATCTGGAGAAAGTGGCCAAGCCAAAATGTCAGATGATCGGTTGTGATGGGGCCTGTTGCCAACGATGAGGACATGAATTTGGTGCTGAAGAAAGATCTCAACGGCCCCAACTCTCAATGTCATAAGACTTTTGTTGCTATGAACGGCTGCGTTGACGGAAAAGGGTACCCTGTTGGAATGATCTGCACTCTCTGCTGTGATTGCCCGGCTTCGTTAAAGCTGGAGCTGAGCAAATCGAGGGGATTCAAGGAGGGATTCCGAGCTGACTTGAACTAGATTCCTTTCTTTTCTTCAATGTTTGTTATTATTTTACTTCCATGGTCTCAAATTCCCATTTTCTGTACAGTTTTAACCAAAGATTCGCTCTCCAAAATGTAAATATTCGAAAATCGAAAAAACATCATGTACAAAATTGTAATTGTAAATAGTTCTATTGTCCACATGTAAATAGTTGTTGGCCCCGGTAATTTTTGTATAAAAAATAATGCAATAATAAGTAATAAACTTGATCACAAATACATCAACTACTATAGTTATAAAGTAATCAGAACTGTATAAAGCTTCTTTTTACACGTGTTTCCAATCAATTAATTGATTTAAATTAACTTTTTTTGCGTTCAAACTACTATACTCAAATCGAAATAATGTTAAATTTCCTACTCCTTCGGGTCTAAATTGTGTTCTATAAATTGTTTTGCGTAAAATACCATGGATATTTTCGCTGAATTCCACTTTTTT